>JZKD02S1759005.1:285915-319672 GCA_000966675.3 Picea glauca
CCTTTATCCGTTCCTTCCTCTCCTACTATACATACAGTCAAGTCTCCTTCTCCTTCTTGTTCATCAAGAATCCAAAATCAAATGGCAATTGTTAACCCCCCTACTAATAGGATGGATGCCACTGGCTACAAGATATGATCCTCTACTTTTACCTCAACCATTGAATTCTCTTCCCCTTGGAGATTATTTGAAATACATGCCTAAGTTTAAGAGAGAAGAAGATGTAACAATTGAGGAACATCTTTTTGCTTTCTACAGCTATGTAGATAACCGAAATATTGAAAATGAAGATGTTTGGATGAGGGTTTTCATCCAAAGCCTGTTTGGTGAGGCTAGGAAGTGGTTTAGGGTTTGGCCCCTGGATCCATTAATGGTATTGAGGCATTGGGGTGACAAAAAGGATTTTTTATACTACATAACTGAACTTGGATCTTTGAAAAGGAAAGAAGGAGAGTTTGTCTCTGGCTTTTCTAAAAGATTTAACAAAATTTACAAGAAAATCCCTGATGAGATCAAACCCACTTAAACCATCGAAAAAATCACTTATGCTAGTGATTTCGATTCCGAATTCTGCCTCATTTTGAGAGAAAGAAGGTCACCTTCTTTGGTTCATATGCAAGATGTTTCTTTAGAGGTAGAATCCAACATAGTGGAATCAAATAAACTCAGGGGAAAATATGATAGGGATAGGAGAAAAAACAAAGCTGAAGCTTCGACTTCTAATTCCTTTGTTGTCCATTCTCAATTAGATGAGATGACCAAATTAGTAAAATCTCTCTCCACTGAAATTGAGAAATTAAAATCAGAAGGAAGACAACCATATAGAAATGCTCAAAACACTGAAAATAGAGGTAATTTCAAAAGACCCAACAATGCTCCCCAAATCCTTCCCAGAAACAGAGAGAGAGATGATCAGAGGATACAAGCTCCTTTGCAAAATAATTTAGTGGTAGATGAAGAAGAAGAGGAGGTTGAAACTGATCTTGAGATTCACTATTTAGGTGATACTTCCCCATCCCCACACTTGACTCAATCCTCTTATGAGAAATCTTTAATGGATATTCAAATTAATGAGTTAAGCAAGGGGGAGAAAGCAAAGGAGAATCCTGGTAGATATAATTTGAGATATAAGAAGAATGCAGAAAAAACTAAAGCCCCTAATCAGCCTGGTCAGAAAGAAGATCTTGTCAAGGCTATGATAGTGAGCATCAAGGAAAAAGACTCTCAAAACCCACAAGTTCTGATCAGATATACTCCTTCTGAAACCAAAGAGATCTTGAAGCCTTCCCCTTCCTTCAATTTTGAGAATGAGATCCAGAAAATAAAGATCCCTGTACCTTTTTTGGAATTGATAAAAAATGAGGATTTTAAAAAATATTTATCCAAAATGTTACAGCCAGAATCATCTCCAAATGCCACTGATTCCATAAATTTGCAAGATGAAAAAACAATAGTGATTTTAGGTCCTTTGATAGAAGATAGAGATGACTCATCCCCACCATTTTATACTTCACTGAATATACATGATAAGGTGCTACACAATTGTCTCATGGATTCAGGGGCATCCCACAATCTTATGCCAAAATCTATTATGGATGAACTTGGGTTAGAAGTCACAAAGACCTATCATGATTTATATTCTTTCGACTCCAGAATATTCAAATGTCTCGGAGTCATTAAGGATATGGTGGTGACCTTATTTCAGCTACCCATGAAGAGTATACTTATGGATATCATAGTTTCTGATGTTCCCCCCAAGTTTGGTATGCTCTTATCAAGATCCTGGATAAAAATACTTGGGGGAACCTTGCAGATGGATTTCTCTTATGCTACTATTCATGTTTTTGGGGGAGAGCATAGAAGACTTTACAGGGAAACTCAATTGGATTACATCATTAGTGATGAAGAAAACCCCACCAATCACCCTGTTTTTTCTTTTGATACAAATCTCGGATATAGTATTTTGTAGCTCACTGATGCCCCAAAAGATCCTTTAGAAATTAGAAAAAAGTCCATCAACTTTTCTAAAGAGCCTCCTTTAACTACTTCTGTCTAGAAGATGTTCTTTGATGGAGCCTCTTCCAAGGAAGGTATTGGTGCTAGGGTGAGCTTTGTCTCACCAACTCAAGAAACTATATCTTTGTCATAGAAACTATAATTTGAGACTATTAATATTGTGGCAGAGTATGAGGCTCTTGTCTTGGGTTTGAGGGAAGCAAAAAAGATGGGGATAGTGGAGTTGTCGGTATTTGGGGATGCTAAATTGATAGTCCATTAGATTAAAAATATTTATCAAAGAAAGCATCCTAGGCTTAGATCTTACATAAATGAAGTATGGGATTTAGTGGACAGTTTTTTCTTTACTTTTAATATATCATTCATTCCTAGAGAAGAGATTACTGTGGTTGATTCTTTAGCTGTATCAGCAAACAACTTCAGAATTCCCATACCACCAAAAATCAAGTATGATGTAGAAGTCAAATACAGGCCTTCTATACCGAACAATGTAAAATATTGGAAGGTGCTCGAAGATGATTTAGAACTTAAAATTTTTCTTGAGACTGTTGATGAGTTTTCTGCATTGCACATTGATCAGGATCATCATCTAGAAATCACTCCTCATGCTGATGTTTTCCTCAATAAAATTGTTAATCATCATATTGTGCAGCTGCCTAGTAATCATATACCAAAGGGACTAGTTCCTTTGGAAAGATTATTTGATGGGAATGATGTGGCATTGAAAGGGAAGGTATCCATTGATGATGATGATATCACTGAGTGCAATGTGGGCACTGAAAAGGATCCAATATATGTCAAACTGTCATGCAACCTATCAGAAAAGCAGAGGGCAGAATACACTAAGTTGTTGAAAGAATTTGCTGATGTATTTTCTTGGACTTATGAAGATCCTAGAACTTATGACACAAGCATAATAAAGCACAAGATCCCATTAAAATAAAACACCAGACATTTCAGGAAAAAGTTGAGGCAAATCAATCCTATGTTGTTGCCTGTCATGGGGAAAGAATTTAAGAAGCTTTTAGATGCAAAAATTATCATTCCTTTGAGGTATTCTGAATGGGTGGACAATTTGGTCCTAGTAAGAAAAAAGAATGGGGAAATCAAACTTTGTGTCGATTTCTGGAATTTGAACAGAAGCTCAAAAAAGGACAATTATCCTTTACCTAAGATGGAGCACATATTACAGAAGGTGACAAGAGCAACCAGGATGTCTATGGTTGATGGATTCTCTAGATACAATCAAGTATTTGTTTTTCCAGAAGACAGGTTGAAGATGGCCTTCACCACTCCCTGGGGGACATTTATGTACGCTAAGATGCCCTTTGGTTTGATGAAAGTAGGGGTAACTTTTCAGCGAGCTATGGACATAGCATTTATTGGAGAAAATGATAAGTTTTTTTTTATCTATTTGGAAAAAATGACTGTGTATTCCTAGTCTGATAAGGAACATTGTGATCATTTAAGAAAGGTTTTCTTGAAATGCAGAAAATTTGGCCTCTCTTTGAATCCGAAAAAATCATTGTTTTCCATGAAAGAAGGAAAATTATTGGGGCATATCGTGTCAGCTGAAGGGGTAAGGATTTATTCCAGCAGGGTTGAAGCTATACAAACTTTGTCACTCCCTAGATCTAAAAAAGAGGTACAATATTTTCTGGGAAAAATTAACTTTTTGAGAAGATTTGTGTCAAATTTTTTTGAGTTAGTTAAGTATATCACATCCATGCTGAGGAAGGATAGTGAAATCAAATGGACTGTTGAGGCCCGTGATTCTTTTGATCAAATAAAGAAATCCTTGACAGAAGCCCCGGTTCTTGTCAGCCTCAACTACTCCAAGGACTTTCTTATTTTTTCTTTGCCTCTTTTGATACAGTAGCAACCGTCCTATTGCAGAAGAACATTGAAGGCTTAGAACAACCCATTTCCTTTTTCAGTAGGGCATTAAGAGATGCATAACTAAAGTATGAAATTATGGACAAGCAAGCCTATGCACTGGTTAAAGCTCTTAAGTCTTTCAGAGTTTATGTGTTGCATTCAAGAATTATTGCTTATGTTCCATTATTTTTTGTAAAATAAATTCTTATTCAGCCTGATATTGATGGAAAACATAGCAAGTGGATTGCTATACTATTTAAATTTGATTTGGAGATTAGGCCCACAAAATTAGTTAAAGGCTAGGGTTTGGCCAAATTCTGGGATAAATCAAATTTCTCAGCACTGGGGGTGAATTTCATTCACTCATGTTTAGAAAATCAGCAGGTTGAGATGAATGATAAAGGCCCTCAAGTCATTTCTACATTGGAAGATTGTAGCTGGTACAAGGACATTATATTTTTTCTACAAAATTTACAGCCCCCAAGTGGTATGGAAAGAAACAAGGTGAGGGCCTTAAAACTCAAATCAATAAAGTACTGCTTCATTGATCAAAATTTGTATTGGAAGGATCCATTAGGAGTGCTTTTAAGATTCCTAGATCCCCAAGAAGCCCAAAAGATTATGTTTGATTTTCATGACAGTTTATGTGGGGGGAATCATTATTGAAGAACCATGACATACAATATCCTCAGAGCTGGGTACTTCTGGCCCAGTTTGTTCATGGATTTTTTTGCTAATATTAGAGCCTATGCTAAGTGTCAGAAGTTTTCCATAAAACAACAGCTTAAGTCTTTGTCATTGAATCCTGTGGCAGCCTCAGGACCATTCCAACAGTGGGGCCTGGATTTTATCGAGGAAATATATCCCACTTCCAGTGGTAAACATAGATGGATCCTAACTGCTATGGATTACTTTACTAAATGGATCGAAGCTATTCCCACAAGGAACACTTCACATAAAGTGATCATTGGTTTCCTGGAAGACATCATAGCAAAGTCTAGGTGTCCTGATAGAATCGTCACTAATAATGCTGCGTCATTCAAGGCTGAACCATTCATTCAGATATGTGAATAGTTTGGGATCACTTTGATTCATTCTACCCCTTACTATCCATAGGGAAACGGGCTTGCAAAGTCCTCAAACAAAAGCATTATAAAGATCATTAAAAAACTGTTAGAGGATAACAAAAAGGCATGGGATTCGAAACTCAAATTTTCTCTATGGGCTGACAGAGTGATAGTGAAAAGGGCCTTGGGTCTTTCTCCTTTCCAGCTGATGTATGGATTTGAGGCCGTTTTCCCTTCTCATCTTTCCTTGCCTATAGAAAAATTCTTACAGGATTATCAAGGGGAGCCAGATCATATGATCAGAAGGATTCAGCAGTTGGTTGAAGTGCAACAGACTCAGGAACAAATTGTAGATAAGTCATATGATCATCAACTGAAGATCAAGCGGGCATTCGAGAAGAAGGTGAACAAAGAGGATTTTCAATTGGGCGATCTAGTGCTCAAGTGGGATGCACCGAGACAAGATAAAGGAAAGAACGATAAATTTTAAGCTTTATGGGTTGGCCCTTTCAAAATCTCAGAGGTATTCTCTAATAACACTTTCAAGTTGTAGAATATGGAGGATGAAGAGGTTTTTGGTGGCCGTGTCAATGGGCGTTTTCTGAAAAATTACTTTGCTTGAGCCTTGAGTGGCTCTTCATGTCATTGTAAATATCATTTTCTTTTTTATTTTTATTTCAATAACTGACCCCATAGCCCTAGGATAACGCAATGAATATACTCATTCTTAGCAGCCCGCAGAGGGCATGCCATCCCCTGTGGAGCCAATGTTATCACACTAAATTGCCTCGGGTCTTTTAGTTTGTTTTTATCTTTTTTAAAGCCTTAGATTTTAATTTTTTAAATAAAAAGTAGTTTTTTCATCCCTTTAAAGTTATGTTTGATAGGACACCTTGGATGACTAAACTTTTGAGTCATAGCTTATGTTTTGATCATGAATTTGATTTTTGATCCTTGAACCCTTTTAGCTCATGGTTTTTTCTTTTTAGTCTCTTTCATGATTTCCCCCTAGGTTGATACCTCCCATGATCAAGCTCATGTGACACACCTTTCTCCTCACTCATGACGTCAAAATCATGCCTCATTGTCCTCGCTCACCTATCTAATCATATTTTTGAATTGGAAGCACTGCCTACTCATCATGCAGTTCTTTAGCACCCGTCACATTTATCATACTGCCATCCCAAGTCATGATTGCTATGACCGATACCATATCCCTTGTTTTCAGCACCAGAAGTGGGTTAAAGAGCCTTCAAAAGATATTGCATTCATGTTCCTGGATAATAGTTTCTAATTTTGAAAACACGACAGTGTTGCACTGCGTGAGTTCACCATCTCTGATTAGGCGACCACATGTCAACCAAATCTTACTACTATGCGAGATTCCAAGGCCAAAGTTTCCTCAATTTTATCCAATGATTGCATTGAAGAGCTCAACAGGTGTCTACTACGCAGGTATCCATTGTTACCTCCTCTTTGTATTAATCCTCACAGGAAATTTGTGATCGGGTTTTGTTTTGTTGAGTTTGCACGGCAGTAAAAAAATTCATCTTTGTATGATAGCCTCATGTCCTCTCTTTTTTAGACCTGTAAACCTCATGGCCCGTATGTGAGTCAGATTTCTCTTGTCTGCCTTAACCCTTGAAGTTGCAAGATTTAGACTAGTCTATCCTATGCATATGTGTTGTGCTACCCATAGGCGCTTCTTAACCTCTCCTTGCTTCCCCTACCTCCTTTCATCTCGAAATTAAATGTTTTACTTAGTTGTATAGGGTCAGCCTTGCATACTTGAAACCCCATTCAAAGTCTTTTGAGCATTACCAAACCATTACAAAGCCCTCAATCTGAGTCATGGAGACCCCTAAATCGAAGAAGGCACATAAAGGAGGCAAGATAGTTAGGACAAAACCAGTGGACATGCTTCTTTTTAACACAGAACCCATGAAAAGAGAGGCCTTTCAAAGAGTAGGGTGCCTCTTCTTC
Organism: Picea glauca; assembly: GCA_000966675.3. Lineage (NCBI taxonomy): Eukaryota > Viridiplantae > Streptophyta > Pinopsida > Pinales > Pinaceae > Picea > Picea glauca. Next base: position 292,860 of record JZKD02S1759005.1, read on the forward strand.
TGTTAGAACATGCAAAGAGGCCATCCGGAGGTAGCCAAACAGTTTGCATTGCAGTTTGATGGTAAGAAAACTAAGGTTGGGTATTTGGAGTTTGAAGTGACTGAAGCCTCCATATCAGCCACAACAGGGGTCCCCATTATAGGTGAAAAGTGGTTCAAAGCCATGGCTTTGAGTTCAGCTTATGCAAAAGATCTTTTTAAACCTAAATATCAAGCCAGTGACCTATCCAAAAGTATGCCAAGGAGCCAATTGATTGAACAATTTGACAGATTACTGAAGATCATACAAAGATACTTTACCTGTGAAGGGAGATTCAACACATTATACTAGTACCAATAAGATTGTTGCTACATTTTAATGGTAAGGTTGAGATGGATATTCCTTATTACTTGTTGAGTAGTATAGGTAAGATGTCAAACATGATACAGGCCAAATCTAAAGATGTGGATTCTAGCCTTTTCCACTCTGGATTAATCATAATGCTAGTATCTGAGGAATTGGACAAGAAAGATACTTCATGGGAGAATTTTGTGGTTACCTCTCATTTTAAGTTGGATTTAGCACCCACTCCTCAATCACAGAGGGCAAGTTCATTGTCACCTACCAATGCTACCAAAGCAGGGACGAGTAGGAAGAGAAAGGGTAGAGCCCATGTTCAAGTGTCATAGGTCAACAAGTAGGTCATTGAAGTTGAGGAGGAAGTCTGTCCTTCTCCACACAGAGATTTTTCACCACCTCCTCCACCAAGGTTAGAAGAGGTGCCTCCTTCTACCAAAGCTACATCTAAGAGAGGGAAGAAGCTTATGTTTTCCCCTTCTCCTCTAGCAGTTGAAATTAGAGGTAAAAGACCTTTCACAAGGTCATCAATTCCTAAGGAGGATTATAGAGAGCAGTCCTTACCAGAGATTCCTGTTCAAAATAAGAAGGGGAAAAATATTGAAAATCTTGTAGAGGAGAAATTAGAAACCCTTGTACAAAAGAAGAATGGTAAAGGTATTAAAAGACCTTTGGAGAGAAAAGAGGAAACCCCTGTGAAACACTTCGAGGAGCTTGTGGTAAGAAACGAAGAAACCATTATGTAGAGAAAGAAGGGTAAGAGTAAGGCCACTGAGAAACCTGATGAGGTGGACAAGACACTTCCCATGCAGGAGGAAGAGGAGTTGAAGAAAAATCCTATTAAGATTGAGCATGCCACTATCCCTCTTGACAGTCAGACCTACAAAAGACTTATCAAGCAGCTCAAAGATGCAAGAAAATAAATAGCTCGTCTTAAAGCAGAAGACAAGGTCCACTTGGCTCAGATGGAAGAGATCATGGTTGGCTACAATCATACCCTTGACTTGGCAAGGTTTGCAGCGAGAAAGGCTCTGCCCCTTCATAAACAACTAACAAATATTTACAGACAAAACAAGGGCTTCTAGTCTTAGAATAGGAAGTTAAAGCCAGAGCTAAAACACTTTCAAGACAAGGTATCCCAAACGAATTTATAGGTGTTGGTCGAAGCTGCCATTGAGGATGATAAACTAACAACTAAGAAGAGCACAACTACGCAGAAGAAGCCTGTAAATGCCAAAAAGAAGAAGTCTATTGTGTCAATTGAAGATCCTCTTTCTACTAGGAAGAGTATGAGGTTTAAGTGTTAAAATGACAAAATAACTAGTAAAGGGTAAGCTCCATTTTGAAGATGTATATTTTTGGGAGGGTTAACCATTGTGCTAATATTAGTTGTGCCATCTATATAGGCTTCTAGGCGTTTAGCTATCTGGATTTTGAATTTTTTCTAAGTAATATCTTCACCCAGTGGTAAAAGGAACCTACGTAAAATGGTTTTGTCATCATGAAAAGACACATACTGCTCGGTACATATTCAAGATTGAAAGGCACTGCGTTTTGGCAATGCTACCCAAACTTGTATGAAGACACAGCGTAAGTGACGCTATGTAAAGGCGCTGCACAATATTACATAGAGAACATAATCGACATAAGGGTGAGACACAGTGGCGCTACCCACAAGCGCTACGTAATATTTGGTAGGGAGCATTTTTACACACAGGGGCACTACCTAATGGCACTACCAAATATTTTACAGGTGCAACACACAGGCGCTACCTAATATTTCAACAGAGGACCAATGTTGGTGCATATACGCAACACCATGGCACTACCTACAGGTGTTTCCTTCTCTCCTTATTACGTTTTACGATGCACTACCTAGAGTTTCTACCCTAGGAAATTGCTAGGAAACACCAGGAATCTAGGAGGACTAGGCCAAGAACTTTTTGGATAAGTTGATAATGGAGAAAGTTACAGAAGTAGTAGCTAACATTTTGAAGACAACTGTAGGCTCCAAAGGGATACATGGAAAAACAAGAGTTGAGCAACAAAAGAGGATCAAAGCAGTTAGAAGCATGATTGGATTAGTCACCAACATTTCCCTATTTTATAGCATAGGTTGTTATTCTAGTTGTTAGAAAAAATAAATGTTTACAGATTTTCAAGGGAAACAGGCCAGCTCGTACCTCCAACTATTGCCTCCCTTTCTTGTTATAAATAGATAGATCAATTTCTATAGGAGGTTTGGATGGTTGAGCAAGGCTCCCTTTATTTTGTAATATTTTGATGAAGTAACTATGATCTAGTGATGTACTGGAATTAAGACTTTTTGGCTAATAGAAATCAACTTCCTTTCCAGTCTATTTGCTTTTGTTGCTAAATATTCATGCTTTGAAGGATTGACATGAAATATTGTGGTGATGTGATGGTGGATGTTTGATCATTATATTATCATGATGTTTAATTATATTTCTTAGTTTCTGTTGTCAAGAAGATCTTGTGATTAGAATCTTTCTTCCTTAGACTTTTGTAGACCTGATGTTTGCAGCAGTCCCTACACTCCTCTCACTCAAGTTTTCCCTCTATTCATACTTACTCCCAAACTACTGATAGAATTTAGCCAAGACCTTAATTGCTGGTGCATGCTGGCCCTGTTGTCTGAGTTAGAACATTACCATTTGAGTCCTTTTACATTTGACTCGTTAAAACACTCTATCATTCACATATAACTTGATGGGTATTGGGCTTGCCTTCCATGCAATCTGAAGGTGATGCCTAGTGCTAACACAAAGCGAGTTTGCAAGAGGTGCACCCACCCACATGAAAGGCATGAAAAGGGCCACACAAGGGAGAACTAGGTAAGAGGACGAGCCAAATGCCGGATAAGGAGCAATTTTGGCTTCGAATTAAATTTTTCAAGACGACTTGGGCAAGGTTGGGTGCCCAAATGAAACGCAAGGTGAGTTTGCAAGAGGGGCACCCACATGAGGAATTGTAACAAAATCAAGTGCAATAAGGCTCCAAGAAAGGTGGGTGTCCTCAATAATAAGCATAAACATAAGTGCAAGAAACATCCATAAGTGGACATCTTCCTTCATGATATAGGACATAAAACCATGAAACCCCTAGGCCATCCAAAGATCAACTTGTAAACCTACATTTTTGATGAAAATCACAAGAGTAGTGAAAAAATACTAGTGTAGGCCTCATGTAAAATGAGAGGTAACACTAGCAACACAAACTGAATAATTTTGAACGTAATCATTCTTTCATTCCTCTTGCTAATGTCAATTTCTAGTATGTTTTATTCCCATCTTGCAACCCCAATGGATGAACCATAAATAAATTGACTTCATTAACTCAAGTGGCTCTATTGTTGATTCTCTTGGTTAAAGTGGATTTAACCACTTTTTATTATTATTGAATTACCAAGTCGAGTTGATGTCGTATAAGCTTCAATTCACCCACCACAAATGTCATGCATTGACCCTGCATAGTGAGCAATGAATGGGGCCAACGTTGAAATTTGTTCAATATGTGTCTGTCATTCCTAGAGGAAACATTAGTGACCTGGAATACTGCAGTTATCCCACTATTAGAATTTTTTATGGTTTCATCCAACTGTTTGATGCGAAATTTATGAACATTGCACCACATGGCCTTGTGGTGTTTCAACTGCAATATGCCAGACATGTAAAAGATGCATTGCCAATTAATAATAAATAAATTTATATAACTTGGAAAGTATAATATGAAAAAAACACACCTACAGTCACATTAATATAATATAAAATAACTGAATAAAATTTGTGAATTTGCTTGCCTTTCCATCTTTCAAACAATATTCTAAATCTATTTCCTTCTATGTAACATCAGAATCTCCATTACGATAAGCTTCTCTAACCAATTCAGACAATTCTTTCCATGATAACCTACCTCCATGACGTTCTTTACATCTATAAATCCATACCTTCATCCAGTCAAGATTGTTTGCAATGTATAAATGTAGTGCATCCCAATCTTGAGCAATTCACCAATATTAAATATTAGTTATAACCATGGTAAATATTAATAAATGATGAAAGAATAAATATTAAATGAGTATGATCATATACACAAAAAAATGAAAAAAGTATATTTATTAAAAAAATCCACAATTTAATTACCTCTCACTTTCTTCATTGTACCTTTCCCCAACAACTGCTCCCTTTCAAAAAATTTGATGGAGTTCACATCCCAAATGAAATCCACTACATGCATAGCTCGCGTTGCTAATTTAGGAAGATACTGACTAATATACACCATGGATTCATATACCATATATCCCTCCACCATAGAACCCTCACGATGTGCTCTTTGTCTAACCAAAGCCTTCAATGATTTCAAGTGCCTCTCCACCATCCACATTGACCTTGTGTGTACAGGTCCACACATTTCAATATCCTCAACTTGGTGTATGAGGTAGTGTTCTTGTGCATTGGAAAATGGTGGAGGTAGATACTTCTGCATTTCACACATTGGCCGAGGAATTTCTGTCTTCCAATACTTTATATCATCTTCATGGATTTCTTTCAATGACAACCATCAATATATATGAAATTGATTTTTTTTTTGCATATATATTGCAACTACTTACCTCATGTATTTTCCAAGATCATATATAACTTGTTTAACGTTGTTGTCAAAGTCGTTTGGGAGAGATAGAGGTAGAACATACTGTAACAATAAAAACAAATCGTTACTTGTTCAAAACTAGACAAAAAAATAAAAATCTCAAAAAATGTATACGACCAATATATAAATATGAATACTAAAATGATTAATTACCTTAATGAAGGTATACCAATCATGTGTTTTTACCCCACCAAATTCACCTTTCTTAGTTTTGATATTTTTTTTATGTTTGAACAAAAACCTATGGGAAATTTAATTTTTTGAATGACCTCTTTTACATCATTGCTTTGTTGCTCTATTAATAACCATGGAAGGTTGTTTTTGTCTCCATCATTATTTGATCGGATCACACTTTTCATTGCATGATTTGCTTCCCGAATGTCATTACAGATTTTGACAATTTTTTCATTATCCCTCCTGCCATCTATTATTCACCATAAATTTTCTGTCACATTCTTCCCAATATGCATTGTATCAAATAAATGAAATATTTTTAGGTCCTTATAGTAAGGCAACCTCATGAATTGAGTGGGATAACATTTCATTCCTCGTGGAAGCCCATTATTACTACCTTCACGACGACGACATTGATGAAGCATAAAAAAAATCAGAACACTATTTATCAAATGCGGTAAAATAAAATGAATAATTAAAATAAAATTTCAAAACATGATTCCATTTACGTTACATAAACAAAATGCATACCTCGAGGATTAATTCTATCATATGCCAACTTCCATAGGCGAGGTGCCATTCTTTGTGGTTTTAGTCTAGTCTCATGTTTCCCATTCAAAATATATTTTTCAGTAGTACAATACTTATGGTTCTTAGAGAGGAAGTGTCTATACTCATCAAACACCTCCTTTCCTAAACTTTTTGACCGACGATATTTCATCTTACGACCACAAACTGAACATGCAAATTTACCCTTTGTTTGAAGACCTGCAACAGATGGATTAATGTGAATTATTAATATACAAAATGATTATTTAAACAACATGCATGATATATTCAATTAATTATATACTATTCAAGCGTGCAATATGGAACGTTACATACCACAAAAATGTGTTAGTCCTGGGGCATCATGAATTGTCAATAAAAGTATTCCACAACATTGAAATCTCTTCTGCCCAATTAGTTTACAGATGTCATACATAGTGATGCCCTCCCAGAACTTTAGTAGCTCGTCGATAAGAGGATCGATGTACACATTCATATCTTTAACTTGGTACTTACCTAATTTTTTGAAATTACATTAAATTACTACCATGGTATGTATATATACATAAATAAATAAATAAAATATGTTATGCAAAAAAAGAGAAAAATGAAAAATTTAAATTCAAAAAATTAATGTAAACAAATACCTGGAATAATCATTGTCAACATTATGTTCTCCCTATTTATTGACATCTAAGGAGGAATGTTATTGTTGATAACAAAAATAGGCCACACTAAGTAAACAGACCAAATCTCTCCAAATGGATTAACATCGTCATTTGCCAATGAAAGCCTAACATTATGAGGTTCATCTATAAATTCTGGCCATTTTGCAGCAATTTCCTTAAATGCATAACCATTTGCAAGCATTCAAAGAACGCCATATTCAATTCTCTTTCATGCATGGTAATCCATAAACTATGCTATGCTTTGGCACCTGAACATTCGTTGCAAATGTGGAATTATGAGAATATGTCGGAGAACGTTTCGAGGGACCACTTTTGTTACTTGATCGGTTCGATATCTACTGATACCACATACCGTGCATTCTGTTTTCGATGCATGTTGTCCATAATATATAATATGAGCATCAGGACATGCATCTATACTTTGATACTCCATTCCAATGTCTTTCATAATGGCATGTAAATCTCGATATGTGTGAGGTAAAATATTTGACAAGGGTAACATAAATTCACCTAACAATCTAAAACATAAAAAATAAATAGTTAATGTAAAGAATAATAATTGTAAATATTGATTTTTTATTTTACACATTAATTAACACTAAAAAAAATGGGGAAAAGTCAACCTTTATGTAGATGTGATGAAACATATTACATACCTTTATGTAGATGTGATTTGTAAAATTTAAGTTCACCAACAACAATGTAGTGGAGAGAAGATTTTCTCTTGACCCTTTATAAAGTTGTTTATTTTCCTTTTCAATCAAAGGTTCATCATAAATACCATCACTACTATCCCCATGATCCTCATCTGGATGACCGAATAAGTCTTGGATCATTTGATTTGTTCCATCATATTGAACTATGTTATTATTGTCATCTCCTTCCATCAGATCATTAACTTGATCTTAATTATCTGCTTCAAGTTCTTCATCTTGTACAACATCATTTCTGCTACTACTTGGTGCTTTGTGCATAAAGTTAGGGGGGAAATCTAGCTTTATAATTACAAACAATCATGAAAAATTAGTGCATGTATAAAACAATATAAAAGTTTGAGAATACAATAAATTTTAAAACAAATAATGAATGTATATATAGCTAATTACCATGGGACAATATTCATTTGATCCCCTGTCCATGTGCTCATATTTTCTACAATGTTTTTTAGTTGTTTCTATTAAAACTCTTTCGGGACGTCTAGTACAACAATTTTTTCAAGGGAAATAACATTTAACGTCACCCTTTTCAACCTCTTTAATTTTTTTCCCACCTCTAATGTTTTCTGACATTCTTCCCCACATACATATACTGAAAAAAATACTTATTTTTTGTTCGCCAAGAAGACCGACTTATACCCTTTTTGAAGTGTCATTATTATAGCAAACTTGTTGCAACATCCATAAAATGCAACATATTTATAGATTTTATAACACCGCAATTCCGACGATCGTTGGCCAAGTCAAAGTTGACTTGGTCAAATACTAGGTGACCATTGGGATGGGGAAAACCTAGTTTCCATAACATCGCAAGTGCGAAAAATATTTTACCAACATCGCAAGAGAGACGAAAATGCAATGTCGACGCAAGAGCGATGTCTTCCTACCTTCATCGCAAGAGAGACATGTTTTTTTAGTATGTCGCAAGAGCGACGTTATCGGGAAATATGGAGAAAAAAAATTAAAATTTCCTCTATCTTTCGACAGTATGGCCAATTTTGTCCATAATGTCGCAAATAGAATGTCAAAATTTTTCCAATATGTACTATTTCCTTAGACTTAGATCTCCCACTTGAGGACTTAGATATATTTCTTTCCTAGCAGCGTCCTCTTGCAAATAATTCATCTATGCTCTGTCCTTCCATGTTCTTCTGTCTCATCTCCTCCGACAACAAGGATGAGACCACTTCATCAACTTCAAGGAATTTGTATTACTACCTATGGCCACAACCAAACTATCCCACGAGTTTGGTAAAGAGCACAATAAACTGATACACTTATCTTCATCTGAAATTTTAATCTCAACAGATACAAACTGACTTAACATAGTATTGATGGCGTTCAAATGCTCTGCCACAGAGTCTCCATCTCTCATCCTCAAGTTATACAACTTCTTTCTCATGAATAGTTTATTTACTCGGGACTTAGACTAATACCACTTCCCCAATTTATCCCATAAATATTTGGCCATAGCTTCCTCTGACACATTCAGTACTACTGAATCTAAGAGATAGTCATATTTTGCTCTTCGCCTTCCAATCCAAATTTTTCCAGTCATCTGCTGAAGTTCATGTAGGTGCAATACCTGGATCCACCACAATCCACTAATCTCTGTCCACCAACATATATTCCATCTTGAGCTTCCACAACTCAAAACATTTCCCATTAAACTTCTCGATCTCCATTTTTGAACTGCTCATCATTTCTTTTCACCTGAAAATTCAATACCACAAATCTCCCACTATAACAAGGCTTATCACAGTCACGTGCCAAACCCTTGACCACAAAGGCGTCCCCCTGAAGCCAACAAAGCTCTGATACCAAATGTAGATTTTAACCTTGTACAATATTTACTGCAAATAGATTTTCAGTAAAAGAACAAAAAAGATACAATGGAAAATACACACATTACGCAAAGATTTTTCCCCTGGAAACCTAAACCGAGAAAACCAACATATTCTATATTCATTCACAGTGATACATTGTTTACAATACAATATACATATAGGAGCCAACGACATCCAAAACCCTAAACCAATGACCTGGATTAGTCAACAACCCTAATTTCTTAACCGAAAATAGAAAACCATCGACAAAAAATCATGTGCCGAAAAACTGTCCAACAATGGACACAAAAATTGAGGCGACACAAAAAACGAGGCAAAAATAAAACATGTTTCCCGAGGATTTTTTTTTTTCTCGTGGGGGCATGGTGATGCCCCCTCAAACCCCGCCACACGCCCGGTGAAATGTAGCAGACGCTACTAGTAGTCGTGCTAATAATATAACACATACCCAACAATATTTACAAGTATGGTTTCCACTACCTTATGCCAAGAAGTTTCTTAGGTAGAGTTAACTTTACTACTAACATCACTAGCCCAGGAAAACATATTTTACAAAGGAATCAAGCCCTTGGGATACTTATTTTCTTCAATATGGATGGTATTACCATCCACCTACTTATCATTCAAAATAAAAATAAAAACATATTTCTTCATGATCTTGGAAGACTTACCAAGACTTCTCATTGTTGGGGGCATGAGGTCTATACACTAAAACTACAAAGTAATCTTGTTGATCTTTTAGCATTTTCTTATTAGTAATTGTAGTTAAGGTCACAAGATTATTAGCAATTTCATTTAGATTTATATGAATGTGGCTTAAGTTAAAAGACAAGAAATTCCCAATAAGATCCAAGCCAATTGAATGTAATGTTTGAGTAGTCTTTTGGAAGGAGAATATATGCATTTAACCAAATTGATAATTAGTTAGGAAGCACCAAAAACAATCAAATGCCTAGATATACATTTTTTATATTGTTTTGAACCTAAAAAGAAATCCTCAGACTCAATGATGCTATTTTTACAAGGGAAATTCAATCGATAAGAAAAATGGTGCCATTTTCCTAAGGGAGAGCATAATACAATGTTTGCACCACATCCTTCAATTGAACAAACATAATCAAAGAGCATGTTTCATGCATGATTATTTGAATTGGGCATGGGATCCAAAGTGTCAATGTTCTCTTCTTCAATAATCATAGTACATGATGAAATCAGAATCAATGTTGTGAGAGACATTCAATTCAAGGGATTATTCTCTCTTCCATTCAAACAATGACGTTTTTAGATTTTCTAGGAATGATTAGATGAGTGCCATGGAGGCTCAAATAGAAGCTACTACTTAAGGTTTTCTGATAATGTCCTATAATGATAGAATATTTTCTCACACTGATGTCCATTACTTGAACACGTAGTTTGAATATTGGGGTAAGCACATGTGACTAGGGTTATGTTTTTGACTTCTCTGATGGTGGATTGATTGATCCGGATTATTTTCAGCATGAAATGAGAGTGGAGATATAATAAATAAATGTACAAAGATCTCTTGTATATCTAGAAATATATTAGAGATGCAACCATAAGCACAGAGATAAAATAATACACAATTTCTATTAATGAGCGAAATATACAAAACTGTAGAAATATAGAGTGAAAGACTCGCTAGAATGGTTGCATCTTATCTCTGAGAAGAGATGTGACGACTACTCACATTCACAAGATTATAATTTTACAATGAGGCTCCAAAGGCATTTTTATCATAAAGAAAATCCCAAAACCTAACCCCTTAAGATGAAAAGCCAACTGTTTTGTGGACCCCGTTTTGGGTAGTTTGGTGTATCAACTTCCTGGGGGCGTAACTTTGGCATACAATCTCTGTTTGGGGCACACGATAGCTTGTTCTAAAGGTATCATAAAGGAGATTCATTTTGGGGACTATTTCAAATCCTTTTACTATTATTGATGAGCTCAATCCCGAAAAACCTTCATTTAGGCCCTCAAAATGGCCCTGGAAGTTTAGGAAACAAAAAACTACTAAAAATAGTAAGTTGCTAGAAAATTGTTTTGAGCTAGTTGGAATAGGTGGGTGGACACTGATATCCACCTAATCAATCCTCCCTCCTTAGGAAGCAATGGTCTCCATTGCGTTGAGTTCCCGGGGGAGAGGGGGAAGCCCTTGTTGAATCTAAACCTTGATGATCTGCTTGCCTTGCTGGAGAAGTTGCACTGCTTAGCTTGTTGAAGGCTATCACAAACTTGTGGTTGGAAGGGATAGACCTTTTAAAAAAGTATGGATACATGAGATGACTGTGTGAAGAAGGAATCCTTGTGATTGGATTCAATATTTCTGACCTTCTTCTGTTGAAAAGAAGGTGCTTGGATTGAGGTTGTAGTGGTTGTGGTGTTCTTCTATTCACCTTTTGAACAGATTGTGAAGAAGCTAAATTTTGTAGTATGAGATACGACCTTGTGACACTGTTTAGGTGGGACAGTAGTTGGAACTACCTCTGGTATCCTATACAGATGAATCCCTAGAGTAATAATGACACTACAAGGTTGAGACTCATAAATAACATGGCACTTCCACATATATGGATGACCCAAAAGAACATCACATACATCCATTGGGGAAACATCACATAATACCTCATCCTTGAAGGGTTGGATGTCGTATGACAATCGACACTACTCGCTGACACAAATATCTCATCCCTGGTGAAGCCACCCAATGTTGTATGCTTGCAGGTGTGGTGTTGTTGACAATCCCAACTATTTGTCGACCTCTGCTGAGATGAGGTTCTTCTGGCTTCCACTATCAACAATGAAATGCAACGGGGTCCCCTTCACCCACATCTTTGAATTAAAGAGGTGCTCCCCCTCTTTAGGATATGTTGGTTCTCCTAGTTGAATTGTTGTGATCATGACAACAACAGTGGGGTGTGTGTCGATGATCTATTTTCTACCAATATTTTCTTAATCAGGGTTCAGCGCATTGTCTTTGATCTCGACCACCAATGATTGTTTTGAGTGAAATTCATCGATTTTGTGCCAAGAGATTTTGTGGAAATCACACCATTTTCCAGTGTCCTTCTTTGTCTTTCCGTTACCCTTATTTTCCTATGGCTTGGATTGGTTTTCTGAAGGATGGTTATTAGGTTCGTATTTACCATACTTTGGTTATTGCATATTTGTAGACCCGAACTCCCGCTTGTTATGGTGCTTAAATTTTTGCTCGATTTTAACAACATATCGATAAGCAACACTGAGTGATGAGATGTCCAGAAAATCCATTTCAGTTTGGATGTATCTGTGTAGAGCCCCATAGTGTTTCATAACCAAATGTCGCTCAGAGTCTTTGATACCCAATTTGGTGTGCAAACTATGGAAGGTATTGGCGAACTCTGGCACAACTTGCCCCCTCTCTTGATGCAGTGTGGTCCATCTCATGTACTGGTCTTTGTAATTTCCAACAGGGTAATATTGTTCCTTGACTACATCCACAAAAAATCCCAAGTGGGCTCGACCCCATATATTCCAGACTCCTCTGTGGAACTTTTCTCCCAGTAATTTTCCCACCACTATTTGACATGGGGGAGATCCTTAAGGAGTGTGAAAGTGATCTTTTCCCTGTCGGAAAAATTGTGAACAGAGAAATAACCTTCTAGCAGATTTAACCATTTGTCTAGGGCATCCACATTTATATGACCTTCAAATATGAGAGTATCAAAATTAACCTGTACCTTGAAAGGAGAGGTGCTTCCAAAGTGGTCGCTTGATGAATATGCATCTGTTGCTATCGACAAGTGTTGAAGGACGTGGGAAAAATTCTCCATCATTTCGTCCCTTTGTCACATGAGAGATTGCTCAAGCAACATATTGATATAATATTCTACTCCATCGTTTTTATTTTCTTCTACCATGACGGTTTTGTTGGGCATGTGAGAGCAATTGTCCTCAAGAGTGACAGGCTTGAGAACCAAATTTCTATACTCGGACCTCATAGGGGACATGCACTGAAAAATGATCAAGAGGAGTCTGCTCTAATACCATTGATCCAGATTATTTTCAACATGAAACGAGAACGAAGATATAATAAAGAAATGTACAGAGATAACTCAGATATCTAGAAATATATGAGAGATGCAACCATAAATAAAAAGATACATTAACACAATTTATATTAATGAGATAAATGTACAAAATTGTAGAAATACAGAGTGAAAGACTCGCTAGAATGGTGACAACTTATCTCTGAGAAGAGATGTGACGACTACTCACATTTGCAAGAAGATGATTTTACAATGAGGCTCCAAAGGCATTTTTATCATAAATAAAATCCAAAACCCTTACCCCGAAAGATGAAAAGCCAACAATTTTGTGGACCCTGTTTTGGGTAGTTTGGTGTATCAACTTCCCGAGGGCGTAACTTTGGCATACGATCTCAGTTTGGGGTGCATGATAACTCGTTGGAAAGGTATCGTCGAGGAGATTCATTTTGGGGACTATATGAAAGCCTTTGGATATCATTGAGGAGCTCTCTCCCGAAAAACCTTCATTTAGGCCCTCAAAATGGCCCTGGAAGTTTAGGAACCAAAAAACTACTAAAAAATGTAATTTGCCAGAAAACTGTTTTGAGCTAGTTGGAATAGGTGGGTGGCCACTAATATCCACTTGGATCATTGATTCTTATTATTAAAATCAAGCATGCTTCTAAGAGTTTCATTTGTACCTAATAGTCCAAGTTGTTCCATGATAACTTTGGACATGACATTAGGACTTGAACCTCCATCTACAAGCCAACAATGTGCTATGTTATCAAATATTTTCATTGACACATAAAAATGGGGGTTAATTTTCTGTGCAATCCCAAAAGAACAAGTAGTTGCAACCTCCTCATTTAGGTCTTCCTCTTCTTGAAGGGATGAAAATTTTATTTGGACAACCTTGGGAAGGGTGGTGTTTCTTGGGTTGTGAAATGAAAACCAAGGCTTTATTAATATTATTTTAATGCTCGAGAAATATGAGAGCATCAAACATGGCCATGTTATCCTTAATAGACACCAAATCATTTACAATGTTGTAGGGGAACATGTTGGGTGTTGGAAATGATGTTTTGGAGGGTTGAATAACATTATTGATTTGTTCTTTTCTAGGCAGATGTAGCATAATTTCCAACCCTAGAAGCACTGGTTGCATTCTTACTTCGAACAAAAACATTTACTTTTCTATTTTGAGGCAAATTGGACTTACTTCGAGCCCAAAAGCCTTGTTGTAATAAAAAAGAATTCATCATTACCATCAACCCAATCAAGGGTTTCTTTAGTGTGCATATGTTTGTTCCTATGTAAACATTCTTTGGCTAGCATGAAAATTCACAAGTATCCATAGCAATATTGTCCTCACATATTGCACCACAAGAGAGAAGGTGAATGATTTGTATGGAAAGCTCAAGAAAGGGGTTTAGGTGAAGGATGAAAACACTATTATGGAGCTACGTCAGTAACTATCCTCCTTTAAAAAGAAATCATGTGGCTATTCATCTCTTGGGTCAGCTATAATATTGCATGCATTCCAATCTTCTTGTCACGGTATTCTAGGGTCATACATGTTCGTAAATATTGTTCTTCAAACCCCAAACAAGTCTACTATGAAAATCCTAAATCGGTCACATTCATTTCTTCTAAATGGTCTTGATATGCAAAAGGTGGGGTATTATAATAATGTATACTTTATTCTTAGTTAATGGGCATAATCACTTTTGTAATGAGGTTGTACATATTTGTAAAGGCTAGATTGCAAGTCTTGGTAGTCACATCTAGTTTGCAAGACAATTTTTTGTAGTTCTTTACCAACGATGGAACTTTGAATTTTTCCAAAGGTGGATTTGAACCAATAAACAAATTCATCCCATGAAGAGAAGATCTTAGGAGGCAAATCAAAGAACTCAATATAGGCCCTACCCTTCAATTAATTAACAAACAAGCACATGCATACATCATTATCAATGGATCCTATATTATTACAAGCATTGAGAAAGCACTCAAATGTTTGTTAGCAATTATAAAACATTCATATCAAAACTTTGGTACGTATTCTTTGAATTTGGGCTAGGGCATGGTAGCATGCATTGTTGATTTTTCAATAGACAAGGTTTAAGCATGAATTTCATTCCATTTTAACATTTTACTTAAACCATAACCAATTATGTTGCAACAACCAAGATCACAAGAAGAAACACCATGCACAAGAACACACAAAGTATCCTGGGAAACCCTTCTCAACAATGGAAGAAAACCCAACCAAATCCTTTTCTATATTCTTCAAGAGAAATACCTTCACCACCAAGAAAACATAGCACACAAGAGGGTGCTTGCAAACCCTAGAAGACTAGTGCCCAAGAGAGACGTGCACTTTTCCCAAGCAGATGTACTTTCTGAAATTTCCAAACACACACAAAAGATATGATTCCTCAATGGGGAATCTACCTTTACTTATATTAGAATTCACCTATCAACATAAGTGTCTATTGGCACAACATGTCCGACCTCTCTAACTCACAATATAATTAATAATAACCAGATTAATTATCTTTTACATTAATTATCAATTACATTAAGGCGGGGCCGACTTGTATCCTTTACATTACAATTAGGGTTACAGGCAGGTCTGACTCTTGAAAAATATAGCAATGGATATCATACACCCACTAGTGCTCAAGAACTAGGGGCACATCCATAGGGATGCCCATATCTCCGTTTCACTGCATTACACAAGAGAACCACTCTCACTAGTTCTCAGCCACTAGGATCACATTCACCTGTGCTTGTCCACATGCACATGTACTCAACATATCTTCTTTCCCACTGCATTACACAGGAGAGTCATCAGGAGTTCATCATATCAACTCTTTTCTCAAAGGAGGATAATACATCATATTCATCTCTTTCTCATGACGATGCACCCAACTCAATGGGAATTCACACGTTCACCTTGTGCTCAGCCACAGGCACGTCCAACTCTGTAGATATCATTTCTCACTACGTTACACATGAGAATCATCTGGATTTCTTCTCAACTCTCTGTAAGGAGGATGCCATCTCTACGTTCCAACTCTGTCTCAGATAGGAACCACATGCCCATCTTAGGGTCTCTCTCTCAGGTTGACTCAATCAATATATGTCATGGAGAATGTCTCACGTAACTGTAATCATCAACACTCCCTCTCAGCTAGGGAGACATTCTTCATCATGCCAAGTCTCACATGGATGTACTTTGAAATTTGTCTTAGCTGTAGTCATCAACAATCCCTCTCAACTAGGGAGGTATTCTTGACCAAGCTAATTTGGTGAAGATGTATACAATCTGCTCATGTGTAGGAAGGTACTACATGTGTACTATTTTCCTCTACATAATGTCTCTGATATAATGATATTTTATCTCAACATGTTTCGATCTATCATGAAACATTGGGTTCTCAAAGAGATTTACACACAACTCTGGTTATCATCATAGAATCCATCTCATGGTCAAGTAAATCTATCAGAAGCTTGTGAAGCCACATTTCTCCGCACACTTGATGTTATATACTCTACTTTTGTGGTACTCAAGGCCACAAATTTTTGTTTCCTGCTTTGTATGAAGTGCAAGAGCATGATTTTCATTAGGGGAGTCTTCCACTCCTCTATTTATAAGTCTAAGTTCTTCTTGAGTACAATCTGTCCACAAACGATCAAAGGTTGGTAGAATTTCTCTTCCACTGATATTTTGAAGAAAAGGCTCCCAATGTTTTGGAAGGTTGTTGAGAGTGGATAAGACAATTTCTCTATTGGACATGATTTCTCCAATGGCTTATAGTTGTTCTTTAATCTCTGGTATCTTCATAAAGAAGATAGAAACTATATCACCTTTCGTCATCTTGGTACTTTGAAGTTGGCTCTTCAAGGTAAGAGCTCTGAGAGTGTTGTCACTTTCAAACATTTCTTTTAATGATTCATACATTTCATAAGCTGTATTCAGGTTGGAAATATGAGGTAAGAGATGATCTCTTACTGAGTAGATGATTATTTTTCTTGCTTTGACATCTTCTTCCTTTCTTATACTCTTCTCTTCATCAGTAATTGTATCTAGTAAAGTTTTAGTTGCCACATCCAAAAGGTCATATTCTTCAAGGGTGACCTGAAGCCTTGATTTCCAGGAGTTGAAGTTGCTTTCTCCATCAAGCCTATCTTCTACTAAAGTTTTTTTCTTCATTTGTTCAGATTTTTTCTCAAACTCTCGCCAACTGGATTTAGAAAACCTAATGATTAGGTTGGACTAGTAACCTTAGATTTTGTTAGGCTTATGACTTCCAACAATCAACTTTGATAGTGTTGCAGGAATGCTTGTTGAGTTGAAAACATTTCTTCAAGAAGTTGCAGAAACCCTAGGATCAAGATTCTGTAGAAAATCTCGACACCCTAGAAACCCTAGGGCCAAAAACTCAAAATCCTCGGAATTTTACTTTGAAGGTCTCTGGAGATGTTCTCATGAAGGCTGTACAACTTGGTTCAAGTTTTAGCTTCAACGTCCACTTGTAAAGTACTGAAAGAGATGATTAAGTGATAGCTGTACATATTTATGCAGAAACCCTAGAGGCCATATGGAACTGCAGAAGAAGGATGGTTTATCCTTTTAGATGCTTGTGCAGGGGTTCTTCAAGACATATTCTCTGATACCATGTTGATTTTCAATAGAAAAGGTTTAAGCATGAAGTTCATTCGATTTTAACATTTTACTTAAACCATAACCAATTATGTTGCAACAACCAAGATCACAAGAAGAAACACCATGCACAAGAACACAAAACGTATCATGGGAAACCCTTCTCAACAAGGTAAGAAAACCCAGTCAAATCCTTTTCTATATTCTTGAAGAGAAATACATTCACCCCCAAGAAAACCTAGCACACAAGAGGGTGCTTGCAAAGCCTAGAAGACTAGCGCCCAAGAGAGGTGCGCAATTTTCCCAAGAAGATGTACTTGTTGAAATTTCCAAACACACTCAAAATATATGATTCCTTAATGGGGAATCTACCTTTACTTATATTAGACTTGACCTATCAACAAAAATGTCTATTGGCACAATAGTTTCGACCTCTCTAACTCACAATATAATTAATAATAACCAGATTAATTATCTTTTACATTAATTATCAATTACATTAAGGTTGGGCCGAACTGTATCCTTTACATTACAATTAGGGTTACAGGAAGGTCTGACTCTTGAACAATATAGAAAGGGATCTCATACACCCACTAGTGCTAAGCCCCTAGGGGCACATCCATAGGGATGTCCATATCTCTGTCTCACTGCATTACACAAGAGAACCACTCTCACTAGTGCTCAACCATTAGGATCACGTTCACCTGTGCTCGTCCACAGGCACGTCCACTTAATGGATCTTCTTTCCCACTGCATTACACATGAGATTCATCTAGATTTCATCATCTCAACTCTCTGCTCAGAGGAGGCTAATACATCATCTTCATCTCTGTCTCATGACGATGCACCCAACTCTATGGGAATTCACATGTTCACCTTGTGCTCAGCCACATGAATGTCCAACTCTGCAGATCTCACTCACTGCGTTACACAAAAGAATCATTTGGAGTTCTTCTCAACTCTCTGTAAAGAGGAGGCCATCTCTACGTTCTAGCTCTATCTCATATAGGAACCACACGCCCATATCAGGGGCTCTCTCTTAGGTCGACTCAATCAAACTGTGTCCTAGAGAATGTCTCACACAACTATAATCATCAACATGCATAAGGTTCAAGGGAGATGACATGTGCCATAGAGTGACATCAACATCCTCCTTAAAATAGAGCAATCCATACTTACCTTAGAGTCAAAAGATAAATTTTTCACCCACTTAGTGATTGAACCTCTGGAAAGTACTACTATTTTCATTTAGTGCAATTAGACTCTTAGAAATGAAAAGAATGGATGTGAATATAAAATATGTATCACAAAATCAACAAATCTTCAAAATATCTTGTGTTTCTATCTTGTGTCTTTCCATCTTATAACTTTATAATGACTTAGAGGACAAAAAGTAGTTATCAACTCTTTATGAGAAAATGCTAAATAAATAAAACGTAAATGACGTTTTAATGTTTCTAGGAAGGTTGGAGGTCAAAAATAAAATATAATAATCTCCAAGGTTCTTTGCTCAGAGGAAAAATCAAACAAGAGGGGAACCACCACCAAACACAACTTCAATTACCGAAGCTATGATGTGTTAACAACTCTTGGGAAAACCCCTCATCTCTCTTATTTCCTTCTTATGGCTACCTCTTTCATACGTGAGTGCAATAAAAGGGAAATAACTTAAGCAATGAAGATTAAAATAATGTTATGTTTACCAAGATAACCAAATTATACATTGCTTTCTCATCAAATAATAATCAACACTTTGTTTCCATCAACTGCCCATGAATCATATTAAATACCTTCATTTATGCAAAAATAAACATTTTAATATAATAATGCAAATATGTTCATTATGTAAAAAAAGAGCATAAGTCTATCCACATCATCCAAAAAAATCAACATACCACCATATACAAAATAATGTATCGTCATGTCCAAAATAATAACATTGTTAGCATAGAGCAAATTGGATGTAGAAATCAAACAAAATCAAACATAGGACTTTGGTGATGTAGGCCCTAAGCAAGAGGAGGAAGACGATTGGACAATCCTAGTGGTAGGCCACAAGTGAGTGATCACCTCTAAGTGTAAATCATCAAATGAAATCGCAATCCTCATCTTCCCTTAGAAAGGTGGGACACCATGAGGATGAGGGCCAAAATCAGTGGAATCTTCCACATGGTTTTTGGTCGAGGAAACTTATAGCTATATCTTGTTACCATTGAACACTTATGCTTTGCGTGGCCATTTACCTATGATTTCTCCATGACTTGCCACTCTTTTTGCATATACTTTATCTTATCATTTGATGCTCATGAGTTTCATGTTGACAACTCGCAAGTTGATTGATAGTTTCCCTTATGCAACCTGCAAGCACCTCCAAATTAGAACAAAAAATAAAAATTCAAATAGCACAATCCCTTATAGGAATCCTAGTATCTTATGAACCTCCGTAATAATTTTTTTTTACTCTACATCTTTGGAAACATGGAGAATTTCAAGAGTCCACAATAATGGATGGCATCTAAAATTGTTGTTTAGTCCCAAAGCAAAACATTGTCATCATCCTCGTGTTCACACTCTCTCCATTCAATCACCATTGTGAAGATGCTTGTAAGGTTAGAAAAGAATTTGGAAGTTACAGAAATTTCAAAATTTTATTGTGAAGATGCTTGTAAGGTTAGAAAATAATTTGGAAGTTAGAGACATTTCAAATTTTTTTTTTTCATTTTTTTTTTCTAGGAGTGCTCACGCCTTCCCTTGTGGACAATTGCATTCTCTCGTGAAGTTTCTTCATGGAAGTTACGAGACAATTACATTCTCTCGTAAATTTTCTTCATGGAAGTTACGAGTAGGGTTGTTTGCTTGTGACTTGTAAGAAGAGAAGTTGGGAGCAGGGTTGTTTGCTTGTAGCCCGCAAGAAGAGAAGTTAAGAGCATGTAGAAGAAATTTTTTGTATAGTTTAAAATCAAGTGAAAAGTAAAAAAAAATGAAAAAAATGGGTAATGAAATTAAAGAGAGGGAGATTATGAAGTATCCGAAGAAATCAAAATCAATTGGTTGATGTTCCCGAAAGCTGTTGCCGAAATCTGGGGTAAGATTTTGGTTGCTTCACCTAGCTTGATAATTTTTTAGAAATGGTATAGTAAAAATGATTTTTTCACCTATTTAATTACATTTTTGAATCATATTTAGCTCCATGAAATACTCTTTTGTGTTATTTTATTTTTTTTACATTTTTTGTTATTTACTCTTTTAATCTCAAGGAAGTTTTTTTTTCTTGTGTGCAGGTCTATGTATTACATTTATTTAATGTTTTTAACTACAATTTTCTATGATCTTGGGGTAAATATTCTTTCCTAGCATGTAGGGATAGGTATTTTTTGCCTTCCACTTTGCATCACTTACCTTATTTCTACATTGTTATGTCCTAGGATTGAACCTACCAAGTTGCAACACTTAACCTATTCATATCTTTCTTTTTCTATAACTTGTGTAGTAGAGCATATCTATCATGGGATGTCCTAGTTAGCACCTTGCTTGCCTTTTGGTACCCATGTTGAGTATTTATCATAGGCTCGAGAGCCTCATTAATCATGCCATGAATTTTGGTTTGATATTGCATGATTCTATCTCATTTCTTTGGCCATTTCCTAGTGAACTCTTGCTATTTTGTTTGGTTTCCATTTGTGTTGCTTAACATTGCTTGCACTTGTGTTGACTCATCTCTGGTTTTGTCTTGTGATTTGGTCTCATGGTTCTATGTTATTGTAGCTATAGTGGTTGATTATACAAGATGATATGATCTTCAAAGCACCGAGTAGAATTGTCAATTTGTAAGATGGTTTGACCACCCTAATTCGATCCCTTGTGGAACATTACACATATATTCCCAACATGAATCTTTATTATGAGACTCAATTGTACTAGCATTGATAGTCTTCCAAATATAGGTCAATTTTTTTTGTTTAGAGTCATGTCGATATATTGATTGGTTAAGGTATCAACTCTTGTGATTAGGATGTTGGTAAAACATCCTTGTAACATGAACTTTACTTAACATATTTGTAGTGTTTTCTTGTTTCACTTTTAGAAGTAGGTCTTCTTTGGACACTTTTGTTGCTTTATTGATCCTTAAACATTTATTGGTAGAGATACTTGGAGTTTCAATTGTTTGTGTGACATTTGAAAATATCCTTGCTTCAACTTGATTTGCATCTTTTCAAGTTGTGATGTTGATTGGATATGTATTGGTTCCTTTCCCGAGACTTGGATTTTTAAGTTTGAATACTTTTCTAGTTCCATAGGTTTAATCATTGTTTCTATATTAATTGATGTTTTTTTTTTACTACTAAGTTGTTCTAACTTGATCTGCAACAATTTATGATCATTCTTAAGCTTCTTAATTTGCATGAGTAAGCTTAATTATGAGCCTTTAGGCATACAAGTTTTTCATTAGTCTTTGACTCGTGGACTTTATTTTTAAGGTTTGGATTTTCTAGTGTTTCATATTTTAACCTTTTGATTTGTTCGAGCAACCTCTGATTAAGGTTCCATAAGTGAGAAGTTTATTCATCATTTTCTGATAATTTCTTCTCAAGATCTTGATTTTCTTGTTCCAACTTCTGAATGCATTGCTTCATATCCTTTGACTTCTTGATTTGTGCAAGTAGTTCTTAACTGTGATCTTTTAGGCTATAAATTTCTTCATCTTTCTCCAATAATTTGTTGTCAAATTTCTTCTCGAGATCTTGATTTTCTTTTTGTAGTTTCTATTCTTAGATTTTAAGTTTTTAATCTTTGTGATCACTCCTTATTATAATTTTTTAGGTGAGAATTATTTTCCTCTACTAATCCCTTGAAAAACTCCTCCTTGTCATTCTCAAGGAGGAAATATTTTCCTCTACTAAGCCCTTGAAAAAATCCTCCTTGTCATTCTTAAGGAGGAATTATTTTCCTCTACTAAGCCCTTGAAGAATTCCTCCTTGTCATTCTCAATTTGCTTGGGTAATTTGAGGACAAAGCTTAGAAGAGTTGGCTCTCAGTCGTGATGATTGATGGGTTGGTTGGGAGGAGAGGGTTGGTTGGGAGGATAGTAATCCCCCACATTGTGTTGCAGCATGTTGCATGTGAGATTAAGGATTAGAGAGCCAGAGGTAACATGATCCCGTCGATTTTAGGTACTTTACTTGCTCCTCCTTATAAATTATGTAATCATCAATCATGTATCTCTAATTTATCACTCAATGGTTGAAATTTGTGGTGTTTATCTATTTATTCAAATTTGTTCATATTTAGGGTCTCACATATTGTATCAGAGTGACGTTTCAATCCTTAAGGCCCAGGGGCCTTTTCAATTAAGTTTAGAAAAAATGGAATCGTAGATCTATATTTTGGATCTACCTAAACATGGAATATAAATCATATCTTCATTTCGGATCTAAATGTTGGTTGACTATTGATCTCCTCGCATCTATATCTTGCATGGGATAAATCTTATGATCTTTGTTTCATTTTGCATCCCCTAAACCTTGAATGATATAAAACATAATTTTAGGGTTTGAAATCTAAATAATTTTTGGTTTATAGATTTGGGTTATTTCCCTTCCTATTCTTATCCAATGGCATAATTTAAAATGTTTATTGAGCAAAGATTTCCTTATTTTAGCTTCTAAATGATTTTTTTTAATTGTAGGTAGTTTACTCAAACTGTTTAAACTTAAATCTACCTACAATTATGGTTCAAATCTAGATCTAGATCCGAAGCTCAATAGTTGCATCCGAATTTAATTGAATTTGTTAAGAATCTACACCAACGATCCAATGTCATTTGTTGTGATATACACCAATCACACCCAGCTCTCAATATGGCAAACATATATATTGCAACATATAAACAATAGGTACAATTACCATGTATACTACTTGTGTTCTTTATGGGGTGCATAAGCAGTTGTTTAAGCTCGTTTTCCACTCTGTCACTGTCTATAATATATTGTGAACCTGTAATATAAAGATGGCCCTTGAGCTCATGCCATCGTCCATATCTATATTGATGTGTTTTATAGAGTGAACAATCCAAAAGCTAGCGAGTTTCCCTTGAGACTCATGCATATTGTTTATGTTAACCTCTCAACTATAACATGTAGAAGCATTGAACAATCTCCCTTCTTCTCTCCTAAGTTTCATTGCAAATGTACTGAGAATGCAAATGTAATGTCCCGAGTTTCATTGCAAATGTAATGAGAAAGTAGTGATTAGAACAATTGACCCACTCTAGAGTATAACATATATAGAATTATATTATGGTCATCTCTTATTAATAGGGTTCCGATTACTATTGAAATATAAGTAGCAAAGGAAGCTAATTAACTTTTTCTCGTTTTTTTTCCTTCTGGGCATTGAAATAAGTGGCAGAAATAGGAAGGTCAAGGCAAGAGATCATCATCACCATGGGATACAGTTGTTTAAAGACTTGCTATGAAAGCCATAACATAAGATTAATTCCAAAATCATAATTAATTATGCTTAATTTAATATCAATCAATCTCAATAGTATCATTTTGACTCTCCTCTTGGAAATGTATTTTTTTTAATTTTTTATTAGGAATAGAAGTACGGAAAATAGTACTTGCCCACATTTAGTGAATGGTAAACTAGGTAAACAGTTTGGCAACAAACCACTTAAATTAACCCACCTAGCTATGGAACATGCATTTATGTAAATGCACTTGAATATTATGATTATGAATATGATAATATACTGGATATGGAGATTGAATTTGTGGATTACAAGACGCAACAAAGGAAACCATTCAATCTCAATTGAATGAAGTACCTTTGCATAGAACTCGCTCTTTGAATACAAGTGTATCCTTATTATGAACATGATACTAAGGAGATTGAATTTATTTATCTTTAATATGAACATGGATGATATTATCATCACGTATTAACCGTCCTTGCAATAGTTGTAGGTCTGTAGGAACTGCCCCTTAATGTGTTCAGAATAGTTGTTGGGAGGGCAGTTGTTGACGTAGTTCCCTGTGCAGCACTAGTGAGGAGAATTTAAAGCTTCATCGGCACCACAAGCACTCTCGCATCCTTCAATGACTCTCAATTCTATCGGGCACTTGTAAATAATGTTGCAGCTGAGGTCCACAGATGGGAAACTAGTGTTCGAGGGGGTTATGGAGAGAGGTAGATTGAATCCATCAATGAGAGAGATGTCATAGAAATTTTTGTTCCCATTAAGAGTATACTCAGCGAGCATTGCAGGAGGCCGTCCAGACACTTGACAACTGAGCAAACCGCGACAATCACCAGTGTCGCAGCTGCCTTGACCCGCTATATTAGATGGCCCTTTCCGATGTAGCTCACCAAATAAAATTGTAATGAACATTTTGCTAGAGTATCACTGAAAGAACTCCTTCATGGAATCGTGAAAGCAGTTGTGCATATAGACTATTCTGTTACCAGGAGCTGAGGTTGTGCATAGAGATGTTATCAGTATAGTGATGTTATCAGGTTAGGGTTAAAATGATATTTAAGGTTAGAATTAGGATGATATTAGATTAGATAACATTATATTTAAAAATAATAATGTAAAAATAAAATACAGATTGTGAAACCCTATCATCACTAGCCAAAGATTCAATTTGGGTGCCCCAAATGCACAGATCAACCTTGTTTATTTGATCAAATGGGCTTGGTTGAACTCAATCAAAGATCATGCCCACTAAAAATATTACTTCACCCAAAATGCCTTTACATTCAACGAAATCTCAAACAATCGAAGTCCAACTACACCATGTAGTGCAAGCGGAGGATAGAGATTGTCAAATTGAAAGGAAAGCGAGACAAATATTTTCCTTGCTCCAAAAAAAAAATGTAAGAGTGGCATTTATTTTTACTATCCAAATAAAACAAGACTAAAAAATTCCACTATGAAATTTGAGATTAACCATATTTAATCAACATAATCTATGATATCTATTTGACTATCTCACTATCTTTGCCAAAGATGACTATATTTCGGCAGTCCATTTTTTTCACAAGCAATGGTGCAAACATGAGGATAATCTCAAACATGACCATGTCATTGGAATATATAGTTGACATAATTGTTAGGTATATAATTCTATACATTGCTATAAAGACACCAACAAAATATGAAAACCAGTTCCTTACACTTAAAGAGATAATTCTATACTTGTAATGGAAAAGGTAATTGACATTAGACATAGTGATTTTCACAGTACAAATTCTGGCGAGGGTCGTCTCAAAATGTGTGGGATTTGTCATGGGATTCATATTCTTAACCATAATTCTTCACAACGATTCACTAAAAAGAACAACGCTCCTTAAAATCCATAGTAGATCTAAGCTTTTGGCCCTCTGAACAAATACATGCAAAATGTCAAAATATCGAAAAACTAAAGTATAATACCAATGAAAGAGACCTCCACAAATTTGAGCAGGGATAAAAATGTATTCGATTAATACATGCAATCGCGCTTTGCCAACTTTGGCCTCCAATTCAACTGCATGCGAAGGAGGGCAGCGGGAAGGGATTTGTCATGGGCTTCATATTTGCCTGCCATTACCTTTTAGGACACATGGAATCCTCCACTATCACGTGCATGTAGAGAATGAAACGCGGGGACAACTGAGGAAATCCACGATACAATGGAAACGAGATGCCTACCTCCCATGGTAAATGTGGCATGAGGTGCTTACCTTTAATATGATACATGTAATTCCTAATAATGAAGTTGAAGTAGTATTAGATAATCATCCAAATGTGGTAATCTAGAAGGTTAATCATCTAAACGTGGTAATTATATGGTGTTACAGTAATTTCTTAATATGATTAGGTAAATGTTCAAAAGTAAACAGATTAACGGATGCATTCAAAAATACAAGGAAGTTATGAATAATAAAACATTCATTGATTTGGGAGGACGACGAAGAATATGTCAGCATCTTCAATTGCTAGCATTAGAATTTTAAATTAAAAGGTCATTAATTATGCCCATTTCCATTTCCAATAGATGTACGCATATCTACGTAACTATTAACAACCACTTTATAAAAGTGGTTGATATACGTCGATCGACGCCATTTATTCACCTTTCCAAACT
>JZKD02S1759005.1:323223-348214 GCA_000966675.3 Picea glauca
TGCATTTTCTCTCACATCAAATAAAAAGGAGCAGAAATCGTAATTTGATCTCTTACTGTTATAAAATTCTCTGGCTAGTGTCGATTTCCCAATTCCACCTGAACCTACAATCCCCACAACCCTGGTCTCCAGCCGCCCCTCCCCTTCCAGCTGGGATAGGACTGTCCTTTCAAAGTCATAAATTTTTTCCTCCAAACCAATTGTATGTTTGGCCACAAACAGTGGTGGTTTTGGAACCCCTTTCAAAACCCTTTGCACCACCTTATCCACCAGCTCCACCTCGTCCCTGAATATTCAAATTCAGAGAAAGGTAAAATAACTAGTGAGACCGGCCTACCTAAATTAGTCATGTACTTCCCAATCCACCAAATTAAAATATATATATATATAAATTTACGAATGAAAAGCTAGCACGGATTGGGATATTGGAAGTTGAAAGATGCTCACCCATTGCACGCCTCTAGCTCGAAGCCGCTTATCTCTGCAACATCAGAAAGAGCCTTTTCCCATTTCTCAATTGTTTCCCAGTCATATCGTTGCTTGTGTTTTCGCAGGAACTCAGCATACGCTCCTGTGTCTGTCCGCCGGAGCTCAGAAGGTTTAACTTTGTAAAACACAGGAAGAATCGTAGCTCTCGGCGTCGTTTCGAGCATGAGGACGAGCTCGTCCAGGCACCACTTTGATTCTGCATAGTTTTCAGAGAAAATCGCGATATGAACAGAGGCGCCTTGAATGGCGGCTTCTATTTGAGAAAGAATGATGTGTCCAGGCTCCAATTCTGGCTGGTCAAGAAAGACTTGCAATCCCCTGGATTTCAGTTCACGGTAGAGAAAACTGGCCAAGGATTTTTTTACGTCGGGCCCCCTATGGTTGATGAAAACATTGTAAGGGCCATCAGGTGTCGACGCAGAAGCAGATGTATCACACTGGGTGGATGTGGGTTGTGCCATTGAAATTTGGATGAACGGATAGCAATACTATAACAAATGGTGAGCAAGCAGTCAGGCAAGCAGATCGATTAATGGAAACCAAGTTTGAAGCACGGAAAGGGAGTTTGGACTAGAGGAAACAGAGCACAAGCTTGTGGCTTTGGCGTTAAATAAAGAGCAATACCCAAAATCATCCAATTTACGACACCTCGCGCACGCACTTAGCATTGTTGTTATGTGATGTGATGTGGCTTCACTCCGCGCTGATTAGACGTTGAGCAGTGTTGCGATGTCAGTTCGACTTTGTTTCCACTTAATAATCGAAACGAACAAATGATTCTGCAGAACAGCATGTGCCCGATCTGCGGTGAAGTCGCTGCTTGGGTCCACGCGTTAAAAATAAAGATGCCAAATGAGTATTCCGCGCGTCTTCTTTCTCTGCCGACTGAATTATTTTTACTAACAAACAAATGATTCTGCCGAACAGCATGTGCCGATCTGTGGTGAAGTCGCTGTTTGGGTTCACGAGTTAAAAATAAAGATGCCAAATGAGTATTCCGTGCGTCTTCTTTCTCTGCCGACTGAATTATTTTTACTAACAAACAAATGATTCTGCCGAACAGCATGTGCCGATCTGTGGTGAAGTCGCTGTTTGGGTTCACGAGTTAAAAATAAAGATGCCAAATGAGTATTCCGCGCGTCTTCTAATAGTCTAGAGGTTGTATTGATTTTTATTTTTATTTTTTAATACTTGATTTAGAAAAGCTTTTGTGGAAATAAAAAAAAATATAAATTTAGATGTAGTTATTTTTTTTTAAATAAAAAGAGAGCGGATCCTTTTATATTATATCATAAACAAAAATACATATCTGTCCTTAGGTTGCCAATTATTTTGCTAAAAAAGCGAAACCACAACAATTGGTAGTCTTGGATAACCATGTTCAAAAGAGGCAAACCGCTATGTGCTCTGCCCGAAGGAAACTAGGACAGGTGGCAGCCTATAGTCTAAGCATTGTCCATGAAAACTAAAACTGAAAATAAAATAGACAGTAAGGAGTCCAGAGCCTGAGCTTCTAACCATAACCAGAAGGCAAGCCAAGCAATTACCCATTGAGGTCTTCATTGTCGAGGTCTTCATTGGGCTCTTCATTCCGAGCTGGCAAGGCATAGAGTCTTGCACGGGTCAAGCACCTTTGCTTTGTTGACCCGTCGAAGAAAGCCTCGTAAAGCATATCTAAGCGTTGGCTCATGAGTGTGCCACGGTAGACCTGGTCTGCCATCTGACGCCTCAAGTCGAGCACCAAGTCTAGTTGATCCGGGTGGAAGAAGGGTAGAGGGACACACCACTAATCCAGTGTCATCGTGATAGGAGGTGGTGCAAGGACCTCTCCACCCTCCTTCAACGTGTCATCCCCCACTACCTCGCTTGTTGTTGCCTGTGTTCCCTCCTTTGCTCCATCCTGGTGGTCCGCTCCCGCGCTCCGCTCCTCTGCTCCCGTCCCTGTGCTCTCGGGATCGTCTTCTTACTCTGAGGCTCTTAAAGGAGCGTAACCCGCCAAGGTTGTGTCATCCTAAGGGGCCATTTGGAGGCACTCCTCCGGGAGCTCCTCCTCAACGTAACATATATGGAATTCCTCCATTCGTGACTCCATGGTGTCGGTACTATGGTGAGTCGCTGCAATTACCTAAGTTGCTTCCTCCGGGAAGCTAGTTGGAGGCTGCTAATTATCTGGCACTGCGAATAACATAGACTCTGGAGGGAGCTATATGGGCTCCTCCGGGATGAACTCCTCCACAACCATTGTTGGAGGTGACCAGGCCATCCATTCACTGCCATCCCTGCAAGCAATTTGAGTTCTTTGAGTGCGGGCAATTGAGAGCGCCCTCTCGAGCCGCTACATTCATTTCTGTCTTACAGCCAAGCTGTACCAGACAGGGCCGCAACGTGGCTTTCCTTGATCTCGGGGCATCGAGAGGATGATGCTAATGGCTAAGTTGCAGGAGATGTAGAAATGGCCGCTCCCAAGTGCAAGAATTCTAGTCTGGTGCAGACCGAAAGTGGAATGAGGAAATTTGATGCAAAGCTGGATGATAACTGGGAGGTGTGACGGGATGGCTGCCATTAGCGCCTCCCTAGCATTGAATTTCTTGGTCGTCGAGTTGTTCGCGCGAGGGAGAAGTCCCATGGCTCCTAGGTGGCAGTCATGGTTGGCTCCCATTCTTAATGACGAGGGGATGGGAGTCAGCCACCCTTATTTATGGCCTGGCCAGGCCTGGTGCGACATGGCACTTGAGTGTTGTGTGTCACCCCATCCGGGGTAATCTAGATGTAGTTATTAGAGATATAGTTATTAATTTATGAGATTGGAGGTGTTAAATTATCCTAAAGCATTACAAACTTTATATGGTAAGTGTAATATTGGGGAGACTAGGTAATGTAATCTCATTATCAAGATCTTTGAAAGATATTTGGTATGGAGTTTGAAACATAAATACCATGGCTTTATAATGAGGTTAGTGCTTTCCATTATCTAGTGCCCTTTACCAATAATTTTTTCTTTTGTTTGTGTTGATAATGAACAACAAAATGAAGAAACTTCTTGCAATTGAATGGATAAACATTGTATAGGCCACTTCTATTTAACTTCTAAACATCTTTGTTGAGTGCTATAACCATTATACCTATAAATCAATCCATATGCCAAGAAATATGCCTCTTCTTCAATTACTTGCATTATATTAAGATCAACATGGGCGTACTAATTATCTTGTCCATACACAAAAATAGAGAATATGCCACCTTCATAGTCCTAAACCAAACCAACAATGTACTCTCCACTACTAAGGATTTAGTTGAAGAATAATTTTCTTGGATGACCTTGACATACCTTTATCTTCCCCTTAACAATTTTGTTGTTTTTTTTTAAAACTTCAAAGAAGGAGGTTGTTATTTTGAATAAGAACAACTACCACGACCACACTAACTTAAATGTAACAAATACATATTTTTTACTAGTAATTTCCCTTGATGATGCAAAGGGACATTGTCAAAAAATGTGATGTGCTAAAATGTAATCTATATATGTGAATTTGAACATAATCAATGAGTAGAGACACTAATAGTCGAACACAGAATGAACATGTTTGGACAATCTGGTATTGTACTAGGAGCCAACTAATAATAGTCCAAATGATTCAATGAATAGTAATTACCTCTCTCCCAAATTTTATAAAACAAGTATTGTAAAGAGTTTGGAAGTTGAGGAGTTTGAAGTTTCTAATTTGTGGATTTTGTTTAAATTCAAATACTATCTTTTTCTTATTTCATTTTCAAATCAAAATTGCAACTAGGAAATTCAATTTTTTTTATATTAGACATATGTAGCTCACAACTTTAATGGGAATGAACAATAAAACATGTACCAAAACTGATCCAAAAAGGATCCATAGAAGGCTAAGAACAACTCAGAACTCGCAGAGGCAACTCAAAATGCTCAGAATGGCTTCAACAGATAGAGAAAGGGAAAAATTCAAAGTTCTCAAAACTCAATGAAAATGACATGATCACGAAGAGAACGTCACAAGATTTCTAACGACGCAAACAGATCGTCAAACAGAGTTACGTATTGAAAGATATTCACGGTCAAAGTTTGGTCAACCTAGCCTAGTCAATAGGGGATGAGTCAGCATCCGTACGGATGACATCAACATCTGTACAACACACGTGGTATGATCAAGAAGGTGACACATGTCATGTTGACGCCAACATGGTGACATGGAAGCACTAGAGGCTGCCACGTGTCACCCAGTTTTGGCATTTTCGAGTCGATATGTGGACCAATAGGATTGTGCCACATGGCAGTTCGTACATTGATGTGGCATGATGACTTGGCAAAGGAAAACATGGCCCAGTGGGAGGCTGCCACTTGGTAGGCAAAAAAAGCACAATGACAGCCTGTGAGCAGATTTTGAAATAAAATATTAAGTTTGGCGGGTCCGCCAAATATGGTGGACCATGCCAAATTTGGCCACGATATAATCGTTGGGATATGGATAGCGCCAACGATAAAACATAGTGGAACAACTTTAGATATATATATGCATTACAACAATACAAGCCCAAAAGGGGCAGGCCCGTGGGTTTGACCCCAAGACCTCCTCCCCTCTATGTGCCTTAAGAATTCTGTGCAAACCAACAGGCCAACGGCCTTGTTTTGTAACCAACGCTGCCCAAATTACTTAAATTTTGAGTCCGACGATCCAGGGGAGGAGGCGTGCGTACAGTACGGCCTTTTGGGCTCACAATTCTATGCAGTCCAGTCATTAATGCAGGTTGCAGAGGGGCATAGAAACCGAGACAAATTTCTTCTTGGGCCTAGGAGTGACAGAGTCAGATCGAGGTGTGGAGACAATCATTTTTGGGTAATTCGATGCCACGAATTTAGTGATGCTGTGTGTTTTTTGATCTGAGCATTATTTCTGCTTCTTGATTTCAGAATGAGGTATACTTATGTATTTTGCCAAATTCTTTTGTTGAGTTAATGAAAGAGCCTACCCATTTGAGAGCAGTACCTAGAGACGTAGTCCACCAGGGATGAACTCCATTATCAAGTTTTTGTGTTCAGATTTGATGCTTATGTCTCTTCATTTTTTAGCTTTTCCTTCTTTAATGGTGCACTTTAATTTATGCTCATTTAATACAATTCTTTATAAGTCACTCGATGAAAAGATCCCAGATCATGTTGGTATCAGAGCAGTCGTCTTTTACTTGAATTGTTGAGTGTGAATGCTTACTAGGGCCAAGCATAAGCAGGTTGAAGGAACTCTTAAGACTTTCAATCCTAAAGTTGGTCGTGCAACCCGGAGGAAGAAAATGGCAGAAGAGGACAAGCGTGATAAACATGAGAAAAACTTTCACATGGTCTTTTATCACATGTCAGAAATGGTCGAACGAATGTATGGAGATTATGAGAAGAGGATGAAGAAGAAAGGGAAGAAAAAGGAAGCACATGCATATGATGATGCTTCGGTAAACCAAGGGGCTGGAGGAGATCCTCTTGAGCCTCCATCTTCACCTTCAAGTTCTAGTTCTTCTTCCTCTGAGCATTCTCATCATTCCCATCATTCTAGCCATAAAGCCTCTTTTAAGAAACCATTATTAAAGCTTGATGTAAAATTTGCTTTACCTATGTTTAATGGAGATGCCAATCCTGAAAAGATAGATAATTGGATCCGACAGGTTGAAGTATATTGTCATGTTCAACATATTGATGAAGAGGAAGTTAAAGTGCAACTGGCTTCTCTTCGATTGGAAGGCACCGCTCTCGTATGGTGGGAGAGCAAGCTTCATGACAGAAGTAAGTGTGGTAATCTTCTTTCCTCGTGGTCGGAATTTAAATCAGTGATAAGGAAGAAATTTTATCCATTAGGGTATTTACATAAAGCAATGATGGAATGACAAACTTTAAGGCTAAAAGTAAAGGTCAAACTGTACAAAGTTTCATAGAGGAATTTAGGAAGAAAGCTCTTTCATTGAACATTCCTTTGGATTCTTATGAAACTTTAATGAAGTATATTAGCTCATTTCACAGATATATTCATCATACTTTTCTCTTTTCTAACCCCACTAGTCTTGACGAAGTTTGTGTGCAAGCCACTCACCTTGAGAACAAGGGAAAACATGTTCAAGAAGGTACCATGAAGAAACCTTCCAATACCTCACATAAACCTTTCAAGAAGTTTAAGGAAGGACAAGAAGACCACCATAGTGACGAGAGAAGGAGGAAAGCCATCTTGCACTCATTGCAAGAAAAGTGGTCACGATGTTGAGCACTGTTGGAAACTACATCCAAATAAGAGACCGAAATAGTTCAGTGGAAAGGGGAAGACACAAACTGTTGCTACTATGTATACACCTATCCTTTCTATGCATGGTATTGTTGAATTGCCTTCTCCAATATGCTTTCTGTGTTTTCCCAATTCAACAATACCATGCACAGAAAGGATAGGTGTATACATACCTTTTTATGGTGTCGTAGCCATGGCTTCCCATCACCAGAATGTCTGCTTGAAGCTTCTCAACTTGTTCACATATAATATCTTTGGCATCTTCAGTCTCCACCTTCGTCTCAAAGCATATCTGAACATTTATAACAATAATTAAAACTTAAATTCTATAAAATAAAAAAATAAAAAATCTCTTATCAGTATCGAAACTAGTCTGGCAAGAATCCATACATTTTACTCGCTGCAGATGGCTCTTGCCTTCTCCAATATGCTTTCTGTGTTTTCCCTCTGTTGCTTCTCCAGGGACTCCATAATATCAGACGAGAAGACGTAAGTTTTTTATCCAATCATGACACATCATGGTCAAATACCGAAAATGAAAATCTATAAAGACAAGATTGCCCAGAATAACTATTTATACGACATGTGCCATCGACTGCGGCATAAACCCTAGGGGTGACTGAGCGTGCAACAAAATAACGTGGTCTTCCTTGGAGTCGCGGAGTAAGAGATATTGGAGAGCCCAAGACAAGGTGTGCATGCTTTCTTCGCTCTCGTCCACTGCCACCACCACTCTCCTCTGCTTCTGTCTCTACTCGAAATTACACCCTTCAACTTCGGCCATTTCTACAAGGGATGCAAAATGAAATGCATTCGCATGCCGCTGCTTTCTCCAGACATTCGCACGCTGCCACCACATACTGCCTCAGCCCAACCAGAGCATGGCCTTTCCTATAGAACGCTTTGAGATTGTCGGAATCGATCCAAAGGGCCTTGTCGGAATCCTCCAATTCTTTCCCTGAAGCGCGCTAGTTTAAATTTCAAATTTCAAATTTCAAATTTTCAATTGCAGCACGATGGCGGTTGAAGTTTATGAGAGGTCTGAGCAGGTAAGTGCGGCCATTATGTACCTTAACTCGCACCAACAACTCATCGGAGATTTGGTGGCTCACATCGTCCGACTGGATGGAGGATGCATGCATGGCATGCACTGACAGATGGATGCAGTACACTGCATGGTCATGCTGACCCCATACCATCCACAGACAGCCTAAATAGAAACGGAAGCTGAAGCAACCCACCCCACGACGTTAACGGAGCCGATAGATACTTTCGTCGGAGATGGGACGTTCGACGTTGGTCGGAATCCCAAACGGTAGCGCCATTAGCTTAATCCTTAACAACCCCGCTGATTTGAAAGTCATAACATGACTTAAGTATGGAGTCAATGCAAACTTTATATGATATAATAATCAGGCATGTCTAGATGGGAGGGATTTTGGTTTAAAAAAAGTTTGAGAGCATATGACTATAGTTTTACTTTACAATTGAATAATTACAATTCCCAATGGTTGAAAAGGGTGGATTTCAATGAAATTTCCTCTAATATGCCATGCGAGTCGTGACCAACCTATTATCATCACCTTCCAAATTAAAATTGCACTCGGTCAAATATTTGACCGACACATTCATTATTCAAACCATATTCCCGTCCCCTTTCACGACCCACTGAAATTCCCATGCCATGTGAGTCGTGACCAACCTATTATCATTCCCGTGACCCTAGGAGACAACCCCATCTGAGACTTTTATAATCTTTGTACTGATCGCTTGCAAGTTTCTTTTAGTGCTAGTGGTGGTTGGCTACTGGTGGGTTTAGATGGGCACTTTCTCCATTAACGAAATGGAAAGAAATGTCAAGACTCTTCTGAGCTAAGATGACAAGGTGACCTGGAGACAAGTGGGGTTTTATGACAAGGTAGATGACTTGGGGAGTGGGCCATCTGGTTTTCCTACTAACACAAGCAAGACGACCCCTTCCACCGGATTACTATGTAGCCCTTCGTCACTACCTCTGCTCAATTCCAAAACTCTGTTGCCTGACTTCCTTTCTTCTGATGATCCATGGGCGGGTCCTCAGTCCAATACTGCTCACCCAGGCTTTTTAAAAGGGTCTTCTTCTCTCGGGGAACACAGGAAACCTATTAATCCGATTCTGCCTATCACCTTCCTGCGAAAGGTGTGGAAAGACAACATAAAGGCTAAAAGATTGGTGTTAGGAAACAATGTGGGTTTAGAAGATACTTGCAGGATGGCACTCTGTGGACTCGTCGATAGGATCTCTTATAGATTTCTTAGTAAAGAACCTCTTGAGGTTTGGATCAAAAACCAGTGGTTACCACTCATTAGATACTCTCCTGAGGTCATCTATCTCACCAAAGGGTGGCTCAGGTATATCTGCAATTCTTTGGAGGATGCTTCACTATTATTGATCTCGATGTGGGTGTTTGGGGGAAGTAGTCTTGTGCTAAAACGGTGGAGGGTCGCTTTTAACCCAGATACAGACTACTTCAAGTTTAGGCATCTCTGGGTACCTTTGGAATGAAGGAGCCTTGCGAGCCATTGGTGATTCACTGGGTAAATTTATTGCTATGGATTCCAAGTTACTCACTGCTCCTATGAGGAAAATGGCCAAAGTTCTAGTTGAGATGGACATTTACTGTGGTTTACCAGAAACTATTGAGATAGAGTGGAGGGGGCGAAGGTTTGCTCAGTCACTTGATTATCTTGGGATGCCATTCCGTTGAAACCTTTACCGCTATACAGGTCACCTTCGTCGTGACTGCACTGGAAAGGTAGCAGATGACTCTTCTGAAAAGTCCAAACTACAGAGGAGTCCACCAGATTACATGGACGAAGATGTTTCTATGAGCTACAAGGATTATACCTCAGGCGTTTCCTCTTCTCTTCAGTAGGAGTCTGGGTTGAATTTATCTGGTAAGTTAAAAACCCTATGCCCTTTCTTGTTTAAATATATGTCCCTTTGGGAGAAGGAAGCCATTAATAAGTCAGGTTGGTTATTATCCAAAACTACTTCGATTGCTAGTAGTGATGGAAAGGACAAAGCTCCCTTTGAACCCTCAACCATGGATCCCTCCTCGTCCACATTTCCCTGCATTCCAGTCGTCGCTCTTTCCAACAGTTTACCCTCGGCAGATCACAAGTTGAAGCCCCCCATATGCCTTACTCTCCCCACTTCTCGGGCCAGTCCCTGAACCCTTCTTCGGTTAGACCTCTTCGACCTCCTTCCCCTCCTTTTGACCATGTCTGCACTCCCCTGATTGAGCCAGGCTACAGAGAGGCAGAGGAGGAGGACACAAGCCTCTCTATTGTTTTAGAATCCTTAATACCCTATATAAAGAACCCCCTTGAACATGTGGCATTGCCTATCTATCTAGGTAAGGCTGCCATAGGTCCAACAGCAGATACCGATACCTCTTCCTCTCACAATCCTAGCAAGGGGAGTAAGGCCTATGCATGGTCTCGGGGTATTGGTTCTGAACTTTCTCCCATAAAGACGCACAACTCTCGTAAGAAATTGGTGGGTCTCATTAAACAAATAGATGATAACGTTCTTCCCTCCCCGGATAGTGGGGCCCTTAGAGAAATGAAGGCCCTGACGAGGGCTAAGTGATGTTACTGCTCTCCTTGAATATTCAGGGGATTGGAGGCACCCTCAAAGCTACCTTGATGCGTAGATTGCTGGAACACACTCGGCTTGACATATTTTTTCTTCAAGAGACTCTCTTCGATGAACAAAAAGCTAGAGATTTTTTGCACCATCTTCATCCTTCTTGGGTTTCGACTGCTGTAAACTCCATAGGGAATTCTGGTGGCTTACTAGTATCCTGGGACCCAAATTTATATGACTTGGATTCCTTTCTAACTATCAGGGGTATATTGTTAACAGGTAGATGTTTTCTTACACAAAAGGAGGTCGTGCTACTAAATGTATATGGGTCGTGTAAAGACCGAAAGCTTTTCTGGAGCTCCTTAGATGATAGCGATATCCTTTCCATCAATAATCTTATTATTGTTGGTGACCTGAATATCATTTTATCCTCGGATGAGAACTGGGGGGGTTCATTTGTGCCTGGTCTGACTGAGGATTTCTATAGAGAATTATTTATATCCAAGAAGTTGATTGATGTAAAGCCGACCAAATTGGTCCCAACCTGACGAAATGGTCGATCTGGTCATGAAGCTATTGTTAGAAGGCTTGACATGTGTTTAGTATCTGAAGGTTTATTGTCGACTGCTGGCTTATCTATATCTTGGGTGGAATATCCCTATGTTTCAGATCACGCTCCCATCCTTATCCAACTGGAGACTTCTCCACTCTACAAGGCGTTTCCTTTCAATTTTAATGCGCTTTGGCTGCGGGAACTTGATTTTGTAAACCTGGTCCATAAGGTTTGGACTTATCCTCGTTTCCTTTTGGAGGGTAATAAACAAGTGAGACTTGTTTGGAAGTTAAAAGAACTCAAAATACAAACTAAAAGATGGATTAAAGAAGTCAAGGCATGGGAGAAGTTAATCATGAAAAATATGGAAATAAAGATCGAGCAGTTTCTATTAAAAATTATTGAGAAACCCATATCCATGGAGGAGGATAGGTATCTCCATGAACTGGAAAGTAACAGGAATAAGTTACTGCGCGGGGAGGAGGAGACATGGAGAATCCACAACAAGGTAACATGGATCAAAAGAGACGATTCTAATACCAAATATTTCCACAAGATGGACAACTTTAACATGAATCAGAAACATGTTTTGGAGATAATCAATGGTAGTGGAGCGCACATATCTGATCATGGGGCGATAAAAGTGAAGGTTGTTAACTATTTTAAACATTTTTTTAAAGCCAAAGAAAGGAACAATTTAAATGACCTGGTCAGGATTACCAGTCTCTATCCTAGATGGTTGATGAGGAGGAAGCAGAGTCACTCTACAAACCTATCACATTGGAGGAATTAAATTCAGTTCTAGAAAACTTTAAAAAAGAAAGGAGCCCAGACCCTGATGGGTGGACAAAAAAATTATTCACCTTCTTCTTTGATCTTGTGGGAGGTGATCTACTTGAGATGGTGGAGGACTCGAGGAGAAAAGGTCACCTCTGTGGAGGTATAAACTCTACTTTTCTGGCTCTCATCCCGAAGGAAAACAAATCGGTCTCCTTCGATGACTACCGACCAATCTCCTTATGTAATCTTGTTTAAAGGTGATATCCAAAGTTATTGCAAATTGGATTAAGTCAGTTCTATCAATATGTCTCTATGTCGAACAACTGGGGTTCCTGCAAGGTAGAAGGATTTAGGACGCTATTAGATCGGCCCACAAAAGCCTGCACAACATAAAAACAAAGAATATAAATTCTTTGGTGATGAACCTTGATCTAAGAAAAGACTATGACAACATAGACTGGGAGTACTTAAGAATGACTTTACTCATAGTGGGCTTCGGTGTTAAGCTGACGGAATGGATAACGTGTTTCATAACTAGTGCCAGTTTTGCAGTGTTGATAAATGGTGAGGTGACGGATTACTTCAAGAGTGGGAGGGGGCTTTGTCAGGTATGCCCATTATCCCCATATCTGTTCATTATGATAATGGAAGGACTCAGGTTGATGTTATCTAGAATCATTTATGAGCGCAATATTTCAGGTATAAAGGTTTCTAAACTTTTAAAGATTGTTCATTTACTGTTTGTTGACGACGTTCTTATAATGTCAAAGGCAGATCCTTTAGAGTGGAGAGTGATCATAGGCATTCTTCAGGCCTTTTGTTCGTCTCGGGTCTGCGCATAAATAATTAAAAAACTATTGTTCATTATTGGGGGTTGGAGGAAGCAGAGCTCATTCCTTTAAAAGAATCCATCCCCTTTACCTTTTTCGAGCTGAGTTTGGGCTTCAAGTATCTTGGTTACTACTTAAAGCCGGGCGTCTCAAATATCGAAGATTGGGCTTGGCTGGTGGCTAAAATCGAAAAGAAGATCGGGCTATGGTGTAACAATTGGCTCTCACTCGGTGGCTGATTCATCTTGGTTCAAGCTGTGATGGAGAGTCAAACAGTGTTCTAGATGTCCATGGAGGTGATTCTGCGCACTATTCTAAACAAAATCCGTAAGTTGATGTTTTTTTTAGTGGAGTGGGAATAAGGATAAACATCAATTTCATCTCTATAGATGGGACATCCTGTCAAGACCAAAAAATTGTGGTGGTTGGGGGCTCTGAAACCTCCCTTCTTTCAACTCGGCTTTACTCGCAAACACTCTTTGGAGGGCACTGACTCATGATAGTATTTGGCACAAAATTTTATTGGAAAAATATCTAGGAGATATTACGGTGGTTAATTGGCTTCGAAGATTATCCCATAAGAAACAAAGGGCATCCAACATCTGGAATAACCTGACCATAAATTTATACGTGGTTCTCCACTGGCTGAGATGGTTCCCTGGATCGTGCCATTTAATTTCTATTGGTAGGGAAATGATCATCAACATGGAGGACTGATCTCTTCTTTCTGAAACCCTAATATCACACCTACATAAAAAGAATTTAACAGTTCTAGCCCAAGTGAGAGACCCTGCCAATGCGAACTCCTTTCCAGAGCGGTGGTTAAGTAGCGATTCGTTGGGTCTTATTGGAGATGCCACTACAGAGTGGCAACGTTACAACAATGCTTTAAGGGGCACAAGCATCTTACTTAGAAACATGGAGGATACCCTGGTGTGGACCGGGGGGGACTCTTCGGGCGTCATTTCAGTCAAGAATATTTACAAGGCAATCATAAACTCACTTGACTACCCGATTGATAGTGGTTGTATTCAAAAATTTTGGAAATGACCGATTCAACTAAAAATAAATCTTTTCCTATGGTTGGCAGCGAACCATAAAGTCCTCACTTGGGATTCGCTTCAGAAAAAAGGCTGGGAAGGTCCGGGGGTATGCAAGCTTTGCAACTGTAATACCAAAGACATTGGCCATCTTCTAATCCATTGTACTTTCAAAAAGGCAGTCTGGTCCCGCTTATATGAGCTCTATAATTTAAAAAAAAAATGGTATGGTATCATTGTCATAGATTGTTTTAACTATTGGACAAAGGATAAAACAACCCCAACCAGTTTGGCATCCCTCGTGTGTTGGCACATTTGGAATGAGAGAAACAAGACATTATTCGAAGAGCGTTCCCCCTCTCATCTCTTAGTGGCACACATGATTTCAGTCTCCTTCTCCTGGCAGCCAGCTACCCTCAAATTCTTTCCAAACAGAGTTTGTAACATTACTCAGACCGAAGGATTCTCTTTGGCATGCTTCGATGGCGCAACCTTATCAAATGGCGAGTGTTGCGGAGCGTGTGGCATTTTCAAGACACATGCGTCAAGGGTTACAAAATGGTTCATAAATTGTGGAGCTGGAACAAATACCAAGGCAGAGCTCATGGGATTGTGGGAGACACTCACGTTGGCTACTCTCTGGTCGATTGAAAAATCCAAGTCTTGGGGGATTCAAAGGTAATAATTGATTGGATAAATCTAAAGGGATAGCTCCATGCGATGAACATTGAAGGTTGGAAACTGAAAAAAAAGGAGCTGGCTATTACCTTTAAAGACACAAGTTTCCAGCACATCTACAGGGAACACAACAAAGAGGCCAACATACTTTCAAAAAGGGCACTCAAGGAACTTGAAGGAAGAATGTCCTTTTATCACTGGGACAATGTGATAGAAAGTCCTCATACGTACCTAAACATCTTTGAAGTATGAGTTGGGCAAGGAGCATGAGATTGGCAGCGGAGTGGAGATGAGATTAGAGCTTATTGCTGAATTTCTCTCTTTTCTTCAGTACTATTTGATGTTTTGGGATAGTTTTTGAATGACTATGTAAAAGCTCATTCTTTAGACTTTTATTATCGTTGGTCTATTTTTGTATCGCTTAGGATCAATACTGCATTTTAAAAGAAATTATACCATAATATAATTTTGAGATATTTTTCTATTGGACAAAAAACCTATTATCATCCCCTTCCAAATTAAAATTCCACTCAGTCAAATATTTGACCGACACATTCATTATTCACACCATATTCCCGTCCCCTTTCATGGCCCACTAAGATTCCCATCTCTAGGGGCACCCTTTGCTGATGTTGAAATTAATCGCTGATATAAAAGAGCCTTCGCTATGCATCTAAATATTTTGAAAATATGCAACAAATTAATTCCTTCATGTCCATCCATACCGACTACTTTTTTTAATATTAACAAAACAACTATTTTTTAATATTAACAAATTAATTCCTTCATGTCCATCCATACCAACTACTTTTTTTAATATTGTTTATAATAGTAAGGTTGTTTATATTTATCTTTTTAAAATGTTTTAATATAATAGTCATATGTAATCCAAGAAAGTAAAGCTTTTTTTAATATTGTTTATAATAATAAAGTGGTTTATATTTATCATTTAAAAATGTTTTAATATAATAATCATATGTAATTCAAAACCATAAAGTAAATTACCCTTAGAGCGCTACGGGAAACCGATAGAGCAAATACCACTAAAATGTTACATGGTCAGCCCGAACAGCGTTGTCAGGTCAGCCCAATTTGCAGCTGGAAAGCATCATGCATGAAAGGGTTACCCCAACTTACTGATGAATGGTTTACCACCACCTGATAAGGTGCAACGGGTTCTGTTCGGGATAAGGCCTTTCAATCAACAAATGCGGTTGAATTTTAGTAGTCGAGAGATAAAGGAGAGATGGGTACAATGAAAATAAGATTGGCTGGCTAAGGTTGCAGAAAACATATTG
Organism: Picea glauca; assembly: GCA_000966675.3. Taxonomy (NCBI): domain Eukaryota; kingdom Viridiplantae; phylum Streptophyta; class Pinopsida; order Pinales; family Pinaceae; genus Picea; species Picea glauca. The sequence continues at coordinate 338,810 of JZKD02S1759005.1, forward strand.
GTTGGAAGAAGCGGGAGGCTGGAATGCCGGGCCTTTCTCTTCATCTTTAGTGGTAGACCGGGTGCCGCCTACCTCCTCCATCGCTTCAAGAGAAAGGGAGTCCCTCCGCCCATGCGTTGAATATGCTGTACTGTGTGAGATTGGGAGACACAGTCCATCCAAGCTTTACCTTCTGCTATTTGAATCAGCCGTTGAAAGCGTCCGAGATGGAAGGACATTTTGATGTTCCTTGCTTCCCCGGGTGTCATCACCTCTATTTATTCCCCTCTCCCAAAATAAGGAATCGAGCGACTACGTTCCCCTCCTTCCCCCCCGAAGGGCCCCGAAGAAACAACACAGATCCTTAGGAAAAGCCTGCCTAAGGTCAGGTGGGAAGGGCCCAATCACACTAGCTAAACCCAATTAAAAAGGAAGTCCTTCAATTATACTAGAGTTGAAACACTATACTATACATAGGGAATCAACCCATCCAACTTATTCATCTATATAACCTCATCCAATCATAAGGGTCTCTTTAAATGCATATCTGGCATAGAGCCCCCAATAAAATCTAGAGGGCTTAAAATTTCAAATGGATTTATCATAATACATCTAATCTCACCAAATGGAATTTGGAGTATTGTTATTAAATCAGTATGTTTCATAAACTAAAATGCAATTTTGGAACTTCTAGATTACTAGATGCTCAAAATATAAAGGTTTAGAAATCAATAATTCTAAGTGCACAAATCTCTAATCCTACAAGTTTGTTGAGGTGAGAAACAACATAGTTTACAAACACTATATAATCATGAAAGTTATTAATGCTAGAGTGACGTAATAAATGGAAAACTCAATTTTCTGGATTACACCATTTTTCTAACAAGGTAAAGTTCCACTTCATTTTGTTTATGTTTTGAAATTTCAATTATTTATGTCATCTTAAAATGGGTTAAATTCCCCAAAACCAAAATTACATTATAGAAGTTTCCTTAAATCTAGTAAATTGAATTATAACTTTTAGTAAACTTTTCATTAAAATTGAGAAAAAAAATTCATTAAAACAAATTTATTTACTTATTAACATATTCCATTTATACTTAATTTTACTTTTTCAAAATAACTATATTAATTAACATTAAACTTAAATTTCCTTAAATCTAGTAAATTGAATTATAACTTTTAGTAAACTTTTCATTAAAATTGAGAAAAAAATTTCATTAAAACACATTTATTTACTTATTAACATATTCCATTTATACTTAATTTTACCTTTTTCAAAATAAACATATTAATTAACATTAAACTTATGAGTACAAAAGAGTTAAGATGGTTATCTTGTAAAGTTAGGTTTTTTTGGAAATTTTGAAAGTGGAGTACTTTTGGAGGTAATACTTGATTATTGGAAAGGAAATATAAAATTGCAATTTTAGTTAGGTTTGAAAAGAAAATTATTTAGATATTATATTTTTTTTGATATCATTTCATATTTAAACTTTCAAATATTTGAATTATTATATTATTTGACTTAGATTAGAGATCTAATTTAATAAAAATAGAATAGATCCCACTAAAATATAGATCCTACATAAAGTAAAAACCAAAACCCACAACCAATGAAATTATAAATCCTACATATAAGTAGAAACCAAAACCCAAAACCAATGAAAATATAAATCCTACATAGAAACCAAAGCCACAAAGAACCATGATAAATATAATTCATATCATAAATATAATTCATATCATATGCCAATTGTATATATTAAATTATAATAAAGTGGTATATAATGATATTTAAAATTGAATTACATTGATTAATTTTTCACCCCACCATTAAAAAAATAACATAATAAATTATCAAATCAAATTCATTTAATTTTTTAAAATAAAAATTAATTTGGTTGGATGGGTCAGGGTTAACTTTATCATCAACTATGGTAAAATTTAACTTGCTAATGCAATTTAACCTCAAGTTTGACCTGCAAGATATTACAATTTAACCTCAAGTTTGACTTGGAAGCTATTACAGTTTAACCTGCTTTAGGCAAAGCAGTGATAATAAGCATGAAACCATGACCTGGCCTCTCTTGGTGCAATGATTTGGCTAATTTACACCCTCCGATCAGCGTAAAATTAACCCTGGTGGAGATTACTGAATGAAATATGCCCGCGAGATGTTGCTATCAACGTATTGTCACCACCCAAATCGCTGTTTGGCTACTCTAGTCCGGGCATCCATTGCAAGGACAGTCTATCGCATAATAGTAAATGTGGCTTGAGGCTTGATGCCTCGCTTACGCTTAGTAGAGACAGGCGAAAAGATCAAACATCAACTATGTTTGAAATCGTTGAAATCGAATTAGTAGCAATATATGGCAGAGTTATAACATTATTATTATTCTTGAAAGGTTTTCTCTAGGAACCATGTCAAAAGCTTTTTGAAAGTCAACAAAACAACAAAAAAGATTGGTTTTAGTATTGTAAAACTCCTCTACTATGATCTTAAAGGTAATAAGATGGTCCACAGTTGAATGATATCTCCTAAATCTGACCTTTAGCTCTTTTACAGTGACCTTCTAGCCAAAGGTTAATCTTCTTTTCCAAAATAATTCCATAAAGCTTGGCTAAAATCAGGCTAATCATAATGGTCCTATAATTAGAGGGAATGTTTGTATCCCCATTTTTAAAAATAGGAACAATGAGGCTTTATGTCCAGGGTTTAGGGAAGCCCTGCTTCACTGCTAAATTGAAGAGCTTGTGTATGTGAGGGATAAGGATAGGCCCTCCGATTTTAAGAATTTTAGCTTGGTAGCCTTCAATGTCCTTAGCTTTCAGGGGAGACAAAGATAGGTGTACAAAGAGACTGGTAAATCCTCCAAAAGGATCACATGTTCTAAAGCTTTTGAAAGTAGACCCCCCCTTAATAAAATCTAAACCTACATGGATCCATGAAAACGATCTATAAATATTGATCTAAAACAACAATGTTCTAGGGAAAGATGTTTTGGTCACCGATATTAACTTAGTCCCTCTTAAAACATGGATGGGCACAACTAATTTGAAAACTTTGAATGATATATATATCTATTTGGGATGAGAATTCTAGTAACTAGATGAAGTGGAACCTTGGAACACCTCCAAAACCTCTCCATCCTTTAGTCTCAACTTTTCTATTAGCTCTAAATGGATGCATGCCTTTGAATTAGAGATCTAAAGACTATAGAGGTTGGGAGGTTATGTTTTTTGGTTCATTTTTTCCCTGTTTTTGGTGTTTTTCAGCCAATGGCATTTGACCTGTTATCACACAAGTCATAGGTTGGGAAAATCCTGAAACAACCACCAAGCAGTGAAAACTAAGGGACACTATACCCAATGTCACCTCGATATAGGTCTCACACTTCAAGGGTGACTAGGTCACTCTAGGGAGGCGATCCCGGTGACCTTGGGGGGATTGAGATTGATGGAAGTGAAAGAAGAGAAGTACCCCCCTAAAGGTCAATGATGGAACATGACATATGACTTTGATGACTCGTCTCTGGTGGTTTAAAGTTTCCAAGTCTTTGGATGCCTGCAAAGGGTGTTTGTACCTGCTTGAGACACAAGAAAAACCACACTTGCATATAGTAATGTTAGGTGTACAAGCAAGTTATGCTTGTTGTCCCTAATTGTAGAAATAAACAATGATATATATCAACGCATAAAACATAATAATGGTTGCAATATAAGTGCTAAAAGTCCAATTGAATAAGCACGGGACAAGCTAGTAAAAACTAGTTTAGCTCAACAATGATAGAACAAGACTCTAGCACAAAAAACAAGGTTGTCATAAAAATCTAACTGCAGTGATATTTATTATCCTTATGGTTGTTACAAACTTGTTATTACAACAAAAGATTTAACCATTAAAACTTGCCAAAAGATGCATTGTACTTAGTAGATTATGTGGGCAAATTTTAGACAATTTTCAACGGTTAAATTAAATGTTATTGAAGAGTTTGGTTAGTGTTTTCTGCAGCCCTAATGGCTATAGGTTAAATTTGTAAAAACATCAAGAAATACTTGGATAAATGAAACGCCCTAGTGGCTCAAGAAAGAATTTATAACATAGATTTGATTCCACTAGGAACAACTTCAAAATCACGAAATTTCACGTTTCCCAAAGCAACAATTTTATATCTCCAATGCAACAAGTGATGACTAGTTCCTTTAATGATTGGGTTAATGGAGTCAAGAAAAGAAATAGCTAAAGGTACTACCTCCTTGGGGCTGTAAATCCTCTTACTCCCCAAGGCAAGTATCTCTAGCTAGGGTTTAGACTAAGAGGGTGTATGCACTTATACTTCTCTTAGTAAACCCTTATTAAATCAACAATACTTAAACATAAAATGATGGAGGCTAAGGTAGGGTTKTATGCCCTTGTACYTCCCACCTAACTCTAGCAAAATAACCTTGTCTTGAATAACAAATTATAGCACAAAGTAAAATTCTTACCAATTCAAGGAAAAATGCTAAGACTAACCACCACAATAGRAAAAGAAGAGCCTTCCAAGGCTAGCACATCACTTCCACCAACCAATAACCAAGAAAGTAGCCATACACAAGAGCGCAAGAGAGAAAATAGCCAAAKATAGCGGAAATTTCACTCCAAGGCCWYTCCAAATGGGAGAGTTGTGATTTAAAATGAGATCTTATGATCTCTATTTATACAAAATGTCTCCAAAATAGTTTGTCCACATAATATTAGGGTAAAGCACAATACTAGGGGTCAAMAACCCTAATATTTCCCCTTTTACAAAATAATATTTAACAATTCACTTAAAATTTACTTTACACAAAAGAAACCCTAACTTAAGGTGACGTCACCCCTTTAGGGGATGTTTTGACACTAGGAGCAAGTCGTTGGTGTTCGAGGAGTGTAGTTAGGCTTCCCAAAGCCACATTTCAATCATCCAAGTAATGTTCTTCATGGCCAAAGCCTCATTCTCCTCAAAACATCCTTGTGCCAATGAATGGTGACCTCACCACCAAACCCTAGCCCTCCTAGATGATGTCATGCCTCCAAGGGTGACGTTTTTCCTCTCCTAGGAAAAACGTTTGGCATGTGAGGGATATGTTTCTTCATCCACCATGTCTTCTAGGCCTCCAAAGTTTCATCTCTCTCATTCGACATGCAGGCCCTTGGCATTTAACCCATGGGCTTCAAGCCCCATGGAAGCCCAAGCTAGGCTTGTTCATCCAAAACTATCCACCAACTAGGTCCTGGAAAGACAAATAAGCACACCCTCCAAGGATCTCAAGTCAAAATATCATGATAAGTAAATCAAGTCAATCAATGAGCCACCTAAGCATGTGCATCAAAGATTACCATGTCAAACAAGTAAGTTCTCAAAGACATTATGCAACTTGCTAAGTTGGATATGGGAGGGTTGATGGGGTGTCCTATTGGGTGGATCTTGCCCTAGGTCAAGGAATGCCTCCAAGAGATCCCTCTCTAAACCATGTAAAGTGGATGAAGTGGTTAAGGATCAAGACTCATTGGGCATGGGGTTCATGACATACAAGGGGTTGTAGTGTCTCATTCATGGGTGCCTTTGTAGAGGGTGTGTGGTACCGTTGTTTGCAATGCAATTTTTCCAAGCCCATTGTTTCTTTGTTTCTTTCATATTTTAAGGACAAGTTGAAGGCCACTGTCTTGGTGTGGTGTCCAAATAATGACAATGTCACTCACAAATACCTAGTGGAAATGAGAAGGTTGGCTCATGATGAGACCCCCTTTCTCTCAACCATGCAATTGAGAGCCATTACTCTGACTTGGTGACCAGATGATGGTAATTCCATACCACTATATATCCATGATCATGATAGGTCATCTCGTGATAAGACCTCCTATCCTCCAACTAACCCTTTAAGCATCCATAATCATTATTCTTATGGGTCCCCGTTTTCTCAAAGATAAACATTTCATTGCTTTATTGGGTGATCCCTGGGTGAAGCATATGAAAGGTTTATAAGTAGGATTTTATCTTTTACCCAACGACAATCCCTTTGGGCCTTCATCCCCTTCTTCCCATAGAATGAGGGACAACCCCTTCTTGGGTCAATACACCCTAAAATCCCAAGAGATAAGGAAATGAGGGGTTTAAGTGATGAAAAGTGGTAAGTATGGTTGAGAATGGTACGATGGCTCTTCAAGGGAGTTCCTAGTAGCAAACCCATTTTCGAGGAAGACCACTTACTAGGGAACATTTTCAACCACCAAGGTGAAACAGGGAAAAAGGCATAATGGTCAAGCATATGTCATAAATCTAAAGCAGTCTAAGATACAACATACTCAAATGCCTCAAATATTGAAATGACACTCACCATAATACTTGACTTGTACCTCATGGAGCAAGGCCCATTGTCTCTCGGAAGCCAACTAGTGTGGTGGATGCCATCTAAAAATCTATGACCTCTGTGGTGGTGAGAAGGGTCTCCATATGTGCAAATGGATATTGTTGGTCATGTAGTCTCTCAACACTCCATATCTGCAACCCGAGGGCCTTGAAACATTATCTCCTTAGTTATCCCTCAAAATGGGGATAACATGACCCATTGTAATCTAATTCTAGTTAAGGAATTAGGGTTGTAATCTAATCTGGTATATGGATTAGGGTTTTGGATTCTATGGAATCCTATATATTGTAATATAAATGGTGAAGTTAATATAATGAGAGTTAGAGGTATGACTCTAAACATTTTTTGGTTTTCCCAGTTAAGAGTTTCCAGGGTAAATATATGAGTGTTGTGTGTGAATGCTATTGTTTTCCTTTATGTTTTTATAAATAATCTGCGTGCATTGTTTTAATATAAAGATTTAAAACTTATAAGCCACATCGACCAGGCACTTGAATAAGAGAAAATAAGCTCCCAAGAGGAAAAATCCACTATGGACAAAGGGCCATCCACAAGTGGATCCTCAATGTTAGAAATTTCCATTGATATGTCAATGAGGCCTAAAATATTCTCTAGAGAGAAACGATGTTGCTTGCACAGTGGATTGCAATCCTAAAAAAAACACTCCATTCACTGATGAGAATATTAAGCAAAGGTAGAGAAGAGAGGGTCTTTCCTAGTGATTTACAAGATCACGACATCGACACCAACAAACAATCGCAATTTAGTATTCATAGTGCAAATAAACTAATTTACCTGTGACTATCCACCTCATTCTCATTTTTATCTTTTTAACAACTTCTTCACTTGATTAACTAATTTCATCACTTTTCACTTAATTCTGCATCAATTGAAACTCTCATTGAGCACATTTTGGGCACACTTGTCACAAAATTTTCAAGCTACTAGAAGGTGCATTGTTTCGAGGGGATGGCATCTGCTTACTGTGTATTCCTATCTATAGGCATTCTTTGCAAGTATAACATTGCTTTGATAGAGCTCAGATTATGTCAACATTTGTTTACCTAGTACACAAAGTTGAAAGGGCTTAGAAAGTGAAGGAGCAACTATGACATTTGAAATTTAAACCATTTCAAATTGTATTGAGCACAAAAATGGCAAGTTTGATTTATCTATTCAAATACCCAACAACTATTTCAATATCTAATAATCACATTGTTGCATTGCTCCATTTATAATTTGTGACTAAAGCATTTAAATTTCAAAATTCAAGAATCCATCTATATACAAGATTTGTATTGATTTGGTTTTGTCCCATTCGAAGAAAGCAAGTGCCAGATCATAATTTTCCCACTTGTACATTTGCAATTGGGCGTACTTGTTTAGAAGGGGGTTGACCCATTATGTCATAGATGTTTGAGGATTGGAAATGGCACATCTTTCCAAGGAAGTATGCAATGATAAGATGGGTAGTTTGGCACTATTTTTACTAGTTTGAGAAACACAAGTTTAAGCCGTCGTACTGGTTTATTTTATCTTTTCGCCAAATATTTTAATATTATTTAGTTAATTTTATAGTAGACTTTTTATTTTTGATCGTGGTTGGGTTACTCGATTATAATAAAGAATGATTTTAATCATAATCAATAATAGAAGGTTGTGTATATTAAATTAGCACAAATCCACCTTCTTTTCTTTTTATTAATATATATGTTTGTTTAATCCTTTAGCTAAAATACAAACAAAAACCCTTTAAAAATGTATGGCCTTGAAAAACCTCAAAACTCTCATTTGTAATTATAACATAGAGACAAACAATACTCAATGAATGAGCAAGAGAAAATAATTATGAAAATCCATAATGCCTTTGCTTTTTAAAAAAAAAATTATGAATTTGTTTTCATAACATGCAATTCAAATTAACAAAAACAAAAAAAACAAAAAAAAACAAATTTTAAACCTGAACTTTACTGGACAATAACTTAATTCCACATGCATAATCTATGTTCAAATACAGCTAATACATATTAAATTTTTACACATGGCTTACAATTGCCACTTTTAATTTTAATTTATATTGTGATGTAACATTTTGGATTATTATAATGGCTTTCTAGATTGGATTATTGTAATTACTTTTTGGATTATTTTTCAATTTATAAAATTAGATTTATACTGTGTTAGTTCTGTACTCCGTGCTCAAATCTTTGGACAAGAATTTTGGTTTTCCATGGGGTTGGTTGTATGCTATGTTGGATGCATGTTTTTTGTTTTGTTTGTTAATTTGTTTGGGACTTGCTAGTTGTGGGATTAACCTGTGGTTTGAGAAATCGTGGCTCAGGGATATCTAAGCCATCAAAATTAATCGTGGCTCAGGGATATCTAAGCCATCAAAATTATTTGGGGATCGCACCCGGCCTGAGCCACACCAACCCTTAACATGGTTGGATTTTTTGTCCCTGCAAGTTTCGAACTGGTGACTTTAACAACACGAAATAATTTAACAACACATTCCATCACCAATTATCCTACACCTAAGGAACATGAATAAATTTATTTGTTAAGTCACTTTTTAAAATTATTTACCATAGTAGTTGGTTATAAATCAAATTACAAACATCTCATACTTTAATGCTGGTTATGAATTAAATTACAAACATCTTTTGTTTAAATGGTAAAGTAGAGCAATGGTTATCACCATAAATCTTCAGAATAATAATTACAAATTTTATTTTTTTTATTATTAACGTAATAATTGTTTTCTAAATAATCGTTAAAAATCAAATTAATATAATGGTCATTATCATTTAAAGACAAAATAAGACAAAAGACATTTGATAGAGTAGTCACACTGCTTCGTATTTGTTTGAAAGGAAGAATTGCTGAAATCACAATTTGCATTGGTCAATTTTTTATTTTGAACATTTGAGTAAATTCAGAACCTCAAAATTAATCTAAGATTATATTTTGTAATTGTTGAAATCAAAACATTGAATTGAAAAATCTAATCAAATTTTGATTGAATAA
>JZKD02S1759005.1:350676-384694 GCA_000966675.3 Picea glauca
AGAGTGTACCCTCAGGTTTGAGCGATTGGATGCTATACATTATTTCCTAACCCTTGAAATATTTGAGGAATTGTTAGAACTCTTGTGCAGTCTATGTTTTACTTTAAGATTAATATCTTGTTCTCTCTATTCTAATCGGATCCATCCAGGACAGCTTGCAAGCAACAATTCCTTCTCTAAAAACAGGATTTCCCAAGCCTTGCATGCTAACCCTTTTCGTGCGACTTCTTACTAGTGGGAGTATTGTTCATTATGTTAAAAAATTTCCTCGAAACACTTAGGCCACAAGCCTAGCGAGGTCACCCTTTTTATTAAAGCATCTCTTTTTATTTTCATGTATTTTATTGTCTCGGAAATCGTTCCTCACAAACCAATCAAAGTTAAACCCACAAACCTTGAAATGTGATCCTCGCGGTTTGATGGCCAAACTGATAAGAGAGATATTCGCTGGCGATGGAGAACGGGAAATTGGAGGAACCAGAGTCGAGGTGTTTTTTGAATTTTTACTGGAAGGAGGTCTAGTTTTGGAAGGGTTTGTTCTAAGGTTTGATAGGAAGGCCATTGGCCATCTAGTTTTTTAGAACCTTTCTTTAGATCCAACGATTTTTCCTTAGCTTAGTTTTGTTTTCTATCATATTTTCTTTAATCTCTTTGGTTATTGTTATGGTCTTTTTGACTGTTAGTGTTAGTTGAGATCGGGCCCACATTGATCTTCATTCATTACTCTTACCCCATGACTTTATTGTCCATTGATTAACTGACCTAATCCTGATTTCTTAGGATTTTCCTATCTTTGGAAACTGGACCAGTGGAGCGTTGTTGTTAGTGTATTCTAGGTGTCCCGACCTCCATAGTTTACCCTGACATTAACTTAAACCTCCTGTCAGTTCACCTATGGGTCCACCTGATTTGTTTGGTGGGAAGGGTGAATTTTTAAAGTCGCCACACTTACCAAAGATTACTTCGCAGTTAACCCAACCACCGGCTTACAATGATCTTAATTATCAACTTAATCCTACTGTGCCTTGGGGTAACTTATCCTTTCTACCTCGACCTTTACACTTTCAGACTTGTGTTACTACTCATCCCAGTCTGAGCTCTATCCCCACAGATAAATTTTTTCAAAGGTCACAAGCGTCTTGCTTCGTTTCGGCCCAAATTACAGTCAAGGTAACCCCCAAACCTACTGGTAGAAAGCGAAGGATCTGGAAACCTAATAGGGTTCCTAGAAAACTTGTTTTAGGGTCAAATATTGGACTAAAGGAGACTTGCAATATGGCCCTTTGTGGGCTGGTAGGTCATGTCTCTTACCATTACATTTCGCAGGAACCCATCTAGGAGTGGATGGAACAGACTTGGAACCCTATTCTATGATACACTCCACAACTCACCTTTCTGGAAAAAGGGTGGTTAGGTTTCTTGTGCAGAAACCTGAGGATGCAGAAACTCTTTTGGCCACATGGTGGATTTTCGGTGCAAGTAGCATTATGCTGAAAAGATGGTGATTATCTTTCGACCCGCAAAGTGAATACTTCTCGAAGTGACACCTCTGGGTTTTATTACCAGGGCTTCCTCTCCAATTCTGGAATGAAGGGGCACTCAAAGCCATTGGAGACTCCCTTGATACTTTTATCACAGTTAATAGGTCGTCCCTCAGTGCAATAGATAGAAAAGTGTGTCGTGTTCTGGTGGAAGTAGATATTCATGGAGGCTTACCAGAGACACTTGAAATTATTTGGCGGGTCCGGAGGAAAAAACAATCTTTAGACTACTTGGGGATACCTTTTAGATGCAATAGATGTCACTGCACTGGTCATTTGTGAAGGGAATGTGAAGGTCTGAAAGAACTGGAGGAACCTGATGAACAGTTGGAAAACTGGGATGTTCCGGACAACACCTTGGAGGTGGAACTTTTTGGAGTTGCGGATACTGGCTTACAGAAGGAGTCTAGGCATCAAGTGGATTTTCGGGAGTCTTATATGAGTAAGTTAAAATTCTTCTGTCCTACCTTGTTTGATTCTTTAACTTTGTGGGAAAGGGACTTACTGGAAAAGTCACAGGGAGCTGACATTAAGTCTAGTAATACTTTCTCTCATACAAGTTCTGATAAAGGTGTGAAGGCAAAGTCTTCTTTTCAGTCAACTGCGTTAAACTTGGGGACCGGAAATTCCTCGGGAAGGGATAGTATTCTTGAGGCTACTGTTAGTAGAACACCCTCCTCACTAAACCTGTTGTTAGAAGATTCTACTGTAGCCACTACTCATCGCCCGTCACAGTCGGGCTCTTTGTCTCCTACTCTATCAATCTTCGAAGCAAATCTACAAGGTTGTAGGGAGTTGGAAGTTGATGGTGATGCCCTTCTAGCGGTATTTGACAGCCTTCTCCCATCTGCTCGAGATAAATATCCTCCCATCCCTCTACCTGTCTTCCTCGGAAAAGAGATTGTTGTTGAGACTCCGGGAGGGGAACATGCTTCCTCGTAAAAAACAAACCCTGAAGAAAAGGGAAAGGGGTACGCATGGTCGCGTGGTCTAGGTATTGAGATATCACCCATAAAAATCAGAAGCTCACGTAAAAAATTGGAAGGGGGTTTAGTAATTTCTGAAGGCAAAGACATTACCACTTCTTACAGTGGGGCACTTAGAGCACTGAAGGCCCTAGCAAGGGAAAAATAGTGATTTTATTTTCTCTAAATATTCGAGGGATAGGGGGCCCCCTAAAAGATGCCGCATTTCGTCGGGTGTTAGATCATGTTCGTCCAGACATCACTTTTTTACAGGAGACTCTTGTGGAGGATTACAAAGTTAGAGCTTTCTTACAGATTTTTCGGCCAACCTGGGTTGCTTGTACAGTTAGTTCTCTAGGTACTTCAGGGGGTTTACTAGTGGCCTGTGATCCAAATTCCTACTCCTTACTTCCCTCTCTGACTTGTGGGGGTATCTTATTAAATGAAAGATGTCTATCTACTCAATGCCATATTACTTTTCTCAATGTATATGGGCCCTACATAGAAAAAAGAGCTTTTTGGGATAATTTGGCGGATAGTGGTATTCTTGAGGCAGAAAATTTGATTATTGCGGGTGACGTAAACATTACTCTATCTATTGAAGAGGTATGGGGTAGTACTAATTTTTCGGTTTCTTTGGCAGATCATCTCAAAGCACTTTTTCAGTCAAAGAATTTAGTGGATATTCATCCAGATATGTTGGTTCCTACGTAGAGGAATGGATGACAGGGATCCAAGGCTATTGCGAAAAGGTTGGATAGGTGTTTACTATCAGATAGTTTATTAATCACAAAAGATTTCTATCGTTCATGGGTGGAATATCCGTTTATTTCAGATCATGTGCTTATCATATTTCAGATGGATCTAGTTGTTGTCAGTAAGAATTATCCTTCTAAATTCAATCCATTATGGTTGATGGACGCTAAGTTTTCGTCGCTAGTTAATATGGTTCGGAGTGATGAAAAATACTTAACGAAAGGGGGTTATCAACGCAGACTAGTATGGAAATTAAAAGACCTTAAAAAACAGACAAAGATATGGGCAAGGGAAAAAGAAGAGTATTTAACTAAACCATTGGATACTCTGGAAGCTCAGATAAAAGAGAATTTAATTTTTGCAGTGGAGGGAAATACAATTTATGAAAAAAAAATTATCCTGGGAAAGTTGGAAATGGAAAGGAATGAAATTATGAAATATAATGAAGAAAAATGGCGTCGGAGGAGTAGAGCAATTTGGACCAGAAGTGGTGACTCAAATACAAAGTTTTTTCATCATTTTTCTAATCAGAGATGCATCCACAAACATATTTGGGAACTAGTTGATGATGATGGTAAACAGGTTAGAGGTCAAGCAAGTTTGAAGAAGGCAGCTACAAAGTATTTTAGAAATTTTTACAAAGCCCAAGATGAATCTTACAATCCAGAAAAGATTGAGGTCACAGAAATCTAACCAAGAATGGTGCAGGCAGAGGATATTGATTTACTAATGAAGCATGTTTCAGTTGAAGAAATAAAACATGTTCTCAAATTATTCCAAAGGGACAAAAGTTCGGGCCCAGATGGCTGGACGGTGGAATTCTTCACTTACTTTTTTGATTTGGTTAGTGATGATCTGGTACAGATGGTGGAGGAATCTAAGTTATTTGAGAATATTCCAGGCTGTCTAAATTCTACCTTCTTGACTTTGATTCCTAAAGAAAATAATCCGACCACTTTCGGGGATTATAGGCCGATATCCCTCTGCAACTTATGTTACAAACTGAGTTCAAAAATCATATCAAACAGGATAAAGCCAATTCTGTCCCGTAAGATTTCTGAAGAAAAGATTGGATTCTTGGAAGGGAGAAGAATTCATGATGCTATAGGTACTGCCTTTGAGTGCCTGCATAGTTTAGCAAAAAAGAAAAAAAAACAAATCATTGATTCTTAAACTGGACTTGCGCAAGGCATATGATTGTGTTGAATGGGACTTTCTCCATTTTGATTCTTAATCAAGTTGGTTTTGGCTCTCAAATGACAAGATGGATAATGAGTTGTGTTACATCACCATCCTATGCTGTGCACATAAATGGGGAGGTTATAGAATTTTTTAAAAGTGAAAGGGGCCTAAGGCAGGGGTGCCCATCGTCTCCCCTTTTATTTATCTTAGTAATGGAGGCACTCAACATTCTACTAAAAAAAAGTAAAGTGGAGAATAAGCTTTCATGTGTTAAAGTTTCAAATTCGATAAACATATTACATCTGCTTTTTGTAGATGATGTCTTGATTTTGTCAAAGGCTGATTTTTCTGAATGGAAGGAAATTTTTGATATTATAAATTTGTTTTGTAAAGTCACAGGCCTGCAGGTAAATCCTTCAAAGACTACGGTGCATTTTGAAGGGTTGTCTGAAGCTGAACTGCTTCCTTTAAAATCGTTACTGCCATATACTTTCTCAGCCTTAAGCAACGGCTTCAAATATTTGGGATTTCATTTGAAAACATGACCACAGAGGGTGGCGGATTGGGCGTGGCTGCTAACAAAAATTGAGAAAAAGATTGGTAATTGGTGCTATAGGTGGCTCTCTTTGGGAGGCAGGCATGTTTTACTAAAGTCGGTTCTAGAAAGTCAAGCCGTTTATTGGATGGCGGTAGAATTACTCCCTAAATTTGTAATAGCCCAGATCCGAAAACTCTGTTTCAAGTTTTTATGGATTGGAAACTTGTCTTCGAGTCACATCCATTTGTGTAACTGGGAGGTACTCTTGCGACCAAAATCTTCTTGTGGGTGGGGTCTTCGAGACTTAACTCATTTCAATACAGCTTTGCTGGCAAATACCCTTTAGCATACACTCTACCGCGAAGGTATTTGGCACAACATTGTGATGGATAAATATTTAAAACACCAGGATGTGACAAAGTGGTTCAGGTTGGAAAATTTTGAGCAGAGCATTGCTTCTAGAATATGGAGGAACTTACTAAAAACGGTTCATGTGATAACACATTGACATAGCTGGCTGCCGGGCTCGGGGGAAAAAATCTATATAGGACAAGACTATATCTTGGGATTGCGCAAAAAATCTCATTTGTCTCAGGAGCTTCGAGATCATCTTAATAGAAGGGATATAAAATTACTTGTCAATGAAAAAAA
Organism: Picea glauca; assembly: GCA_000966675.3. Taxonomy (NCBI): domain Eukaryota; kingdom Viridiplantae; phylum Streptophyta; class Pinopsida; order Pinales; family Pinaceae; genus Picea; species Picea glauca. Next base: position 356,310 of record JZKD02S1759005.1, read on the forward strand.
ATCTGCTAATATAAGAGATAGTTCTGATTATTGGCGAGGCAACATTTCTTTGGGTCTTCGTGATGCACTCGCAGAGGAATGGGAAAGATATACAAAGAAACTCTCAGTAGCTGGAGTTATCCTGGGTGATACAGATGACACTCTTATGTGGACGGAAGGAGATGCCTCAGGCAAAACAACTGTAAAAAATTTCTATTCAGCTCTTGTCTCTACAAAAAATTACCTCTAGGAAACAAATTGGAAAAAGAAATTGTGGAAATGGAATACTCAATTAAAAATAAAACTTTTCACATGGTTGACCATCTCCAGGAAGATTTTAACTTGGGAAGGGCTTCCGAAAAGAGGATGGGAAGGCCCTGGTAGGTGTGTTTTATGCAAAATAAATACTGAAACTATTGAACACCTCTTCATTGAGTGCAACGTCACAACACAAGTTTGGACTTGGTTAAAATATCTGCTGAACATAACAAGTGTTTGGTATGGACAGGATATCACAGATTGTTATTATCATTGGGTAAATGACAAGTCAGTCCTTCCTAAATTAGCGACTATAACTTGTTGGGGGCTGTGGCTTGAAAGAAATATTTGTATTTTTGAAAATAAGTCTCCTTCGATCCACACAGTTTTATTCAAAATCTTGGGACTTTACACTCCAAACAAAACTTCTATTACAAAACCCCTTATAAAAGAATGTTTTATTCAAAAGGAGGAGGGATCATACATTGCTTTCTTTGACGGGGCAACAAGCAGCGACCGATTATCTTGTGGAGTGGGAGGTGTCATTAAAACAAGTGAAAATCTGGTTTATAGATGGTATCTAAATGTTGGTGCAGGATCGAATACAAAGGCAGAATTATTGGGTATTTGGGCTACCCTAACTCTAGCCAACCATCTCAATATTCAAAGGCTTCAAGCCTTAGGAGACTCAAGAGTGATCATTGAATGGATGAATGGCAAGGCAAAGCTGGATGTCTACTACATTGAGGAATGGAAGAAGCGTACAAAAGACTTATTCAAAAATTTCCAGAGCCTAAGTTTCCATCATATCTACAGGGAGTTTAATAAGGACGTTGATAAACTATCCATGGATGCTTTCCTGGCTTCTGAAGGAAGGTTATCATTCTATCAATGGGAACCGGGTGGAACAGAGCAACCTCAACACCTGAATATTTACTAATTTCCTAGCCTAGTTATCTCATGTGATTATAGATCATAATGGAATTTTGGAGTCTTTTCTGTTGACTTTCAGATAGTTCTTTTGATAATAACTTTGACAAATTATACTCTGTTATGACTTTTGAAGTTTTACTTGTGAAATATTTTGATTATGTTTTTTTGTGCCTTGCACATTCCACTTGTCTCAAGCATGGTTGATTGTAACTCATGGATGATCGTATGTAAAGGAAATTATATCTCTAATATAATTTTGAGCAAATTTCTTTTTTGGAAGAGTGATCCTCGCGGTAAAACCCTCACAGGCATGCTCCCATCGGAATCATAGCTTACATTAATCCCCCCACGGTCCTCAACCTGTGAACCAATCAAACTTACCCTTGCGGGTAAACTTAATATGTGTTGAAAAGATTTCCCCTGTGAGCTTATTTCTCCGCGAAGCTGGAACTAGCAAGCTTTGTGAAAGGGCCTTTGCACGTGAGCCGGATACAAGTGATAAGACATGGTGTGTCCTAGGAAATGTTTCCACTTGCAAGACTTTCCCGGCGCCCGCAAAATTGTTCCCCACAAATATTTCCTCCGTGAGCTTATTTCTCAGCGAAACTTCAGCCCGCGAGCCATCTAAGATAACATTTGTGCACGGGCCAAAGTCTAATGATATAATATTTCTCTCTTTTCAAAGCTCTACTCGCATGCTTATCACCGCGAAAACTTGTCTCTGCAACACATGATGAAACCCTTCCCGCCTATGAAAAATTGATGGTTGCTCAATGAAATATAGAGCACATATTTGATTGATTAAGTTGTTATAGTTATTACTCATAACATTTAGACTCAAAGAAGGAATATATGATATTGGATGCAGGAGGAAAACCCATAGCATCATTGAAGCCACACAATGTTCACAACATGTATAAATTCCCAACACCATAATGCTTTCTTAACAAGCCCTTTATGGAGGCATTTGCTGAGAAATAACCTATACATGTGTATTGCTCGAAATTGTGGCAAAGCAATTATAAAGATTACTTTTATGAAATATGTGACTTTTCATGGCTCCTTTGTTTTTGTTTTATCTTATTTTCAGCCAAGCACTCCACAGGTTGACTCTGGAGCTATTGAATGCTTGAAAGATATAGCAAAATGGTATATGGAGAAACATTTCACCTATATTAGAGTTTTTGGGTGCTCTTCTCCACCCCATCTACTCCCTAAGTATGTCCCAAATAAAATTATCGTCAAGGAGATAACTTAGAAGGAGATAACAAGAGAACTTGGCTTGGGATCCCTATCAAAGTAGGGGGGTTTACCTTGTTGAATCTCCCACATGTAAAGAAAGAATAAACTACCCTAAAATAATTGATCTTATGTACAAGGGATGTTGAAAACCATGACCCTAGGGGAGTGATCTCAGAACATTTCAAGACCCTGACCATGATATCCACCTTTCATCATGACTAGAATGAAGGGGACATTATTTTTCGAGGGGTCCATTATTTTGAAGAAGTATTAACTCGTTTGCAAAAAAACCAGGAACAACAGAGTTTGAGACTCAACAAGAGGAAAGGAAGTCGATGTTTGAGGAACAAAAGAATAAATTAATAATCAATAAAAGGGAACATGATGAGACCAATAAGAAGGCCAAGCAACAAAAAGATGATGAGAGAATTTAGAAATCTTTGAAACTAGAAGAGAAACTAAAAAAAAAATGAGAAGAGAAGGAAGAACTAAAAAGGAAAGAAGAGGGGGCTAGATATAAGGTTGAAAGACAAAATAAAGTAGAGGAAGAGAATCTAAAGAAAGAAGAGGAAGAGAAAAACAAGGTTGAGGAGCAAAGAAAATTTGAAGAGATGTCATGCAAAGTAGCAGAGTAAGAAAAGAGAAAGAAAGAGGAGGAGGAAAGAAAAAAGTGAGAGGAAGAATAAAACGCCAGAGAAACAGTAGAGATAGAGAGGAAGTGAAAGCTAGAAGAGGACAAGGATAAGGAATCTAGTCCTGGAAAAACAAAGAAAATCTCATACCTTGGTACTCCCATTGATCTAGGTACTCCACTGAATATGATACCACTTAGTTTTTCCTATGTTGCATTGCAATCGACAAATTTTGATGATGTTGTGATACCACTTGGAAAAAAAATATTTAGCAAATCTAAGAAGGGAATTTCTAAACGATTGGCTAAAACACAAAGAATAGAAGGGTTTACTAGTATTCAAGAGACACCTGAGCAATCTATTATATGGAACTTATCCAAAGATGACCCCAAAAAACAAGCAGAAGACACAACATCCACTCTTAATGCATTTGTAGGTGCCAACTTAATCACTGTCAGTGAGCTAAATGCTACACTTGACAACTACAAAGCAAAGGTAATATCCCTCGAAGACCAATTGAAACAACAAAAGGAACAAATAGATAACGAATTTAAAATTCAGGTTGATGAAAAAGATAACCTACATAATTCTGAGATGGAGAACATGAAGGAAACACATTTGAAAGAGATGGAGACATTAAGAAAAAAACACTAGGAGAAGATTTTTCTATCTGAGTGGCAAAAAGTGAAAATCATTGAATATGGAGAAAGAGTATGAAACCTTGAGGCACAACTATATGTGACTATTCTACATATGTAATTGAATTTTATAGTTTTTGAATGATATTTCATATGAACTATTTGTATGTATTGTTTGAGTTATTTGACATTTGTGGTTACTAATAGACATAGCGATAGTGTTATAATTTTAGGCAATAACTATTTATTATATGCAATGGTTGCATTATAGTTTTAACATAATTGATTGTTAGCATGAACTATTTATGTGACAAGTAATTACATATTCTATTGTGTTTATCTATTTAGAAATGCTCTTGATCATGATAGGTTAGAAATAGTTAGATTATATAGTTTTTAGTTTGATTTAATTAGTTAGTTTTAGAATTAGATAGAATTGTTTGGAGAACAATTCGTTTGTTCCCTCCAATTTCTTTCAAATTTTTAATGGCAACTAAACCCACATATTGGTCGAAACTTTTTATCCCAAATGAGAGTGAGTCCAACTTGGACTTGCCATTGAGCATTTTCCCGTACTTGCTTGACAAGCTATTTTGACTCCTCAACAAAACTTTAATCCAAGATAGGATTCTCTACAAACATGGAACATTTGGGCAATTAAGAGATTATTAATGTCATAATTTTTTTTATGAAAAGGAATCATGCCCCTATCAAAAATATGTGTATTTTCTCTATGAATAGGAAGTCTAGGCAAAGGATCATGTTGAGCACCATCTCCAAGAGTGAAATGTTGCCTACAATATACATCATTTCTATAATTTTAGTGGCTTACTACGTTAGAAGCAGGAGGATATAGTTGAAGACTCCAAACATTACATGTTTTATTGTACATCACAATTCTCTAAATTGATTACATTAAATCGTGTCTTGATGAGAAAATTAACATAGTCTTTATGCCAAGCTCGATAATGAATACAATGAAAAGTAGAAAGAGAATTAAAAACAAGAAATCATATGCACAACATTATTGTTATCATGCCGATTTGATGGTCAGGGTTCAATTGGAGTAGGGAAATGTTTATGAAATCTTATATAGCAAGATTGTAGACATTCATTCCTCTCAATTGATTGCATTGAACAATTTCCTATCATAATGGAGAAATGAAATCACAAATGCAATAATAAGCATAAAATAAATATATGTTGAAGTAATTGTAGAACATTTACTATGGATGATGATTGAAATTAAATGAATTAACAATAAATACCTTTGATGTTCCAAGTGAAATAGTTTCTAGGATGGATGATTTTTCTCATGAAAGGACATTATGTTGAAAAAGAGGGTTTATGAAAGTAGATCCAATGCTACCATCAACAATTTCCATGTTATAAATCAACCAAGAAAGCATATTACTATTGCCCACCACTTTAGGATCTTTGATTTGTTGAATGACATTAGTTTTTTCCATCCTAATTCCATCCTCCAAACTTGGAGCCACATTTGTAGAAGACTCTACATTCTAATTTGAAGCTACATTATGTAATCGACAATCTTGCTAAGAAATTAATTTTTTCCCCAACAAAAGCATTGTTGTTAGGCATTTATTAAATATTAGTAACATTTTCAATTTGAAATGAATCTTGGAAAGAAACATTAGTAGGAACTATCCTTTGCATAATATTAGCCAAATTGTGATACTTACAACTATCAAGAAAGCCATTTTCAATAGATATTCTTGATGTTATCCTCTTATACATTTCTCTTATATGTTGATTTATCACCTCTTTATTTTGATGGTATCATAAACAACAACATTCATTAGCAAATTACGTTTTCTAGCATACAATTTTGTTTTCCTTCAATTGACATTTTTAGAAATACATAAAAAGAATTCCATAATTTTTGTATTATTTGAAACATTTACATAATTAGGAGTATATTTTAATTACATCTTCCATGCGGTGTTTGTGGTAATATATAGTTCACAATAGATATGGTAGAACATGGTTGACAAAGGGTTAGCTATTACATGTGACAATGCATGTCACCATGTTTGATCGTAAACATGTTAGTATTTATCATAATGGAGTATATGAATTAGTAATAAATTATAAATTAGTTAGTATTAAAAGATAATTCCAACATACAATATAGAACTAAGATTAGATATTGATATAAGAAATGTGGTTAAAGGATGATATGAAGGAAAATATATCAAAAAATTTATGTATACATAAAAATGTTTATACAAATATATTGCATCTGGCTTATTTGAATATAATAATGGTTATTTTTAAACTAGTAAACTTAAAAGGCCATATCTATGTTGGTGCGGGGTTTCAAAACTAGGGTTCTAAAGACTTTACCAACAAATACCCCATCAACTTTATCATATTCAATATTTAAACACTGGATAAGGTTTCACTCGAGAACTCATGAGAATCACAGAGATTGAACAATTGCTCATTGCATAAGGGAATATTGTAAATCGAAAACACATGGCCCATAACTATACATTAGATCCTATTCATTCACGTCAACATTCTTATATGTAACTTACATTCTAACATATGCAACAAGCATTCATTCATGATAGGAAGCAACAATTTTGTTAGGTACCAAATATATTATAATAAGTAGAAAACAAAAATATTGCAGCATATATGAGTGGAACAACAAAATGTAGAAAACCACAACACAAAAAATAATACCTTTATTGATAGAAAGCAATGTTCACTTGTCTCTTCGAGGGCGCAACCTCCAACAAAGAAACACTTTATTACAATAATTCTCAAGACAAGTCTTTCTCGTGCCTTTTACTCCTATTTATACAAATTCTATCTTCTAAAGAACATTCTAGAGGAAGATATTTTTAGAAGTGGAAGCTTCTATTAAGGCTCCTTACATTAGATTTGTTCACATTATTTGATAGGCCTTATAAACTAATGTTGGCCTGTATTACATCGAAAGAATATTATTCTACCTTTGTGAGGGATTAGGGAGGATAGGTCCCTAACATTCCCTCCCCCTTGAAGAACAACCTTGTCCTCAAGGATGGAGATGAGGAAATTGTTGCAGAATGGTAGTTGGCTCCCAAGTGGTATCTTCCAGAGTTGTATCTTTCCACTGAAATAATACTTCCTTGATGGTGTGTCGATGGAGACAGTGCTCTCATTGGTCCAAGATTGCTTGTTGTTGCAACCAAATCTAACCTTCTTCATCCAATTCAAGGATACTTCTTTGAGTCTACACTTAGTTCCAATCACTTTCTTTAAGTATCAAACATGAAGAACATGATGGAGCTTATAATGAATAGGCGGAGCTAACTGGTAGGCCACGGGCCCCACACGCTTGAGAACTGTATAAGGACCACAAAATTTGGGGGCAAGTTTATGACAATGTTCAATTTTGAGGGAAGTCTACTTATAAGGTTGTAGACGAAGAAACATATGGTCCCCTTCAATAAATTGACATTCCGAATGAACCTAATTTTCTTGTTGCTTCATGGGATTTTGAGCCATGACAAAATTTTCTTTGAGGGTATAAAGAATGGTTGTACGAACTGTAAGATTGTTGTCAACCTTCTGAACCTTGGAGACACCTGACATGTATGAGAGAACTGACAATGTATTTTTCCCATAGACTACTTCAAAATGGGTCATACGAGTGGCAGTGTGGTAAGATGTGTTGTACCAACATTCAAATAGGGGTAACCAATGCGCCCACTAATTTTGTTTGTTGGATGCAAAAGACCACAAATATATTTTCAAACACTTTTTGACAGCTTCAGTTTGTCCATTAATCTCGGGATGATAGTCAATGCTGAGATGCTATTGATTTCCCAGGATCCTGAATAATTCTTGCCAAAAATTGCTAGTAAAGATGGGTCTTGATCAAAGACAATAGAATGAGGCAAGCCATGGATTTTGAATATATTATCCATAAAAAATTGAGCCACTATGGATGTGGTGAATGGGTGTTGAAGAGCACAAAAATGAGCATATTTGGAAAGACGATATACTACCACCATGATGACCGACTTATTTCCCGATTTAGGTGATTCAACAATGAAATCCAAAGAAATATCCCTCCAAATAGAAGGGGGAATCATAAGTGGTTGGAGTGTGCCTTGATCTTTAACTATTTCTCCCTTATTGCGTTGACAAGTATCACATTAAACCACAAAGGTGTGGATGTCCCATTTCATACTGTCCCAGAAGAAAAAATGCTTGACCCATTCATAGCTTTTTTCAAACCTGGAATGCCCATATACAGGTGAATCATGCAACTCAAAGAGCATTGTGGATTTAAGGTTCGACTATTTGCTTAAAAACAAGAAACCTTTATAACGAAGCTTTGCATTGTGCCAAGATTACCATGGAGAATCTTTAGGATCTTGTTGCAATTGTTGGATCATGCTAGAAAGTTTGGGGTCTTCCAACCATTCCTGGTGAACAACTTGAAGCCAATCTACTACAATGAATGAGAGGGAAAAGAGGGACCCTTCTTCTTCATATTTCCTTAAAAGAGCATCAAAAACCACATTTTATTTTCCCTTCTTGTATATGATCTCATAATCAGATCCAAAGAGCTTGGTCACCCATTTTTCTTGCTCCGGGGAGAAAATTCTTTGCTCCATAAAATAATTGAGGCCACGATGAACATTTTTAATTTGGAAGCATTGCCCCAAGAGATAAGGACACCAGAGATCCACTGCATGCACAATAGCCAACATTTCCTTTTCATAGGTTGATTGGCCCAAATGTCACTCTGAGAGTTGTTTGCTAGTGACATCCAAAGGTCGACCATCTTGCATGAGGACTACCCCAATGTCTTTTCTTGACACATCACATTCCAGGAATAAATTATTGGTGAAGTTGGGTAGTGCTAGGATAGGATTAGTGCACATGGCCTCTTTCAAGGCGTGGAAGGATTGGTCAGTTGCTGGAGTCCAATTGAAAGAATTCTTTTTAAGGAGAGCAGTGAGAGGAGTGACAATTTTTCCAAAATTCCACACAAACTTGCAATAATATCCCATTAAACCTAAGAAACCATGCAGAATTTTAAGAGTTTAAGGGTGAGGAAAATCCTTCATAACTTCAATTTTTTTAGGATCCACTCGTACACCATCCTTTCCAACAATATGATGCAAATACTCAACTTCAAAGGCGCCAAAAGAACATTTAGATTGTTTGAGAAAAAGTTTGTGACAAGACAATAGATGGAGAACTTGATCCACATGAGTGAGATGGGCTTGCCAAGTTTTACTATAGATGAGGATATCATCAAATAAAACTAAGACAAAATGATGGAGGAAAGGGTGGAATACATGATTCATGAGACTTTGAAAAGAAGAGGGGTGATCCGAAAATCCTTATATGTCAATTAGTTCTTAAGCAAACACTAAACATCCAACCAGATTTGGGAAATTAAGATCGTTATGACTATTTGAAAAATATCATGTGAAAACACTTATTTATCCATAAACTTCATTAACTAATAATAATTTGCAAAAATAAACATGCCAAAATAGAGATAAATAGAGACAACAAATAACAATGCTCATTACAGAGTTTGATAACGAAGTTCACCCATCTTGGGATACGTCTCTAGGTTCGCTTCCAAACAATGAGACTTCTCTATTAATTCTCAAATGATTGATACAATGATGAATTACAATGGAAAATTTGAAGACACCCTTAAAGTTTGTTACTCCAACCCAGAAATAGAGGTCACCACTGAATTCCTCACAAAATTTTGAGTAGAACGAGTATAAACTCGACTATGTTTTGTACAGGTTCCCAAAGACCCCCTTTTGCATGTATAACGAGACTATGGGTTTCATACATGACAAATGGTAATAATACTTTCATAAAAAAACACTTTTACATAGAGCTAACATCACCATCAGATTCCTCTCAGAATTATGAAAAAAATGAGTATAAACACTCTATACCTTTCTTAAAGAACACAATAGCACGTAAAACAACACAAATCAAAACTATGAACACCTCTTGCATGCAAAACGAGGAAACTCTACACAAAATTATATGCAAGACCCACTTTTTTGCATGCATTTCTATGTTCCGTACAATGGTTCATAGCTAGGTTTATATAGGGTAAGTCGGCCTAAATGACCCCCTATATGCCCGGGCTTCATGGTTACAACTTTAAATATAATTTTGTTGGTTGTTATAACTAATCGGTGCATGTGGCACAATGGTAGGAGGAATATTATGAAAATTTTGAAATATTCTCAGTCTATTTCCCCATAAGTCATGGGTTCGATTCCCATTCAACCCAACTAATTTATTCCCTTAGCCAAATTTGGCCAATCAGAGAGTGCACATGGCACTCTCTGGTTGGTCCACCTGTTGCCTACATCAACATCTTACCGCGTCACTTGCCAACTACCTATATGGATATTCCACCTTAGCATCTAGTCAACTTCCAATCATATTTTATAGTCATGCCACGTCACCTGTACGACTTGCCACATGTCACTTCCGGATAGGTCCAAATAGACCCCCAAAATTCCAAATCTGAGTGACACGTGGCATCCTCTTGTGTTATCACATCAACATGATGACATTATGTTGATGTCATCTTGTCAGTTGTACGGATGATACATGGCATCATATGAGATTTCCATGTGGCATCCCCATTTTTCCTTTTGCTCTGTTTTCTTGAAAACTTCAAACGACCATAACTTTCTCATAAGACGTTTGTTTGAGGCGATTCACACACCGTTGGAAATATATCATCGAGATATACGTAATGAAATAATTTTCATAATAATTTGAGAAGATCAATTTTTGAGCATTCTGGATCCTCCTGGATTACACCTCCCCACTGAAGAACTTTTGGACCTCCAAATGTATGGATTATTCAAAAATGAAGTGAGGGCATTGTCGCCTCACTTGTATAGTATCATACATCCTTTCTGATTGGATAATGAGCATCTAACTCGTCATAATAATAAATAAGAATGAAACAAAATTGTTGACCAAGTTAACCATTCCCTTAAATTCTCAAACTCCACCATTCATTATTGCAGCTATTAAAAATACTCCATTGATAAGTAATGAACTGAACAACAAAACTGAATATACATATGCGAAAGAGAATGAACCATCAACATATTTTCCCTTCTTAGCAGAAACAACATCAACCAAATGACCCATTTCACTTTCAACCCTAGGCTGTAAATCTGGATCTTGGATACTAGCATTAACTATCATTTTCACATGCCCTGTAGTGACAACTGTCAAATTCGTCTTCATTTGATGAGCTCGTAAAATGAACTCAATCCCATCCTTGAAAAGATGATACTTGTTTTGTTCCCTGTAGAAAATGGTCTTCTTGTCGTACAAGTATGGACTTCCCAAAACCATCCCGTAAATGTAAAGTGGAACCATGTCTAACTCTACCTCATCAGTGAAAATGGATGTGATCCCAAACTGTAAATTTCATTGTTTAGTTACCTGTAATTGAACATGATCACAAATCCAACCCAAAGGATATGGTCTCAGATGAGGCCTAGTTTCCAATCCCAAATTATGAACAACTTGCTCTGAAATAAGATTCACTTGTTATCCACTATCAACAAGTGTATCAATCTTATTTTTCTTTGAGATAACTTGTAAATGAAATAGGTCATTTATTTTCCTTCCATTAGGGATTACATTAGCCTTTGAAGAAGAAGTATGTGAACTAGAACTAGAAAAACAAAGTATACCTTTAACGCCCATAATTGTAATTTTAGAATCTGATCCAAGATCATGAACTATGGTTGTGGCCTTATTTTTACCCTTGTCCTTGAATTTTTTTGGTAGCCTCTCTGGATGCAACTTCCAACACGTTGCCTCCTCATGTCCTTTCTTCTTGCAATGAGAACATGTAGGCTTCTCTTCTTCTTTTCCCTTCGACTGCTTCTTGAAGTTATGTGGCTTTCCTTTTCTTTTACCACCAGTTCTCTTGGCCTTCTTTCGATCTTCATACATTTCTTCCAGCATGGCCTTCAGTGTCGTGAACACATAAAATAATGCCTCTTCAGTACCAAAAGGATTTGTATTAGAATAATCCATGTCTTTTGTTGAAGTTATTTCTTGCTTTCGAAATGTGTGCCTTGAACCAATCTCGGGAATGTACTCTTCAAACGATCCTTCACCAAGCTTGATTTTTGGACCTTGTAAGCATTCAGTTGAAAATACACATCAAACTAGCTCTAATACCAACTTGATTTGAAAATCCTTATATTTCAATTAGTTCTTAAGCAAACACTAAACATATGACCAGATTCAGGAAATTAAGATCATTATGACTATTTGAAAAATATCATGTGAAAACACTTATTTATCCATAAACTTCATTAATCGATAACAACTTGCGAAAATAAACATGTCAAAATAGAGAGAAATAGAGATAGAAAATAACAATGGTCATTACACAATTTGACAACGAAGTTCACCCATCTTGGGCTACGTCTTCGAGTCTACTTCCAAACAGTGAGACCACTCTATTAATGCTAAAATGCTTGATACAATGATGACTTACAATGGAAAATTTGAAGACACCCTTAAATTTTGTTACTCCAACCCATAAACAAAGGTCACCACTGAATTCCTCACGAAATTATGAGAAGAACGAGTATAAACTCGACTATGTTCTTAACAGGTGCCCAAAGACCCCCTTTTGCACGTATAATGAGATTATGGGTCTCATACATGAAAAATGGTAACAAGACTATCATACACAACACTTTTACATATAACTAACATCTCCATCAGATTCCTCTCAGAATTTTGAGAAAAATGAGTACAAACACTCTATACCTTTCTCAAAGAACTCAATAGCACGCAAAATGAGGCAAATCAAAACTAGGAACACCTCTTGCATTCAAAACGAGTAAACTATGCTCGAAATTCTATGAAGCGACCACTTCTTTGTACAAATTTCTATGTCCTGTATAGTGGTCCGGAGCTAGGTTTCTATAGGGTAAGTCGGCCTAACCGACCCCCTATATGCTCGGGCTTCATGGTTACAACTTTAAATATAATTTCATTGGTTGTTCTAACCAACCGTTGCATGTGGAAAAATGGTAGGTGAAATATTAGGAAATCGTTGGAATATTCTGGGAATATTCCCCATAGGTCATGGATTTGATTCCCATTTGACCCAACTAATTTTATTCCCTTATCCAAATTTGTCCAATCGGAGAGTGCCATGTGGCATTCTCTTGTTGGTCCTCCTGTTTCCTATATCAACATCCTGCCATGTCACATACCACCTGCCTATACAGATATTCCACCTCAACATCTAGTCACCTGCCGACTATATTGTATGGTCATGCCACATCACTAGTATGGCCTACCACGTGTCACTTCCGGATATGTCTATCTGGACCCCAAAAATGTCAAATCTAAGTGACACATGGCAGCCTCTCATGTTGCCATGTCAACATGCTAATATCATCCTATCATCTGTATGGATGACACAAGACAGTCTGTGGGCTTGCCACGTGGCCTCCCCATTTTTCCTTTTTCCCTCTTTTCTCGAAAACTTCAAACGACCATAACTTTAACATATGACGTTCATTTGAGGCGATTCACGCGCCATTGGAAATCTATCGCCGAGCTCTATGCAATGAATTCATTTTCATAATCGTTTTAGAATATAAATGTTTGAGCATTCTAGATCCTCCTAGATCAAGGGGGCATTACACAAGGAAAAGGACATGACCAAGAACTCATAGTGACCCTCATGATTTCTAAAGGTAGTCTTGTGGATGTCCTCCTCTTTCATGTGTATTTGGTGGTAGACAGAAAAAAGATCAAGTTTTTTAAAGTATTGGGCACCACTCAATTCATCTAAAAGGTCATCATTGAAAGGAATGGGAAATTTGTCTTTGATTGTGAATTTGTTGAGAGCATGGAAATTAGGACACATGCACCAAGTTCCTTCTTTCTTGAGTACCGTGACTACTAGAGAAGAATAGGGGATGGTACTACGTCAGAGAAGACCTGCTTCTAGCAATTCTTGAACAATTTTCTCAATTTCATTTTTCTAGCAAAGGGGCGGTGATAAGGGCGAACATTGGGAGGAATATTTTCAAATACTAGAGGAATGGAATGATCATGGGCACCACGGGAAGGAGGAATTCCATGGGGAGTGTTAAATATAGCTTGGTGTCGGGAGAGTATATATTGGAATTTAGGGTGCACAGAGGGTGTCTCAACGACGTGAATGGAATGGAGTTGGGAAATATTCCCAGAGTGAACTTTTTTTAGTATTTTTTCCATTTGGTGGGAACTGATGTTCTCAGGTGAACTTGTTGTGATTCCTTGGAATTTAAACTATTGTCCCTCCTATTGGAATTGCATGGTTAGGTCCTTAAAATTCATAAGGATGGGGCCGAGAGTACGTAACCATTCAACACCAAGCACAATGTCATAACCACCCATGTTTATAGAAAACATTTGAGATTTTATGTGGTATTGACAAATTTGTAGGCACACATTTTCACAACGCCCACCATATTTCATGGAACCACCATTGGCAATCATGATTTGAAATTTTTTACTACACATATATAACAATTGATTTCCTAGTCATTGTGACTATGAAAAAAATTATGGGTGTTGCCACTGTCAATGAGGATTATGACCTTCCCGTTCCTAATGTAGTCGGTGAGCTTGAGGGTTTGGGGAGCAGAAAAGTCAGTGAGGGCATGCAACAAAATCAACAGCTCAAATTATGGTGGATTAGAGGGTGGAGTAGGATCATCTACTGGGGCTAGGTATTCCATTGGGTAAACTTTGGCCTCCTCATCAACAACATCCTTCAAAATGGCCATAAAAATATTTTGTTCCTTACACTTGTGCCCCCAAAAATATTTGTCATCACAATTATAGCAAAGACCCATGAGTTGGAGTTCAACCATTTCTACTCGAGTTAATTTCTGTATCTTGAGAGGAGTGGAAGGAGGGGTAGGATTGGTGGGTCGAGTGCGAGGAATAAATGAGGGTTTTAGGTTTTGGGTGGAGATGCATTCCCTAAAGAAGGAATATGATATGCCCTCCATTCTAAAAGCCAAGTGTTGAAAGGAAAACATAAAGTCTTCCACTATCCTAGATTGTTTCAACTTGGTCAAACAACCTAAATAGTGGGTGTCAGTGTCAAAGCATTCATAAAGATCAACAACAAACTGTGTCCAAACAACATACCCTTGGCGTGAATTTCTACACCATTACCACCATTGCCAATGTTCAAGATCTAGATAGAGGAAACCATAAAGAATTTTTTCCAACTCATCAGTAATGCCATACAAGGAGAAATAACGTTCCATTTGAGTGACCCAACCTTTGGGATCCGAGCCATCAAATTTTTCGCTTCAACTATGGGAATATGGGGGTCATGATGAAGGGAGTTAGAATGAAAGGCCATATTATGTGATCCAAAATTCTATCTGTAAAAATAAAAAATGTAGCAACAACAAGACTGATACACAAGAATATAAAATGCTGCACAAATACAAGTACACACAAAATGAAAGAACACTGGAAGTGAAAAGTAAATGACCATTCATTGTATTTCATCAATAAGACACCCTTTTTATTAGATTGGGTGAATTTTGTTTACAACAACAACAAGAGACTTGCTACTTTATTTCTAACTGACAAGCGTTGTTTCACTTTCTATTTAGTTAACTTCCTAATGGAAAAATCATGCTAATTATTTATTAGGAACTTCCCTGCTCAGCTGGACTAGCGAGGGTAGTTTACATTAGAAACAACTATGGGCACCATCTTTGGTGGCCCAATTCCTCCCTGTTTAGATCCAGAAGTGTCCTTGCTTCCACTAGCAAGTGAGGGAAATAACGTTGCAATGTTGTTGGAGACATCCACTTGTCTTGCACATGTGTCTGGACCTTGCGGCCCATAAGGTAGGAAACATAGTGTCCCTAGCGAGTGTTGCAAGTCCGAGAGCCTAGAATGGTGTTTGTGAGCAGAGGAGGCTGAAAATATGGTATAATTTCCACTGGATTATGTACCATAACGGTTTCCTCAAGGAGTGGTGGCTCGAACAACTTGATATTGTTGACGTTGAGCACATCGTGGATGCCAAGCTGTGGTGGCAAATCTAGGTGATAGGTATTCTCACCAATTATTTCAAGCATGGCGTATGGACCATACCGCAAAGGGTGGAGCTTATGATGTTGTCCTTGGAAAAGATGTTTGTCCATTGATAGACATACTCGATTGCCAGGATGAAAAACTAATGGTGTGCACCATTTATCGTGCCTCTTCCTATGTTGCTTGCAATGCCTCTGCTACTTGGGAATGTCGTTGTGCAATGTTGTGGATGAAACTCTGCATTGATTATTTCTCTTTTTGTTTTCGTACAGACCCTGGGGATGCAAGAGTGAGTGGTAACTCTAAGGGTGCACTTGGATGAAATCCCAGACAAACCTAGAAGGGTGAGAATCCTGTGGAGGAGTGGGTGGCCCTGTTATAACTGTGCTGAATGACGTGCAAATAATAGTCTCACTACTTTTTTTTAGCAAAGTAGTTGTGAAGAGAGTGGACTAGAGTGCGGTTGAAAACCTTTGTTTGGATGTCATTTTGGGGGTGAAATGCGGTAAAGAAACGTAGTTGGCATTCGAGCAAAGACCATAGAGTACGCCAGAAAGTATTGAGGAAGCAAAAGTCATGATATGGAATGATACTATTGGGTAAGACGAAATTGGTCCACGCATGATGGAAAAAGAGGTTGGTAGTTTGTGCAACAGTTGTAGTTTTATGGCATGGAAGGAATAGAGACATCTTAGAGAATTGACAAACTACAACCCAAATAACATCATACTTACGAAATATGGTAGGGAGACCACTTATAAATTCCATGGAAATGGATTCCCATGAATGAGAAGGAATTGGTAGAGGTTGGTAGAGACCACGGAGATGGTTATATGGCTTACTTTGTGAACAAAGGGAGCAAGTACGAATGAATTTTTCCACATGTTTGGATAGTGCAGACATGTAGAAATGGCATTGGAGATTGAGGATGGTTTTGGATGTGCCAAAATGACCACCGCAAGAAGGGGCATGTGCTTCTCGGATTAAAATGAGACGGTCTTCAATCTGCGACACACATAACTAATTGAGTTTTTAGAGCCACCCTTCACAAATGGTGTAGTCAAGAAATGGAGTCTGGTTGATGACTGTAAGTTGTTGAAAAGCATGCCATACTTCTTTGAAACATGGATCTGTAGAATACATGTCCTTCCATGCATCATAAGCTGCACAACACACTTTTAAAATGTGCATAACCTGCATTGGGGGACGAATTAACAAGTCTTCTGTCTTGTTGGAGGTCCCATTCTTATATTTAATAACCAGGTGAAACTGTTGAAGATACGCTTCCCACTTTAAATGGTGTTGTTCCTGCATCTTACTTTGGGAATTGATGAATATCAACGGATGGTGGTTGGTATGCAGGATGGTCTCTTTACCCAGAATGTAGTGGTGCCATTGCTTGAGTTCCTATACTAAGCTATATAATTCCTTGTCATATGTGTTGTAGTCGACTTTGTCTTCTGTAAGAGTCTCAGATTGATATGCTATTGGATGACCTCCCTATTTAAGTACATCCCCAATGGAAAATTGAGAGGCATCTATCTCAACCACAAAGGAATTATTCATATCTGACAATCTTAGAACAAGAGATGAAAAAAATGTTGTCTTCAATTTCATAAAATGACACTTAGCCTTGGGAGTCCACCTAAAATTTGCTTGATGTGATAGCTGATGTAGAGGTCGAGTCAACTGTGAGAAGTGGGAGACAAATTTTCTGTAGAAATCGATGCCCCCCATTAAACTTTTGAGGTCATGCGTGTTGGAGGGTGATGGACATTGCTCCAAAGAATTCACCCTCAAGGGATCTGGGTGCACACCTTGGGTATCCACTGTGAATCCCAAGTACTGGACGGAAGTCTGTCCAAAGAAGGAATTATTTTCTTTCACCTGTAACTTGTGCTTGTGCAAAAATTCAAGCACTCTGCGCACATGTTGCAAATTGTCTTGCCAAGATTTACTGAAGATCAAAATATCATCCAAATAAATAACGAAAAAATTACCCAGGTGTAGTCTGAATATTTCATTAATGAGGCGCATGAATGTGGCTGGTTCATTCATCAAACTGAATGGCATTACCATCCACTCAAAACGCCCAAATTTGGTCTTGATCGTTGTCTTCCATGTGTGTGTTGTCTGAATGCACACTTGATGATACCCAACTGTCAAGTCCATATTAGTGAAGAAGCAAGCCCCTTGTAGGTGGTCCAACATATCCTCGATCTGGGGAAGGGGATATCGATTTTTAACAACAACTTTATTGAGGGCATGATAGTCAGTTACGAGGCACCACTTAGAAGTTTCTTTATTGGGATAATAAAGGCAGGGGATGCACAGGGTGATGATGAATGCTTGATGTGGCCAAATTCCATAAGCTATCCAATTTGGCATTCAATTTCATAAGCTTCTTGAGGCACGAGGTGGTAAGAAGGGCCATTGGGTAAGGACACGCCTGGTATGAGTTCAATGGAATGCTCAATAGAGACAGACGAGGGTAATCCTGTGGGCTATGTGAAAACATCAACAAATTTGTCAAGCAAGGGGAGCATGTCTGGAGGTGTCGGACTGAACAAATTATTGGGTTTAATAGGTTGCACTAAGCTCAAGGAGACACATTTATTGATACTGACTTGCTTAACAACTTCTTTTCCGGTAAGTGATGGAGTGGGTGTAGGAGAAGATGATGTGAGAAGATAGGTGCACACGTCTAGTTGCATATGATATTGGTGGGATTTGACATGCTATACAGCGTGTCAGGCATGTTGGTAGGGGAGGCTGAGTAATAAGTCTGCACAATCCAGAGGGGAGACATCACATAGGACTGTATCACAAAACATACCAATGGCGAAGGTGACTGCACAACACCTAGAAACTATGAGGGGAGGGACGCCCCTTTTGTACCCAACCAAGTTGGTATGGGGTTGGGCATGGAGTAGTGGGTAGTTGAAGGTGTTGTACCAAATCTTGTGAGATGAGGTTCTTTTGGATGCCATTGTCCATAATGAGGGTGTCCGATTCGTGTTTTATCTAACAATTATGGGTGAAAAGAGGAATGGTATATGTGTCTGGTTCATTTGCGATCATTAAATGAGGTATGAATCTACTTCAATAGGGTTATCAAGGGAAACCACTTCAGGATTTGTAGGGGAGCTATTCAGAGAAATCTCGACAATTTTTTGTTTGTTGGTGCACATATTCTTAAGTGAACGGAAGTCAACAAAAGAGTGTGAATTGGTCTTATGGAAAGAACATCAGGGCACATTACGGGATGAGGTGGGAAAGGACTATGGGCCAACTGATGGAAGAGTAGGAGAATTACCAGGAGTGGATGGTCTGCCTTGAGATTGAGGAGAATGGAGTCGAGGTACCACCTTACGTTCTGTTAGTCCCTAAAGTTGTACTTGAATGTAAGAGGGCAAGCTAGGGCATCATCAAGGTTATTGAAATGGTTTTGTAAGTAAATAGGTTTGGTAGGGGTAATAAAGTATTTAAGTCAAAAAGGAAGAGAAAAGAATATATCTCAAAGGTTAAGTAAATGGTAGACAACTTAATGAATCAGATAAAAATAATAATGAGGAAAGGAAATGTGCAAGTTTTCAATCTATCCACTTACACATGAAACTCCTAATCAAAAATATCATTCAAGATGCAAGAGTAAAATACTTGAACATAAATATTAAGTATGAACAAACATTCAGAAAAATCTTCATTGGTTTACTCATAAAAGACAAATCCCATGCATTGTAGTAGATCCACATACACTCAAGTAAGAAAAGAATAAAGAGTAGACCAGAAAAGAAGAATCTGACTATCAAAAAGTCCTTAGCATTTAGTACCAATTTCAAATATGTATTCGTCTTGCATTAGAGATTTTTTTCCAAAATGGATAAAGAGTTCCCTCAATAAACACCAACCAACAACCCCTCTCCTAACTTCTCCTTCTACCTTGTTTATAAGAAAGAATACATATTTATAAAGATCCAAAAGAAATGGATTTGAAAACCTCTTCATATATATTTAGTTTCTTGTTTAAATAATAAAGGAGGAGATCATATTTGATCTCCAAGTCGAATTGATGAGGTGGCTTGTCAACTGCTATCCGTGAGATTTGTTAGGAAGATAAATCTGGTAAATTCCTGAAAAATAGGGTCCAGAAATATCTTTATATCTCCAAAAATGTGATAGTTATGTAAACGCCGAGAGAGGTTTTTGTGAAGGGGCCCGTTCCCAACAAAAAAATCTTTTGGTTTCCAAAAATTCATCTCCAACTGCTTTGAAACCTCGCCCAAAAATGGTCAGTAAAACATGAAATCATTTATTGTGAAATCTCTGGAAAATAGGCCTCAAAGATATATTCGAATCTCTTAAATTGTGATAGTTGTGTAAAAAAACAAGAGAGGTTTTTGTGAAGGGGCCTATTCCCAACAAAAAACTCTTTTGGTTTCTAAGAATTCATTTCCATCGATTCAGAAACTTCTCTTGAAGATAAAGACTAAAACAAGGAAAAAAATAGAGTATGCATGTATTTGATTTTTGTCTTTCTTCTTTTGATGTTTTCTTTGTGTTTGCCTTTTCTTTATCTTTCTGCAACAATTGCTTCCATCCTATTAACAAATTTGTTGCATGCTCATTCCGCTACGTTATAAGACCAATAAGATCTACACGTTGAACTGTGATTCCCTGCGTTTGATTTGTATGTAGATAATAAATAAGGCCTGAACCAACATCTTGCAAACACCTGTCAGACATAAGTAGGGTATACAAGATTACTTGTTCCCTATGCTCCATGGAAGCTTGTCTGGTAGTTCCCTTTCCAGTCTTGATTTAATATAGGTTTATAGTCTTGATTTGATGGGATCAAAGGATTTTCCTTTATATCAACAGAAAAGCATGGTTATAAAAACAAAGGGTTATCAAAAACTTGGATAGGTGTCTTAGCTTATTCAGAAGAACTAGATTGAGATGACGAAAAATAAGGCTGATCTGGCTCACTTTTAATTTCTAGGGTTAATCCTTTTCAATGCTTCTGCTACGAGCAACGTATTTTTTTTCAATTACATCTTTAAATCTGTTGAAAAAGGAGCTTAGTAAAAACTTCCAGTACCTGCAGATATAACATAGACCAAAGGTGAATTTGATAAAGGGATGGGGATGATCTGTTAGTATAATTTCATGATATTATGTAAACCTGCAAAAGGAATGATGAAGGCACATAACCCGATCTTTGGAATGAATACAATATCACATCCACGATCTGATGTGAATCATAAGTGATAGTGGGTTATCAGGAAAGGATATCGGGTAGAATGTGTCATGTACCCATGAAATTGGTGCATGCAAACTCATGATTACACAGACGCTACAAGAATAGTGCTATTCTTGTAGTGCCTTTTCCTTTGATTTAAATTCAAATTTTAAAAGAGGGAAAAGAATTTAGGACGTTGGACAGATTAACCCCTTATCTATCTTTAAACTTTTCAAACAAAAATACATGCAAAAACATGGAATCATAGGCTAATTCAAGTCTTTAAAATCATATCAAAACAAAAATAGGGTATAATGAAAGCAAGAAAGGATAGGCTAGGTGAAGGTATTTATCATCAGTCGGTTACAAGATAGAGGACTAACATTGAATCCTTCCGGGGATAATGTTTCATGATGAAACTTTAAGAACTTGTTGACCAATGCCTTTATCTCCCTAATCATCATTAACTTTTACAATAATTATTTCTCTGTCCAGCCATTCCTTTACTTGCAATCCAAAAATAACAGCTAGAAAACTGCAAGTAGTCTTTCCATTGGGCTATGTAGTCTTTATTATTGATCATAGCAATACATTGAAAAAAAAACTTATCGGGTTCAAGATTATTGAATCATCCTACTCTCCTAACTTGCTGATATCATGCTAATCATGTGTAAGAGAATTTCCAATGCAGCCATGTAATCATTTTACTGAGAAAATGGTCTTCTTTTTGGTAGCTTAATGAAGAAATACATGATTTATTTTTTCTTCAGTAGACATGTAATATGAAATTTATACTTACTGCTTCATTCCACTTTCATCCTAGATGCTACCACATTTTGAACTTGTGGAAACATGGACTCTATGTAAATAACCACTGGGTCATGAAAATCATGACATAACTCCCAACGGTGCCATGAACAAAATTGTTGTTCTGAAATTTTTTCTCCATAATCCTTTTGAAGATAATTTGTTTTATCACAATAAAAAACAATAGGTTCATTTTGAATCTCCTCACAAATTCCTTGGACAACAAATTTCAAAACAATAATATTATCATGAAAATCAAGAGGATCATCTTCATCTTTCTTGATACCTTCTGATACATAGCCGTCATATAAAGGATCTGATTCCTCATGGATGATGGACTCAATGTCTTCATGCAACTGCTAGTCAAATCCTACTACATCATAGACATCTGGATCTAGGACTTCAAGATCATCATCATATTCATTGTATGTAGGTTGATTTGAAAAAAATTCTGAAATTTGAAACTCAGAGACATTTGTTTCATGATCATCTTGAAAGAATGAATATAAATACGTTCCTTGATTTTTATTAGAATTTTGACCATTAGACTCACCTGAAAAAGTATCATATGTATCTACATCTACTTGTTGTTCCACTTTCAGTCTTGATTTAATACAGGTTTATAGTCTTGATCTGATGGGATCAAAGGATTTTCCTTTATATCAATAGAAAAGCATGGTTCTAAAAACAGAGGATTATCAAAAACTCGGATAGGTGTCTTAGATTATTCAGAAGAACTAGACTGAAATGACTGAAAATAAGGCTGATAAGTCTCAGTTTTAATTTATGGGGTTAATCCTTTTCAATGCTTCTGCTACGAGCAAGGTATTGTTTTGCAATTACATCTTTAAATCCATTGAAAAAGGAGCTTAGTAAAAACTTCCAATACCTGCAGATATAACATAGACCAAAGGATAATTTGATAAAGGGTTGGGGCTGATCTATCAATATAATTTCATGATATTATGTAAACCTACAAAAGGAATGATGAAGGTGCATAACCTGATCTTTCAAATGAATACAACATCACATCCAAGATCTGGTGTGAATCATAAGTGACAGTGGGTTCTCAGGAAAGGATATCGGGTAGAATGTGTCATGTACCCATGAAATTGGTTCATGCAAACTCAGGTTTACACATGCACTACAAGAATAGCGCTATTCTTGTAGTGCCTTTTCCTTTGATTTAAAATCAAATTTAAAAAGAGGGAAAATGATATAGGACGTTGGACAGATTAACCCCTTATATATCTTTAATCTTTTCAAACAAAAATACATGCAAAAACATGGAATAGCCTAATTCAAGTCTTTAAAATCATATCAAAACAAAAATAAGGTATAATGAAAGCAAGAAAGGATAGGCCAGGTGAAGGTATTTCTCATCAGTCAATTACAAGATCAAGGAATAATACTGGCTCCTTCTGGGGATAATGTTTCATGATGAAACTTTAAGAACTTGCTGACCAATGCCTTTATCTCCCTAATCAACTCTAACTTTTACTGTAATTATTTCCATGTCCAACCATTCCTTTACTTGCAATCCAAAAATAACAACCATAAAACTGAAAGTAGTCTTTCCATTGGGATATGGAGTCTTTATTACTGATCATACCAATAAATTGAAAAACAAATTCTCGAATGCAAGCTTATTCAATCATCCTACTCTCATAACCTACTGACATCATGCTGATCATTTGTAAGTGAATTTCCAATGCATCCATGTAATCATTTTACTGAGAAAATGGTCTTCTTTTTGGTAGCTTAATGAAGAAATGTAGGAAAACATTTCTTTTTTCCAGTAGACATGTAATATGAAATTTATACTTACTGTTGCATTCCACTTTCATCCCAGATGCTGCCACGTTTTGAACTCTTGGAAACATGGACTCTATGTAAATAGCCACCGGGTCATGAAAATCACGACATAACTCCCAACAGTGTCATGAACAAAAATATTGTTCTGAAATTTTAGCTCCATAATATCTTTGAAGATCATTTGTTTTATCACAATCAAAAGCAACAGGGTCATTTTGAATCTCCTCATAAGTTCCTTGGACAACAACATTCAAAACAATAATATTATCATGAAAATCAAGAGGTTCATCTTCATTTTCCTTGCTACCTTCTGATACATAGCTGTCATATACATGATCCGGTTCTTCATGGACGATGGACTCAATGTCTTCATGCAACTGCTAGTCAAATACTACTACATCATAGACATATGGATCTAGGACTTCAAGATCATCATCATATTCATCATATGTAGGTTGATTTGAAAAAAATTCTGAAATTTGAAATTCAGAGACATTTGTTTCATGATCATCTTGAAATAATGAATATAAATATGTTCCCTGATTGTTATTAGAATTTTGACCATTAGACACATCTGAAAAAGTATCAGATGTATCTACATATACTTTTTGTTCTTCCTCATCAACAATATGGTCTTCAACAAGATTTTTTCTAGTCAACAAATGATTTTCACAAAGAGTCTCAGCAACACATTCTTCATAAGGATGAACATTCAGATAAGAGTTATCAGAAACATGTTGACAAGTGTCAAATTCATCATGAGCTTCATAATCCTGGCATATATCTGCATGAATTTCATTACTACAGTCCTCTTACTTTAAATCAGAATAAGAAGAAGATAAAACTAATAATAACTCTTCTTTCTCTTCCTCAACATAATCATACCTTTCATTTGCACTACTAGAAGGATCAATTACTGAATATTGAGTATATAATGCATATCCCTCATAACAATGCTCAAAAAGACTCTCAATCGGATAACATTTCTTGTAATATGAATAAAAATAATCATGAAAATCCTTTAATGATGAAATACTGGAAACATGAAGAGATCGATACCGTTATCTCGCCTCTCCTTCCAAGGAGTACATAAACATTTTTAGCAATACATCTTCATGATGAATATCAATCTGGTCCATGTACTGATGAAATTAATCAAGTGTTGTGCAAGATGATCATGATCATCTTCTCTAAACCTCGGAAGGTAGTCTCCCCATTCATGCATAGTAGGAACAACATTTGGAAAACCAAGAATATAGGAGAAATCAAATGGAGCAAACCTACGAGCCAAAATGGCTTCCATAGCCTTTGACATCTTGGATCAATGGAGTTGCCAATGGATTCTTCCTTCATGGAGTCTCCAGGTGAATGATACAGTCAGAAAAAGTGTCCAACTCCTGTTCACCATCAAAAGCTAGAATTGATCATTGGCGTTCTCGCAGGGATAAATTCTTCGTTCCTCAGTCCCTGACAACAACGCCAACAGATGTTAGTCCCTAAATTTGCACTTGACTGTTAGAGGGAAAGCTAGGGCGTCATCAAGGTTATTGGAATGATTTTGTAGCTAAATATGATTTTTTAGGTTTTGAAATTGGTTGTAGTTTGGGTAGGGGTAATACAGTATTTAACTAAAAAAGGAAGAGCAAAGAATATACCTCAAAGATTAAGTAAATGGTAGACAACTTAATGAATCAGATAAAAATAATAATGAGGAAAGGAAATGTGCAAGTTTTCAATATTTTCACTTACACATGAAACTCCTGATCAAAAATATCATTCAAAATGCAAGAGTAAAATACTTCAACATAAATCTTAAGTATGAACAAACATTCAACAAAATATTCACTAGTTTACTCATAAAAGAAGAATCCCATGCATTGCATTAGATCCACATACATTCAAGTAAGAAAATAATAAAGAGTAGACCGAAAAAGAAGAATTTGACCATCAAAAAGTCCTTAGCATTTAGTACCAATTTCAAATATGTATTCTTCTTGCATTAGAGAGTTTTTTGCAAAATGGATAAAGAGTTCCCTCAATAAACACCAACCAACAACCCCTCTCCTAACTTCTCCTTCTACCCTGTTTAAATAGAAAGAATACATATTTATCAAGATCCAAAAGAAATGGATCTGAAAAAATCCTCATATATATTTAGTTTCTTGTTTCAAATAATAAAAGAGGAGATCAGATCTGATATATAGGTCGAATTGATGAGGTGTCTTGTCAATTGCTGTCCATGAGATTTTTTAGGAAGATAAATCTGGCAAATTCCTGAAAAATAGGGTCTAGAAATATCTTCGTATCTCCCAAAATGTGATAGTTGTGTAAAACCCGAGAGAGGTTTTTGTGAAGGGTCCCGTTTCCAAAAAAAACCTCTTTTTGTTTCCAAAAATTCATCTCCAAATTCTTTGAAACCTCTCCCAAAAATGGTCAGTAAAACAGGAAATCATTTATTGTGAAATCTCTGAAAAATAGGCCTCAAAGATATATTCAAATCTCTTAAACTGTGATAGCTGTGTAAAAACCAATAGAGGTTTTTGTGAAAGGTCTCTTTCCCCCAAAAAAACTATTTTTTTTTTCTAAGAATTAATTTCCATCGATTCATAAACTTCTCTTGAAGATAAAGACTAAAACAGGGAAAAAAACAGAGTATGTCTGTATTTGATTTCTGTCTTTCTTCTTTTGATCTATTATTTGTGTTTGCCTTTTTCTTTATCTTGCTGCAAAAATTGCTTCCATCCTGTTAACAAATTTGTTGCATGCTCATTCCACTGCATTATAAGACCAATAAGGTCTGCATGTTGAATTGTGATTCCCTACGTTTGATTTGTATGTAGATAATAAATAAGGCCCGAAACAACACCTTGCAAATACCTGTCAGACATGAGTAGGGTATACAAAATTACTTGTGCCCTATGCTCCATGGAATCTTGTCCAGTAGTTCCCCTTCTAGTCTTGATTTAATACAGGTTTATACTCTTGATCTGATGGGATCAAAGGATTTTCCTTTATATCAACAGAAAAGCATGGTTCTAAAAACATAGGATTATCAAAAACTCAGATAGGTGTCTTAGCTTCTTCAGAAGAACCAGACTGAGATGACTGAAATAAGGTTGATCAGGCTCACTTTTAATTTCTAGGGTTAATCCTTTTCAATGCTTCTGCTACGAGCAAGGTATTTGTTTGAAATTACATCTTTAAATCCGTTGAAAAAGGAGCTTAATAAAAACTTCCAATACCTGCAGATATAACATAGATCAAATGCGAATTTGATAAAGGGATGGGGTTGATCTGTCAGTATAATTTCATGATATTATGTAAACCTGCAAAAGGAATGATGAAGGCACATAACTCGATCTTTGGAATTAATATAACATCACATCCATGATCTGATGTGAATCATAAGTGACAGTGGGTTCTCAAGAAAGGATATCGGGTAGAATGTGTCACGTACCCACAAAATTGGCGCATGCAAACTCATGATTAAATATACGCTACAAGAATAGAGATATTATTGTAGTTCCTTTTCCTTTGATTTAAATTTAAATTTTAAAAGAGGGAAAATGATTTAGGACATTGGATAGATTAACCCCTTATCTATCTTTAAACTTTTCAAACAAAAATACATGCAAAAACATGGAATCATAGGCTAATTCAAGTCTTTAAAATCATATCAAACAAAAATAGGGTATAATGAAAGCAAGAAAGGATAGGCTAGGTGAAGGTATTTATCATCAACCAGTTACAAGATCAAGGAATAACGCATTCCACAACCAAGGCCTGAAGAAAAGCCTTGTTCAAGGAAGGACCATCGAACATATCTACTTCAGGATGAATGCTTAAAAATAATCTAGAATTGAACTTGACATTCGATACGTCTTCTGGATCGGTGATGTACATCTGGATCTGCAATTTGCAGAAGATGTTGATGATATGCAGTTTGTAGAAGATGTCAATGTATCCCTGGATGAACTAATTGACAAGTTGATAGAGTTGCAACCATGTGGTGATATCCCGGTGGGTAGAAGCACTCTCTGAGGGCCTGGAAGAATATATCCCATGTCGTAATGTGTGGTGTCGGTGGCTCAATTGGGTCACCTCTGTCCATGATGTAGGAATAATTCTTCAGTTGAGTGTCCCACCATGTTTGTGAAATTCCCTCGAGTTGTAGACCAACAATTTGAAGTTTCATGCCTTATGTCATCTCAGGACATGTACACAAGTATGTGGAAAGACTGTGAAGATAAGAATCGACATTTTCGCCATTTATTTGGCCCGCAAACTTCAATAATAGGAAGCACATATCAAGATGCATGGCTGTTGTAGCTCTGTGTTGTTGTAGACCAAGTAGCTCTTGGATAGCCATCATTAAATCATGAATTGGAGATGTGGTAGTGGATGCAAAATCCTCTGTGGACAACTCTCTTCGCGGTGGCATAATTTTCATTCACCATGGATGTTGATCTATCACAGGATTCTATGCTGAGAATCATTGAACTCTTGAGCACACTGAGAAGTAACCCGGTACCCTGAGGAGGGCGTACTGAAACTCTTAAGAAGGACTTCTATCTCTGAGAGAATTTATTTTTTTGAATGGCCTCTCTTCTGAATTCCATGGTTGAGCAGAATCTGGCTTGGATCCAAGCTCTAATACCAATTGATCCACAATTTTATCTGTAAAAATAAAAAATGCAGCAACAA
>JZKD02S1759005.1:384744-432750 GCA_000966675.3 Picea glauca
TAGAGAACCAAAACACCAAAAATGATACCTTTATTGATATAAAGCAATGTTCACTTTCCTCTTCGAGGGGGAAACCTCCAACAGAGCAACGCTCTATTATAGTAATTCTCAAGACAAGTATTTCTCATGCCTTCTACTCCTATTTATACTAATTCTATCTTCTAAAGAACATTCTAGAGGAAGATCTTTCTAGAAGCATAAGATTCTATTAAGTCTCATTACATTAGACTTGTTCACATTATTCAATAGGCCTTATAAACTAATATCAAACTTTATTACATAGAAAATATATTATTCTACCTACATGAGGGGCTAGGGAGGTTAGGTCCCTAACAAATTTGAATCTCATTCTTTCATTAATCCACCGAATATAATCATTCAAATATACAATGGGTCATAGCCTTTTCAAAGACTCATTGAAACTCAAACCAGAGACCAACAACTTATATCTAGATCCAATTTCTCTCTCATATCTCATTACATCAATAATATGGCATCATTTACAACCACAACCAACTCTACGAAAGCCGAATAAATAATAATCAACTAGTTTGCATGAATTGCTTTTATCTCTTTTTAAGCATGATAATGATAGAAAATCTACCAACTCACTAAAAACCTCAATCTTGACCAATCAGTCGATTACCAAATGGTTACTAATCATTGCAGTTGATGTTTCATGATTGGGTATGCATGCATGATTTCTTACAAGTCCTTGTGTGGTACCAGAGTCGACACACACATTGTAATATGGTTGGTGCAGGTGTAGTGGAGACTAGCTTGTACGTATTGGATATTAGCACTAACACAGTATAAAACTTGTGGCGTAGGCACATGGTGTTTCCAAAACTATGGTTTCAACAAGACCCCAACACTACTAGTTGGTTTGTCCTTGATCCAAAAAATCTCATTGTGGTGTGACAAAGGTGATGGATGAGTTGGGAAATAAAGTCATGGAACTATGACGGGTCCATATATTGTTAGAATTTTTCGACCTCTACCAGTTGTTGATGGGTCCAAATGACCTATCAATCAAGTAAGGGATTTAATGCCCGATGACATGTCCCAATCATACCTACTCTTGTTTGGTGTAGCATTTTCGACTAGTATGTGGGCCTACCTGAAACTAAGAATTAAAAGAAGAAAAAGGGGAAAGACAATGAATTGTCCCCCAAATAATTCTAATTAACTCTAAATATAATCTAAAATGAAATAAAACTAATCTAATCTAACTACTTATAATCTATCATGCACAAGAGAAAAACTGATAGATGAATACAATTTAAAATGATATTTTTGATAGCAAAAATAGTTCATGGCAACCAATAATATATTAAAATAATAATATTGCAAATATTATCACAAATAGTTGCAAATAAGACTTGTAACATCATCCATGTACTCAGAAGAAATCACAATAGCATAAGCATTCCAAATACTAAGCATATAAATAGTTCATATGATCAACACTTAGAAAAACTTAAATAACAAACACATTAGTGGAGTATTCCCAAATGCATTTGGTAACAATTATGAATTCAACAACCTTATACTCTTCATATATCCAAAAATAAAAGCATTCTCAGTCTATACAATGGGAAAAAGTCCCTTATTACATTCAACAAGTTTTCTTTTATAAGATAAGAGAGACTCCTCAGTTTTTGTGACTTTTCATTTAGTTTCCCTTTGTTTTTGTCATTATACAACTTGAATTCCTTTTACATTTTCATAAATCAATATGTTGTAGGAACCACAATTGGCTTGTTAAGAGAAGAAAAGGATATTGTTGAAAGAAGAGATGACGATTTAAAATAAGGTTTGGGACAAGCCTTTGTATTAGTAGAAAAACAAATCTCAGATGTGGATGAAAAAACTGAAAAAATTAAATCCACAGTAAAGAAGATCCACAAGGGAATCCCTTCAAAAGAGAAGTATAACAAAAATATTCCCTTATCTCATTTATTCCCTCAACATGTCTCAGTTATTACAACCCCTGTTGTCTTTCCAACTGAGACTGAAATTACAAAGAAATTTCCACTCCAGTTCCCAAAAGAAGAAGAAACTAAATCATTTGATTCCTCTTAACGTTCTCTAGTTTCATCCATACAACCTTCACATGTCTTAACTAATAGAGAACCTTTACCTCAAAATATGTCTAGACCACCTACTCTTGAATTATATGGAAAAGGAAAATTACCAGAACTTCAATCCTTTGCAGAAGAATGGTATTATGAGTGGAACATTGATGGAATGTTTGTAGGTCAAATAAAACATGTCATTGATAGAATGTATGTTTATTATAAAATAGTGTGTATGAAAGGGAAATCAAAAATAGAAGCATGCAAGTCTATTATCCAGTGTTTTACTGGTACTTCGTCAAAATGGTGGGAAATAGAATCATCTCCAGCCTTGATTGATAAAATGGAAAAGGAAGTTTTAAAAGATGAAAGTGGAGATGTAATCTATCATGAGAATAGTTTACCTCAGAGTAATATGATTGGGGCATTAACCAAACTAATTATAGAACACTGATGTGGAATAGAGCATGCAATTGCAGATAAATGTTGGCACAGGGGCAGACCTAGGGTTCAACGCTTACAACAACGCACCAACAAAACCCTAACTACCGACTCTTTCGGCAACACCTGCGAAGCAGATGAAGTCTCACCCGAGGTAGAGGCAGGGGTGGTTGCAGGACTCAGATGTCTGCAACCTTAGTTGGGACACAGATATGTGATTGTAACACCTTAATAGAGCACTTAGCAGTTATAGTTCATTAATATTCAGCCTTATTTTACAACGCAGCTAAACCCTAATAACAGATCAACGCAGTAATCACACAGATCCAATAGATTCAAGCATGAAGCATACCAACATAGATTAGATCTAACATTCACTCTCATTATTCAGCACTAAGCTACCATATTAGATCCTTCTAAGCATATATTAGTGCACTAAGAATTTAACCACATAAACAAGAGAACAACCATAAATTACAAAGCAACCACAACACATGATATACGTGGTTCACCCCCACCCTGGGGCTACATCCACCAACTCTTATTCTTTATTTCTTTCTGCAAATATTCTACATGCACAGAGCCATGATATCTTACTCCACAGAGGATAGAAGATCTGTGTGCTTTTCTATATCCTCCTTCCTCGAGTTATAGCACAAAGCCTCTTCACAGTCTCTTACAATCACTTTCACTTAGCTTTGCAAATCTCATACAGTATGCAAAAAGCATTTACAATCATTGCTTGCACTTAGCATAGTACCAAAAACCTCTTCTCCGACTCTTTCTTACATCACCTAGAATTCTATTTATACATTACAAAAAGGGCCTAAGCATGGGTAAACCCATTGGTCGACATCCCCATACCCGTTACATAAGCCGAAAACCCAAAAATCCCTAAAAAGGGGTTGAGATCCCGTGATCTCTGCTTCGACTTGTGCTCTGCCTTCGACAGCCTGTCGAAGTCCCAAAAATAGGTCAAACATGACCAAGGATTCTCAAAACTTGGTCAAGGGCCAACATTCCCCCAACACTCACTTGTGACTTGTCTCGAGTCACTCTGGTCTGGGTAGCTTTGCTTCAAAATCCTCGAGCTTGGCTCGAGCTACTTCGACTTGTTGTTGTGCCACGACCTCCTGCTCGACGAACTCTTGGATAGTTGCTTCGTTGACCAGTCCTTCTAAGCACTGTTCAGCTATAGTGACGACTTGCTCCAGTTCTACTCCATGACCTTCAATCTCTGCGAATAGTTGGCAAGCCTCATCCTGTATTGGTTAGAGCCTCTGAGTCACTTCCATGACTTTTCTTTGAATACTGTGGACATGCTGTTGAGCAGTCGCTGTTCTTGGGATCGCTTCATCCTCTCAATGGCTGACAGGGGCTTCAACTGCGTCTGTACTGTTTCTTCTTGCTGCTTTGCCTCCTAGAGCTGTGACTTCAGTGCCTTCCGTTCAGGATCCTCAGTGAGTCACTCATAAGTCTGGGCACTACGATCACTTAGTTGTCTGCATTCCATGGTGAGGGACTTGATTCTCTCAACTATGATTTGAGCAGTTGCTTCTCTTTGATCTCTCACATCCTACAGAGTAGTGGGCACTGTTCTTAGATCTAAGTCTGATATTCTTTGTTGAAGTTGTTGGATAGCTTCCGCAAGCTGCGCTACTTGATGCTCCACTCGGTATTCTGCCTTTGGCTCTAAGCCCGTCATAGAGCGAAGTGCTCTGTCGACTGCTTCTTTGACTCCAAGATGCTCTGCGAGCAACTGATCTTTTTCTTTCTTGACCTGTGCCCTCTCTTCCTCAAACTTGGTTTGAAGGTCATCCTTCTCCTTTTGTGCAACTCGACGTTGTTCTACCATTTCTTCTTGGGCTTGTTTCAGGGTCGTTGTGGCTTGGTATTTCTCATCTTGCGCTCGACAAATGTGAGCTTAGGTGGCATCAGCTAGTCTAAGGAGTTAGGCAGGCTCATCTCCCAACTCTAGTTCTTCTGATGGTGGAGGCATAGTGGATACTGTGTGGCTGGATTGAAGGGCCTGTTGTACCCCTCTGAGTTTAACCTTGATTCTGTCATACATATCCTCCTTCTTGGCTTCATGTTTCTTCAAGATGTCCTGCGAGGCATCTTCTACAACTGTGATGATGAAGTCGAAGTCATCTACAGTGAGCACAGTCTGCATCTTAGTCAAGGTGGCTCTGGATTTCTTTCGGGAAGTGGGTTTCATGGGAGAAACCTTCCTTTTCTTCAAGGGATCAACCTCATCAATAATATCCCTAGGCAGTGTTACTTCACCCTGCTTCTGTTGATCTTGATTTTTGTTGGTCTCTTCTTGATCTAATTCATCATCACCCCCTTGAGCAGGTGATACTGAAGCAGTTTCTTCTGATGCACTGCACAAGTTTTGGACCTCTTCGGTCTTCTTCCTTCTGCTGGGTCCAGGAGTATCCTTTTCTTCATGAGTGGTCTCAAGGATACCGATTAGTTCAGGGTTTGACATTTCTGTAGGGTCAGTGGGGAT
This sequence comes from Picea glauca, assembly GCA_000966675.3. NCBI lineage: Eukaryota > Viridiplantae > Streptophyta > Pinopsida > Pinales > Pinaceae > Picea > Picea glauca. The sequence goes on from JZKD02S1759005.1 coordinate 389,776, forward strand.
GAGGAGCTCTGCAAACCAGTCCTTGGTTATCTCTTCGAGTTCCTCCTCTGTGAGCTTGTATTATGATTGAAGCTCTTATTTATGTTCATATGTGCGCGCGGTGATATTAATGAAGTGTCGATCTGCGTGAAATTTCATGAGGGGTCGGAACCGATGTAGAGTGTTCGGTGTCATGCGAGGGACAACTCAAATAGCCCTCTTCAGTTGGAGATAATATGTATGAAATACCGCGTTCGAGTGCCACTATTTTCCCATGTCGCTCGAGTACCAGAGCATTGTGAACTTCACAACGAGCGACTCGAACGAATCAATGTCCGGGAAGGTCACACCTTCCGTCATTTCCCAAGTAGTAAATGCGATGAGGATAAGGAGCCAGCTAAAATGGAACTCATAGCCCTGATCCAAAGCTTTGTGATAGTCTAATTCCAGTTGGCTGACCAAGTACTTCGCCCAGTTCATATGGAGTCCTTCTAGACATTTCCCAGCGAGGTAAACAACGAATTCTGTGACCTGTGTAGGTCTGTTATTTCTCACGAGCTTTCCTGTGATCAGCTAACAAGCTAGGCGCACTGTGTCATTCTGGATGGAGGCTACCTTGTACCCTCGTGTTCCCTTTTCTACATCGCCATATGTGTCTTTGATATTTTGTGCCAATGCACGATCTGTAGCCTTCCCTATGTAGAAGTCTTGTGGATCGGGTCCATGCATGCTCAATTCGATGATCCTATGGATCAACGTCAGATCTACTGTGATGTGTCTGTCTAGCCATAGGTAGCTTCCGTGGTAACATGAGAGAAGGATCTTAACACATGTGTTAACCTCCTGGTGCCTTCTAAAGTGTGGAATCTTCATCACATTCAAGAGGGTAGACTACGTGAGGTTCATAGTCCATGGCTGGGGGATTATTTTTGAGTTCTTCCCCTTCGTCATGGTAAATTACTTGTAAGGAGCGAGAATTCTGTAGTTCTTGCAGTCTCCTAGGTTGAAGTCGTTGAACTTCAACGTCACGATCTTATCCCGCTGTGTTCTAACTGCACGTATCCCCCTCGGGAGGTACACAATAACTAGGATGTAATCAAAGTCCCTCGGGACACTGTCACAGCTCACCGTGCCAGCCAAAGGCGGGATGTAGTCAGGTAGGATGGTTGGGATTAGCTTCTCGTTTTCCAAGTCATATCAGTGCTTGGTTCTCTTCTCTGCTACCGGTCAGGATGGTTCGGATCTATGAGCTGTTGACGGAGATGCTTGCACTCCTCTTGTCAAGGAAGCTTGAATACCTGCGGACTTCACTTTCTCAACCATGAGGTCGATCATAACTTCTTCGATGATTTTCTCTGCAGCACTGAGCTCGTCCGACATGCACGCTTAGATCAGATAACTTGGGTGGATGAATGTGTGCTCAAGCAATAGAACCGGTGTCAATCTTACTAAACACAACGTGGTAGCAATGAGTTGGCTAGGATACAATTCGCAAAAGTGTTTTCGGTGCAACAGTCGACACACTAAGTAGACAGCGGTGTAACAGATCTCTCCAACAGACGAGAGGCCTTCATCAATGCAGTTCTGTTCATTGCAGCGTGGTCCCAATGGTATGATGGCGATATTTCTGGCCATAAATGTTGTTCTAACCATTTGGAGCGTCAGTCTAACGGTTATAATGCCTTCAACGGTTATATTTCTTCGCCATGGCAAAGTGCCATGTTGCACTGTTCTGATATCTTGACGAAGTTCCAGTTTTGCAAACCTTACTTCTGTGTTTTGCAAACCTTACTTCTATGAAGTCCCCTCTGGAACCTTCTGTAACTTTTCTATCTTTTCTCTCTTCTTACTGAGCTTCTTATCCTTCTTCCCTGTAGTCTTCATCTTGGTTATCCTCTTTCCATTCTGATTCTTATCTTCTTTTGGCATAGTAACTTCATGTTGTTGAGATTCTTTCATAAGGTTAGAGAGTAATAATTCTTCTCTATCTGGGGTAGGTTCTCTACTTGTCTGTGAGTCTGCTTGTGTTCTTTCAACTTCGACATCCAAGTTTTTGGTTCTAAGTAGCTTCGATCTGTTCTCCTGTTCTTCAATCAAGTGTGCTATCCTCCTAGTCATGAAATTTTTTAATTCTTGCTTCTTCTGCTCTAAGACTTCCTCTTCTTTTCTTCTGGCCTGATCCTTTTCAATCCAAGTTTTTCCTAGTAATATAGCGCCTGGGGTGCTGTTCTCAATAAATTTAACAACCTCAAAATCTTCCTCTGTCGAAGTTCCATGATCACTCATAGGTATCTGGGTGAGTCTTCCACATAGGGTTATCAACTTTCCTCTAAATAATCCTATTCCTCCCAATGAAGGACTCATAATAGGATTTCCTAAAATTTCCCAAGTTCTTTCTGTCATGATATTCACCTGTGTTTCCTCATCCATAACACAGTCAATGTCGAAGTCTCCTATTCTTGCTTCTATGCATTCTTTTTCTTTGAAGATCTCTAATAAGTTGATATTTCTGTGATCATTTAGGGTTTCTTTCATTTGTAGCAATACATTCTCTGATTCTTTCTGGGGTTCTGCCATGGTCTCATTTTCTTGACTTTCCTCAGGGTTATCTTGTGTCATATTCATTCTTTCAAGCTTAGCAATCATTCTAGGGCAATTTAAAACTTCATGATCCATAGCTTTGCAACAAAGACAACTAAGTCTTCTACCAGGGCATTCCTTAGCAACATGTCCCGGTCGCCTGCAACTATAACAAAGAGTTAATCCTTGCTTTCTTTTGAATGATCCCCAGCCTTTCCTGTACTATGCACTGGGATCGTAGTAGCTAACCTGCGAAAAATTCTTTCTAGGATTCTGCATCCATTCATTAGTCTAGACATTCTTTCTATGCATAGGGATAACATATCTTTCACTATTCTTAGTAGATCTACTCATATCAAATCTTCTTTCATCTAGCTGTGCCCTACTTTTCAAGATAGGGTAAAATTTATCAAACATACCTAGATCCATACTTTTGAAACAAAAAATTCCACTTATATTACCTTTTCAATCAAAAAATTTCACTGTTCTTACCTTTATCAGAGCACAAAGCTTTAAGATCTTACCTCTTTTCTTCATATTTGATTTTTTTTTCTTAGCACAGAGCTTCACAAGTCAAGTAGAATACTGTGCACTAAAGCAATAGATCTACACACAAAGATTGCGTTTCTTTAGTTCCCAGCAATCACAGTTTCAGGTCTCGACAACAGAACCATTTGTTGGCACAGGGGCAGACCTAGGGTTCAACTCTTACAATAACACACCAACAAAACCTTAACTACCATCCCTTTTGGAAACACCCGCGAAGCATATGAAGTCTCACCCGAGGTAGAGGTAGGGGTGGTTGCAGGACTCAGATGTCTACAACCTTAGCTGAGACACATATATGTGATTGTAACACCTTAATAGAGCACTTAGCAGTTATAGTTCATTATTATCCAGCCTTAGTTTACAATGCAACTAAACCTAATAACATATCAGCACAATAATCACACAGATCCAATAGATTCAAGCACTAAGCATACCAACATAGATTAGATCTAACATTCACTCACATTATTCAGCACTAAGCTACCATATTAGATCCTTCAAAGCATATATCAGTGCACTAAGAATTTAACCACATAAACAAGAGAACAATCATAAAGCACAAAGAAACCACAACAAAGGATATATGTGGTTAACCGCCACCCTGAGGCTACATCCACCAACTCTTCTTATTTCTTTCTTTCTATCAATCTTCTACATGCACAAAGCCATGATATCTTACTCTGCAGAGGACAAGAGATCTACACACTCTGCTAGATCCTCCTTCCCCGAGTTACAGCACAAAGCCTCTTCACAGTCTCTTACAATCACTTTCACTTAGCCTTGCAAATCTCTCATAGTATGCACAAATAATTTACAATCATTGCTTGCAGTTAGCATAGTACCAAAAACCTCTTCTCCGATTCTTTCTTACATCGCCTAGAATTCTATTTATACATTACAAAAAGGGCCTAAGCATGGGTAAACCCATGGGACAACATCCCCATACCCGTTACATAAGCCCAAAACCCAAAAATCCCTAAAAAGGGGTCGAGATCCCGTAATCTCCGCTTCGACTTGTGCTCTGCCTTCGATATCTCGTCGAAGTCCCAAAAATTGGTCAAACATAACCAAGGATCCTCAGAACTTGGTCAAGGGCCAACAATAAACATGCCCTGATTCTGATGAATATGAAATGCAAAAAGATGTCCCAATATGCTGACTTTCATAGAGAATGGACCCAAATAATTTATGACGTAAAAGATATTAAGAATCTTTTGTGGAAACATGTATGTCTTGCTGCTATCCTAAACAAGTTTGTTGAATATTTGAAGGCCCAATATGTTTTTAAATAGCCATATGAATTACATACTTGGGGTGAAATATATTTCATCATTACAGGTGCACTTTTCAGTCTTTTTACAAACATGAAAGTCAACAAATCCATCCAAAAGATATCTAGGCTCCCTGACAATAAATCCATCTGTGAAAAATATGGCCTATCCTTGGAGGATCATGTTAGAGTTAGAAAAAAGCCAAGAAAATTTTAAAGAATATCGAGAGAAGTAAGTATAAGACTAAGCCTTTTGTCTCAAAACCATATTAAAAAACAAAAAGACATAGCCAAAAGAGATTCTATAGAAGATATCCAAAAACTCACTACTACTCTTCTGAAGACATCAAGATGAAATCTTTTAAAATGCAGAACAAATAGTCCGTTGTTTGTTGGCTATGTGGCCAGACAGGACATCTGGAAAATTGTTGTCCACAAGGGAAAGCTTCCAAGAAAACCAGAGGTAAAGCCTCTAAAAGAAAGGCCAAACAAGCCCAAGAAAGAGCCAAAAGTTCAAAAGATCATACATTTGTTCAATGTAACCGATGTGGTTCAGACCGGCATGATACAAATTCATGTCCACATCATCCCTTTCATATCAAAAGAGAAGAAGTACATATAATGAGGCATGGATGTTTTTCAACCAATTATGACACATCTGAATTTGAATATGACTCTTATGACCTCCCAAAATTAGAACAAGAGGCTTTAATGATAACTAAAAATTCAGATGTGAATGTCCAGAGGTGTGTAACTAGAGCTCATAAAGCAATTCAGATGATGAAGAATCATAAGAACAATCTGGTTTAGAAGAGAAAGAGCCTACTCAAAAATTAAACGTTTGCATCGATCAAAGTAATTCAGATGGTGATGCACAAATGCTTGTTCAATTTAAAGAACTTCCTGAAGGAGAAATGAAAGTTGTTAGAAAATAAAGAGATTTTCTCTTTTTTCCATAGACAATATAGCAATATCATCACCCAACCATAGGCACAAAATCCACCCCCGAGCACCTTAATCTTGACAGACAAAATAATTCCAGAAGCAAACCAATAGCTAACCAAGGTAGCACACCTTTCTCCAAGGATAACACACCAAGCAATAATAATCAAAGACCAAGCAAAAAGTCCAAACCATAAGCAAGAGAAAGTACAACCAAAAACCAAAATCCTAGTTGCAACAACTGCACTCTCTCTCCAAACTTGTGCACCACTAGTCTTATGTAGTTGTGAGTGAGTGAGTGTCAAGTGAGCTCTGACACCCTCTATTTATATTGCTATATCTCACTTGACTTGGCTGAATTCTCTTTATGGAGGCTAATAACTCAATATTAAATATTCTCTTGAGCCGACTTGTCTTCTAGGGTTATTATCCAATGTTTTAGGGTTTCTCTTGCTTTCCGGAATATTCTAGTCTTGTCAAAGGTTACATGTGGAGGTTAATACCTCCCACATATACCATAATATCAACACTTTGTTCTAGCTAGGGACGTATTAAAGAAAATGGTATTGAGCATAAATAAACCATTCAACTGGTAGCATCATCATAGCCAAAGAGGCTATCTCATGATCATGTAGTTCAACTCACGAGCAGCATCATCACTATCAATATCATCTGATAGCATCAAATGCATCATCTCTTGAAGCCATACTCCATATGAGTAATCGAGCATGATTCTGAATAAGTCACTCACTCTGTAGATTGATACAAGGACCATTCTTATAATCCCGACATACCTCCTAGAATAATGACTGTCCCAACATATGATGAAAGCTACGCCATGGGCTACAGAGACCATTCCTACAGGAATTTCAGTCTCAGACTATTTTCTAATTCGGTCATATGTACCATAGAGATCCATCTCTACCTATATTCCTTAGAAAATATAGGTCCTGAACCATTTTTCTAATCAGGCCACAATATGTGCCTTAGGAAAATACCAGTCCATGATACGTCAACAAAATATCAACCTCGACCATTCTCCACAGAGAGAATGTCTGTCCACTAGAAATATGTTTTGTTCTAGACCATTCTCCGCTTGGAGAATGTCTGTCCACTAGCAATCTATTTTGTCTGGACCATTCTCCGCCTGGAGAATGTCTGTCCACCAACACACTGACTATCCATCTAGCTGGAAATAAACTCCAATACTAGTGGTATTCTCCATGGCACTCAGACAATAGCATACCATTGTTATAATGCCATCCAATATAACACAATTGTGTCTATCCATAGTAGTATACAACTACTATCCAGTGGTACACAACCACTCCTAGTAGCACATGACTACTAACCAGTGACACACAGTCACTACCAGTGGATCAAATCCACCATAGTAGCATACAACTAGTTTCCAGAGACACATAACCTCCACAATAATCATATAATCTCATATCAACCTACATAAACAATATCATGATACAAACTGAGTCATCTGGGACATTCTTCCACTCACATCTGTGATATTTGGAAGAGAATTTGCCCTCAAAAATTAAAACATCAGCTATGGGATATCTAGACTATTCTTCCAAAGCATAGAAGAATAAATGTCCCTGATTTCTGATCTTGGACCATTCACCTAATTGGGCCATTCCTCCGGAACTAATCATAGTGCAACCTAGAGAGAATGAGTCTTCCTTAGGGAATTCCTATCCCTGATTGATGAACCTAGACCATTTAGCTAATTACTAGGACATTCCTCTGGCATTAATCACAATGCAACTTAGAGAGAATGAGTTTTCCCTAGGGAATGACTGTTCAGACCATTTCCTATGAAAATGAATGTCCTGCACCAACCTCCAAAACAAACCATTCTTCAAAACTGCTCACAACTTTGAACTTCAAAAGAATGATTTCCCGACGAGGCAGACCATTCTAGTTGAACACTACTCAGAGTGACTTCCAAGAAGAATGATTGTCCTAAACCATTCCCCCAAACTGGCTACACGAGCAATTGTTGTCTACGGTACATTAGCAATCTATCAGACCATTTTCATTACGAAAATTACTATCTTATATGGACCATTTTACGAACTAGAAAATGACCATCCATCAGAAATCTCGAACCACTTTCTGGACTAGAAAGGAACTTTCTAACCTGGACCATTTTTTGAACTGGAAAATGATTGTCCATAAATCAATAACATATCAGTGATCCCTCCCAAACTAGAAGTAATCACGTCCTTTTTCAATAAGGAAGTCATCTCCACGAGCCCCAACTTGTCCCTTAAGTACATAAACTTTTCATCTTTAATAGAGGATTTACCAAAATATTTTCTATCTGCTCATTTGTGGAGATATACTGGAGAACCACTTCTCCCCTCTGGACTTTATCACAGAGAAAATATATCTTGATCTCAATGTGTGTCGACTTGTCATGGAACACCAGGTTCTCTGAAAGCTTCACATAGCTCTAATCATCACAATATATCATGATCGAATCCAACACCTGATCAAACAGTCCATAAACCAACTTACAGACCCACACTACTTTCGTACAAGCATCATAAGATGCAATATACTCTGCTTTAGTAGTGATGAGTGCAACCGACTTTTGTTTCTTGCTATCCCATGACATCGTGGCAAAGCTCAAATTGAAACATATCCAAGTACAAATTCTTCTATCATCTGCATTCCCTACCCAATCTGAATCGATAAATCCATGTAGTTGTATATCATAACTTAAACATCCCACAAAACAAATATTTAGCCAAGTATTCTCCAAATACATTAATGAGCCAATTAATTATCAATATAGATATGAGTCTACTGGATTAGAGTCTCTCAACTTCTTTAGATCTATCATCATGGGAGTTTTCCATGGATTTGCAATCCATCATCCTGGATTTCTAAAGAACCATTTCAATATACTTCCTTTGTCATAGGAAGTTTTCACCACGCTTTTGTTGTACATGAGAGGCTATGCACAAAGTTTGCTTGAATGCATACAAGGTCTTCTTCCATCTGAATACAAGGGTATCTTTTTGGTATACCTCAAAACCTTGAGGTTTCTCTACATATGATTCTTCTTCAATTACTCTATTGAGAAGAACATTCTTTACATTCATCTGATGTAAACTCCAACCCATGGATACTGCAGGAGATATAATGGCTCAGGTAGAGGTATATCTGGTTACTAGAACAAATTGTCATCGTAATCTTCTCCCTCATACTGGGAGAACCCTTTAGACCTGAGTCTCACCTTATATCTATTAATGCTTAAGTCTTTTTCACAATCACAACTTCCTTCCATTCCTTTTGTTTGACAACTTCTAGTGGGTTCAAACTGGTTCAATTGGTTGTTCTTACTTTTCTTTCTTTCTTGGAATCTTCATGTTCTTACTCATGTTTTTCTTCAATGTTGGAGTCCATGGAATCTTCTATAGATTACATGCCCTTATTTCCTCAAGGCTCCAACTTCTAGCGAGGAAAATCCCCCTATTACTATACTGGGTCAAGGTACAGGCAAAGCACTAACTTCCCTTAAAAGACAATGCTATTCCTAGGTTATCCCAAGAATATATAAACTAAAATACAATAGAGAGGAAGGAAGAGTAGTAGGTGTACCTTTGGTCCCAACGTCCAATGTAGACTTCCTTCACCTTTGTAGCTCCCCAGGCTGTGGGTCTCCTCCCAAAGCTGACCTGCAAGAACACTTAGGCAAACAATGATACAAATATATAATCTCTACTTATTACTTTCAATATTCAAATATAAGCATAGATGCATTAATCAATAATGATAAAAAGACACAATGTGTTGGGACAAGAAATAATTCTTTTATTCAATATGAAGATTAAAAATATTACAACCTTCTCATCGACAAACACTTCGTGAACCAGGTTTGGGCTCCTCTCATTGCTGCTCCAGGTGCATCATTCCCATTTTGGCTCTCACAATCAACTGATCTCTTTGGGAAAAGGGAAGGGATTGTATAAGGAGAAAGGGCTGGAGGGGGAATGCTGAGGCCAAATATAAGAAAGGGCTGCAAAAATTTCTTTGTTTTCTTGCTTGATATTGGAATGAGACCCCAAGACCACTTTTTATATGAAAAAAATATGATTATTCGGTTTGGGGACGGGCTACAATGGGTAAAATGGTTGGGAAACCTCCAATAGCCCGTTAACTCCACCAAATTCCTTGCAAATTTTTATTTTTTGCAACTTTTGGAGGTAAATACGGGTAGTCTAGCATGTAGCTCACGTATGTACGTGGGCTATCTAGTATGAAACTAGCGTTTGTACGTGGGCAGTAGTTCAGCAGGGCGTGTACATGCTCCAAAAAATGGTTTTTAATAGAGAGTCTCAACAACAATTTGGAAAATTGTGTAAGTGAAAAGGCTAATGCCATGTATGCATAGGTAGGGAATTTTTGGGCTATAATAGATGCCCCCTACTATGTGAGGTCAAAAGAGAAACCAATGGCTGAAATACATTACAATATATTTACCAATGGGAAGGAATGTAGTCGAGTGAGCTCGAGACCAGAGTTCGAGAGTGCACCATCTGCAAAATAATAATAATATCTCCGAGGTGGGCATACCCATGCTTGGGATGAACTAATCATGACTTCCAATCAAGTACACTGCACATCCATGTAATATAAATGTCTATATAAAGTGTAGCTGCAAGCAATACACAATGTATCTACATCTCAAAATCATTCGATGATATTCAAGTAAAATATAATATGCATCTTCAAGAAGTATTGATGCCTATGGCTGGAGATGAGGACACCATAAATCTAGAAACAACTTCACGATCTTCAACATATCAGGTAGGAGTGTAATAGGAGTGTAATACTCACTACTCCGAGGTCTTCGACATGTCGTCGGGGAAAGACTGGAGGATATTGATCATTAGACCCATAACTTCATCGATTTTGAATCTGGACTTGACTAGACTCTCGGGATGGACGACTCATGAAAGTCAAGAGACAAACTGTAGAATGGACTACTCAGGTTGGATAAAACTTCCCTTGGACAAAAGAACTAAAAATGATGAGATTGAGGTAGCGTAACATTGACATAAGTTGGTGATGCAGGAGTCACCACAAAATCTCCATATGTTTGGAAGAGTAACCAAACGGAGGAGGACACAACTTTATGTAGCGAGAACAAATTCCTAATGTCATACTAGATCCCAATTCTTGGCAAAAAAATGGAAGGATGTGCTTTGTCCAAGGGATACTATCTTGCTGCCGAAAAAATAATTTATATGTCTCGTACCCTCTTTTTGGAATATTTGATTTTTTTGTCTTTTTCAAATTTCTAACGAGCTTGAAAAAGAATAAAAGAATGCCACGTTACAGAGGAGGAACGAGTGTCGTGGGCAAGCAAACTAGTTCCAAGTGCATGGAACATACTGATTCTCGGTGCAAGGAGACATGTGCAGGGTAAGGACACTCAGGAAAATTTCTCCATGGGTCAAGGTGTTAGATCGCAAACGCAAAAAGTGTTGTAAGGCTTGTATTTAAGGAATGCTTTGAAGGTTTGATTGAGAGAAACATGGAGCCGACATTAGTCCAAAGATGCAAAGATGAGACCCACAATGCGATTAAGTATGACACAACAAGATTCCTTCCATGTGAATTTTTACGAGCCTAGAGAATGTAAGCTCAGTGTTTTTTTCACGTTTTAGAGAGTCTGAAAAAAACGCTAAAAGAAGACTCTCGAGAGTTTGTTTTTCACAATTAGTCTAGTTGGTTCAAAAAAGGGTTAAACTTATACCAAAAATACATCTCTTTAATACCATTTTAGTGAGTGTGACTGAGACAAGATCACTCGGCTATCTTTTCAATTTTAAGGAGTCTGAAAAGAGCTTAACTACGGACTCCCAACCTTTTTCTAGGTTTAGTCTCCTTAGCCTAAAAAAGTATAAAATATAACTTAGGATAACTCTCCCAGCGAGACGTATCTCCCGAGGCATACCTTTTTCCTAGATAATCTATTGGATGGAAAAAGGCTTAAAATCATGCCAAATAGATGTTCTTTCTGGACCAATTAATGAGTGTGAAAGGAACAAGATCACTCGATGATCTTTTCATATTTAGAGAGTCTGAAAAGAGTTTAAATATGGACTCTGAGGGGGTTCCTTTTTATTAAGTAATCTCCAAGGCTCGAAAAAGAGATACACCAAAACCAAGGAGAACGTTCCTTTTTCAAAAATTTAGTCCCTCAAGCCCGAAAAAGGGTTAAACTTATGCCCGAGAATACTCTCCCAGCGAACTGAAGTTCCTAGGGTATACCTTTATTCGTAAAATTAGTTGTCTGGACCGAAAAAGGGGTAAACTATCATCGGATAGATGTGCCTTCAAATTTGAGTTTGGCGAGCATGAAGGACAACAAGATCACTCGACAATATTTTCAATTTTTGAGAGTCTGAAAAGGGCTTAAAGAAGACTCCAGAGGGGCTTCTTTTCTCAAGTAATCCATACAAGATCGAAAAGAATAAATAAAGTCTCGTTGGATGTTGCTTTCAAAATTTAAGCGAGATTGAAATAAAACAAACCATTATTATTAGGGAGTCCTGTGGGTAAGGCCAAGAATGATGACTAGAAATAAGAATGAGGCTTCAATATGTAATCATGGCAGGACTAACAAGTACTCCCAAGCCTATGGATAAAACTTACAGCATGGACGCCAAAAATGCAGCAAAGGGTCTACCTAGGGAATCCATGTAGAGGTAGGATCTACCACCTAATCACGAAACTTCTAAAGTAGCAGAGAAGGTTCTATGTCGCACTTTGGTGGGATCGATCCTACGACAAAGTTGAAAAGTCAACAATATGCAGAATGTGGGGAGTGAAAACCTAACCTATATGCAAAAGTTGAAAAAATTACTTTTACCATGGGATGATATAGGTGTAATCCATCTCAAGAAAATTACCAAAACGAAAGGATAAGTCCATGAGAATGACCCAAAGATAACTCAAAAGAGAACTCAAGTAGCCACCAAGTCATGAAATGTGAAAAAGGGGAACAAATTAGGGGAAACAGGGCCAAAACATTCTATAAATAGAGGTGGACAACTCATTTTTACCATTGCAATTTGGAAAATAACAAAAAGGTAAAAAAAACCCTTCCTCAAAAAGTGAATTAAAGGAGCTACGGTGGATGAAAAACCCTCACACTTGGACCAAGTAAGTATAAATCGACCTCTCCTTTATTTCAGTTCATTTATTTGTATTTAATTTTGTGTTTTGGAAGCGCGTGCCCTTGTAAAAGGGTTGCATCTCCGTGTATGCGGGTTTTCCACGCTCAGCCCGTGTATGTACGCAGGCAGAGTAATACTCACTCCTCATACATAGGCGACTGTATTAAAGAAAACCAACGTACGCCCTTTTTAAAGTTCAAAAAAGAAACAACTAAAGACTAAAACCTCTCCAAATTGTGTGTGACATGATGTATGTTCACTGGAGAGAAAGGGGACATGAGGAGCTTGATGTTTTGGTTGAGGAGATTTCTCAATGCTTTGGTAGATTATTGGCACCTTGATGCAGAGGTGTTTATGCTAGAGGGCCAATCATTGACCCCAACCACAAAGGAAATTTACTTCTTGACCGACCTCTCTAGGAGAGGGTAACCAATCAACTTGAGGACCTTTCCTCCAGGGTTGTATAACATTGAGGATTACATTAGGATGTACTGTGAGGATGGTATCGAGAAGGTAGGTTCTCAGGTGCTGATATAGAATATTACCAATATCCACCTTTGTGTTGTTTTGTTCATGAATGGGCAGATCACAGGATCCGAAACACTCCATGAGGCCTCCAATACACAAATTCATTGTGCAGTATAGTGTTTGGAGGCTACCATATTTGACTAGAGTACTACCATGGTGACATGCATGAAGAAACAACTCCCAGACTATTGTAGTAGGATGAAAAATAACTTTGGGTTCAACAGAGTCTTATTCTCTTTCTTCTTCTTAGAGAGTGCCTAGTCTCAACCTAAGAGAGACAGTATGGGGGCATATTGCCTCCTTCCTAGCATTGTGTAGGTGGACAATTTTTCTCCCTGGATAGGGTGGAGGAAGAACCCATGAGGAATTTGACGACAAATTCTTTGACTTGTGGGTCTGTCAGATTTTAGTCATAGAGGACTATCCCTATGTAGGGATTATCTTCCTGAGAGATCCCGACATGCCCATGCCCCTTGACGAGGAGCGCGGTGAGATAGGTAACACATTTTTTAAATTTTTTAAATTTTTTAAATTTTTATATATATTATCCCTTTTATGTGTATGTCAGATTACTAACTTAAAGATATGTTATATACAGATGTGGGAATTATTCGGCCAACAGACTTCGCCAGGACCAGGCGTCATCCTCGACCAGAGGCTGAACCAACAGGAGCAGGAGGACCAACAACTGCAGGAGGACCCCCAACTGAAGAGGCCAAGAGAGTGTTGTGGCGAGCAGAGAGAAACCTCACGGATCTCACTCGTGTAGTACCCCTTGCAGAGATCGAGGATCTTCCCCCAGATATGCAACCACATGTAGTGGGGGTACCCAGGACTTGGGTCCATCTATTATGGTGTCTTGCGAACATCATAGTCGATTATAGCAGGGCCAATGGGCGTAGACCGTAGATAGTATTGGACCATTTATGTACCGAGGGCAGTTTTTGTACTATGTATTTGAGGGATTAAGCCCAGCGATGTATACCGACTATTTTTTAGGCTTTAATGCCCACTTTGTACTCATGACACTATTTTTTGGATATATATATACATATTTTTTTGTCTTGTGGATGGTATTTTTACAAATATATTTACATGTGTATGTGTGTATTTTACTTTTACATGTGAGCAACATGCCAATCTGATACTTGATTAGCTAATGTATCGGTTAGTTGGTTAGATATCCTAGGAACATAAATATAAGTAATATAATCAAAATATCATTCTAAGAGATGTACCCTAAGGAATCGTCAGTGAAGAGTGGGATCGTAAACGGGGTAAACCCTATTTAACTGGGACACGACCAATTGAGCATCTAAATAAACCCGGAGGTGAGAAATACCATGTGAAAAAGAATCATGTAGTAACTCTATCACTGTACTGTACTCAACAACATTATTGGTTGCTTTGCCTAAACAAATTCCTCCATAATATAACAACTGACCACTAGGTGTAAAAATCACCCAAGCTGCAAAAGCAAGCCTCCGAGTGTGTTGGCTAGCGTTGTCCGTGAACCCAACATAAAATTTCGATTCACTTGACATCTTCCACAGTAAAAAACAAAACATAAATAACTACATGTCCATAAAACAAAAAGACAAAAATGTATAAAAAACTATACATATATACAAGAATTCATGTTGTAGGAAAATTCCCCTACGGACAGGTGAATTTCCTCTTGGATCTTATACCCCCATGACCAAGACAGAAAAGTGCTAACTTTGAACACTGAATTTCCTTTAAACATAGCCAAGCTAATCAATAGAGAAGAGGAAGAATATACAAGTACCCTTTTACGAAGTTTGTCCTCGCCCAGTCCAAGTTGAACTTGATCTCCAAGTCCTTCAACGAGTCTTGCAATCCAATAAACAACAAAGAAAAAACATACTCCCTATTCTACCATGATTAGTTTAAAGCTAGATTTATCTATGAGACAAGTTCATGCAAATGTACACAATCTTGAAGGAAACAGGCCAAGCACATGTATTAATGAGAACAAAATAAGGTGCTTACAAAGTGTAGATGTAGATGTAGCAGCCTCACCAAGATCTCCTTGTCCAACCCCTTGCTCGAATGATCCACAATCAAAATGAAAATGCTTTTCACTGATTATTCTCTCCACTTCTCATGAGATCATAAGTTTGGTATCTCTAAAATCCTCTATCTCCCCCTTCTCCATGGAAAGCCCTCATTATATAGGATTTGGAGGCTTAACCACCATGGAGAGGATCTCTCATCAGGTCCACTAAGAAAGGGATCTCTAAGATATTTAGGGAGAAAATATTTCTTAAGGATTTTAGGGAGGAATATCTCTCAAGGATTTTAAGAAGGAAATATTTCAACCATCCATGAGATCCTCCACCTTCCCTAAAAAATAGGAAACCAGATGTGAGGTGGATTCTCACACTTAATTAATTTCTTTTTCATGAAGAATAATAATAATTTATGTGCACTTGGTATTTTTGCCTTCATGTAATATATCCCTCCTCCACATTGACTAGGGATTGTGAAATAGGTTATTCCATGGTGTCAAGGTGTATGAGAAACTTATATTACACTTTATGACACTTAGGGAGAGGTACCTAGGTGTGCAAATTTCATGTGTAACAAGTCACACTCAAGCGACCAACCTACGTGAAATACTTCTTAAGGTAGAGCCCATTTCTAAGCTCCGCTAAGGCATTACCTTCGAAATCAACCAGACGGTAAGCACTCTTTTCTAAGACCTCTTTCACAATAAAAGTTCTAAACCACATGGGTTTGAATTTGCCTACCCCCAATGGATATTTGTCTTGGTCGTAGACCAGGACAAGATCGCCTTCGGAGAAAATCCCAGGGAAGACACACTAATCATATTGACACTTGACCCATTGCTTATGAGCCTCGTTAGCCAAGGTTTCATCTCGACGCTGCTCATCGAGCTCCTCGAGATATAAAATATGTTCCTCAAGCAGTGTAGTGTAGGGCAGTAGTTCCATTGCCAACTTCAAATAAGGGATTTGGCATTCAATGGGAAAGACTGCCTACAGCCTATAGGCGAGTTGAAAAGGTGAAAAATCAGTAGCAGTCTTTACAAAAGTTCGATAAGCCCACAATGCCAAATATAACATAATATGCCAATTTGACTTGGCCGAATTGATCGTTCACTGAAGAATAGTCTTGAGAGATGTATTCACAGCTTCTACCTAACCATTCGCTTGTGGGTAATAGTGTGATGAATGTTATTGTTTAAACCTAAGATTTGATAATAATTCGGTCATCATCTTGTTCTGGAAGTGACTGCCATGGTCAGTAACAATCTCCTTCAGGATACCGAATCTAGATACTATCTTATTGAAAATGAAAAGGGTAGAAGCTTCCCCGTCATTGTTAAACATAGACATAGATTCGACCCACTTAGTAAAGTAGTCTACTGGTATGATGATATAGCGATGCCCCCTGGCAGAAGCCAGGTGACATGTAGTGAAATCAATCCCCCACTTGGTGAATGGACCGGCAAAAATAATTGGAAACATAGGAGCTCGGTTTTCCCACATCTTTTGATAGAATACCTAGCACTGGTGACACTTCTTGACCGCCTCAATACAATATTTGATTAATGAGGGAAAAAAGTATTCGGTGTGAAGAATATTCTGGGATGTTTCCAACCCAGACAAATGACCACCACATGCTCTGGTGTGACATTCGTTCAAAACAAGCTCTGCTTCTTCATGCATAAGAAATCGTCGAAGAATGCAATCCACCCCTTGAAGATACAAAGTGTCATCGAGGATGAGAAAGCTTCGCGCTTGGTGTTGTATTTTTCGATGCTCATCGCAAGAAGTAGAAGTGGGGCACTTTAAAGTTTGAGGATACACAAGTATATCTCCATACTAGGGTTCCGAAGATGCAATCATAAAAATATCTCCATTAATTGGTGACTCTTTGGGAGAAATATCACCACTTTCGACTAGAAGTTCTGAGATTAACTCCTAGAAAACCAAGGAATTTTTGTATTTCACCGAAACAAAATCCAAGTTCAATGATGAAAGTAGCTCCATCATTGAAAAATACATCTCTCAAGACTATTGTTCAGTGAACGATCAATTCGGCCAAGTCAAATTGGCATTTTATGTTATATTCGACATTGTGGGCTTATCGAACTTTTGTAAAGACTGCTACTGTTTTTTCACCTTTTCAACTCGCCTACGGGCTAGAGGCAGTCTTTCCCATTGAATGCCAAATCCCTTATTTGAAGTTGGCAGTGGAACTACTGCCCTACACTACACTGCTTGAGGAACATATTTTATATCTCGAGGAGCTCGATGAGCAGCGTCGAGATGAAACCTTGGCTAACGAGGCTCATAAGCAATGGGTCAAGTGTCAATATAATTAGTGTGTCTGCTCTGGGATTTTCTCCGAATGCGATCTTGTCCTGGTCTACGACCAAGACAAATATCCATTGGGGGTAGGCAAGTTCAAACCCATGTGGTTTAGAACTTTCATTATGAAAGAGGTCTTAGAAAAGGGTGCTTATCGTCTGGTTGATTTCAAAGGTAATGCCTTAGCGGAGCCTAGAAATGGGCTCTACAATAAGAAGTATTTCACGTAGGTCGGTCGCCTAAGCGTGACTTGTTACACATGAAATTTGCACACCTAGGTACCTCTCCCTAAGTGTCGTAAAGTGTAATATAAGTTTCTCATACACCTTGACACCATGGAATAACCTATTTCGTAATCCCTAGTCAATGTGGAGGAGGGATATATTACATGAAGGCAAAAATACCAAGTGCACATGAATTATTATTATTATTCATGAAAAAAAAATTAATTAAGTGTGAGAATCCACCTCACATTTGGTTTCCTATTTTTTTGGGAAGGTGGAGGATCTCATGGATGGTTGAAATATTTTCTCCTTAAAATCCTTGAGAGATATTTCCTCCCTAAAATCCTTAAGAAATATTTTCTCCCTAAATATCTTAGAGATCCCTTTCTTAGTGGATCTGATGAGATATCCTCTCCATGGTGGTTAAGCCTCCAAATCCTATATAATGAGGGTTTTCCATGGAGAAGGGAGAGATAGAGGAGTTTAGAGATACCAAACTTATGATCTCATGAGAAATGGAGAGAATAATGAGTGAAAAGTATTGTCATTTTGATTGTGGATCATTCGAGCAAGGGGCTGGACAAGGAGAGCTTGGTGAGGCTACTACATCTGCATCTACACTTTGTAAGCACCTTATTTTGTTCTCATTAATACATTTGCTTGCCCTGTTTCCTTCAAGATTGTGCACATTTGTATGAACTTGTCTCATAGATAAATCTAGCTTTAAACTAATCATGGTAGAATAGGGAGTATGCTTTGTCTTTGTTGTTTATTGGATTGCAGGACTCGTTGAAGGACTTGGAGATCAAGTTCAACTTGGACTGGGTGAGGACAAACTTCGTAAAAAGGTACTCATATATTCTTACTCTTCTCTATTGATTAGCTTGGCTATGTTTAAAGTAAAGTCAGTGTTCAAAGTTAGCACTTTTCTGTCTTGGTCATAGGGGTCTAAGATCCAAGAGAAAATTCACCTGTCCGTAGGGGAATTTTCCTACAACATGAATTCTTGTATATATGTATAGTTTTTTATACATTTTTGTCTTTTTGTTTTATGGACATGTAGTTATTTATATTTTGTTTTTCACTGTGGCAGATGTCAAATGAATCGAAATTTTATGTTGGGTTCGTGGACGGCACTAGCCAACACACTCGGAGGCTTGCTTTTGCAGCTTGAGTGATTTTTACACCTAGTGGTCAGTTGCTATATTATGGAGGAATTTGTTTAGGCGAAGCAACCAATAATGTTGTTGAGTACAGTGCAGTGATAGAGTTACTACATGATTCCTTTTTACATGGTATTTCTCACCTCTGGGTTTATTTAGATGCTCAATTGGTCGTGTCCCAATTAAATAGGGTTTACCCCGTTTATGATCCCACTCTTCATCGACGATTCCTTAGGGTACATCTCTTAGAATGATATTTTGATTATATTACTTATATTCATGTTCCTAGGATATCTAACCAACTAACCGATACATTAGCTAATCAAGTATTAGATTGGCATGTTGCTCACATGTAAAAGTAAAATACACACATACACATGTAAATATATTTGTAAAAATATCATCCATAAGACAAAAAAATATGTATATATATATCCAAAAAATAGTGTCATGAGTACAAAGTGGGCATTAAAGCCTAAAAAATAGTCGGTATACATCGTTGGGATTAATCCCTCAAATACATAGTACAAAAACTTCCCTCGGTACATAAGTTGCAATGGTAAAAATGAGTTGTCCACCTCTATTTATAGAATGTTTTGGACCTTTTTCCCCTTATTTGGTCCAATTTTTCACATTTCATGACTTGGTGGCTACTTGAGTTCTCTTTTGAGTTATCTTTGGGTCATTCTCATGGACTTATCCTTTCGTTTTGGTAATTTTCTTGAGATGGATTACACCTATATCATCCCATGGTAAAAGTAATTTTTTCAACTTTTGCATATATGTTAGGTTTTCACTCCCCGCATTCTACATATTGTTGACTTTTCAACTTTGTCGTAGGATCGAACCCACCAAAGTGTGACATAGAACCTTCTCTGCTACTTTAGAAGTGTCGTGATTAGGTGGTAGATCCTACCTCTACATGGATTCCCTAGGTAGACCCTTTGCTGCATTTTTGGCGACCATGTTGTAAGTTTTATCCATAGGCTTGGGAGTACTTGTATGGATTACTTGAGAAAAGAAGCCCCCCTGAAGTCTTCTTTAAGCCCTTTTCAGACTCTCAAAAATTGAAAATATTGTCGAGTGATCTTGTTGTCCTTCACGCTTGCCAAACTCAAATTTGAAGGCACATCTATCCAATGATAGTTTACCCCTTTTTCGGTCCAGAAAACTAATTTTACGAATAAAGGTATACCCTAGGAACTTCGGTTCGCTGGGAGAGTATTCTTGGGCATAAGTTTAACCCTTTTTCAGGCTTGAGGGACTAAATTTTTGAAAAAGGAACGTTCTCCTTGGTTTTGGTTTATCTCTTTTTCGAGCCTTGGAGATTACTTAATAAAAAGGAACCCCCTCAAAGTCCATATTTAAACACTTTTCAGACTCTCTAAATATGAAAAGATCGTCAAGTGATCTTGTTACTTTCACACTCGTTAATTGGTCTAGAAAGAACATCTATTTGGCATGATTTTAAGCCTTTTTCCATCCAATAGATTATCTAGGAAAAAGGTATGCCTCGGGAGATACGTCTCGCTGGGAGAGTTATCCTAAGTTATATTTTATACTTTTTTAGGCTAAGGAGACTAAACCTAGAAAAAGGTTGGGAGTCCGTAGTTAAGCTCTTTTCAGACTCCTTAAAATTGAAAAGATAGCCGAGTGATCTTGTCTCAGTCACACTCACTAAAATGGTATTAAAGAGATGTATTTTTGGTATAAGTTTAACCCTTTTTTGAACCAACTAGACTAATTGTGAAAAACAAACTCTCGAGAGTCTTCTTTTAGCGTTTTTTTCAGACTCTCTAAAACGTGAAAAAAACACTGAGCTTACATTCTCTAGGCTCGTAAAAATTCACATGGAAGGAATCTTGTTGTGTCATACTTAATCGCATTGTGGGTCTCATCTTTGCATCTTTGGACTAATGTCGGCTCCATGTTTCTCTCAATCAAACCTTCAAAGCATTCCTTAAATACAAGCCTTACAACACTTTTTGCGTTTGCGATCTAACACCTTGACCCATGGAGAAATTTTCCTGAGTGTCCTTACCCTGCACATGTCTCCTTGCACCGAGAATCAGTATGTTCCATGCACTTGGAACTAGTTTGCTTGCCCACGACACTCGTTCCTCCTCTGTAACGTGGCATTCTTTTATTCTTTTTCAAGCTCGTTAGAAATTTGAAAAAGACAAAAAAATCAAATATTCCAAAAAGAGGGTACGAGACATATAAATTATTTTTTCGGCAGCAAGATAGTATCCCTTGGACAAAGCACATCCTTCCATTTTTTTGCCAAGAATTGGGATCTAGTATGACATTAGGAATTTGTTCTCGCTACATAAAGTTGTGTCCTCCTCCGTTTGGTTACTCTTCCAAACATATGGAGATTTTGTGGTGACTCCTGCATCACCAACTTATGTCAATGTTACGCTACCTCAATCTCATCATTTTTAGTTCTTTTGTCCAAGGGAAGTTTTATCCAACCTGAGTAGTCCATTCTACAGTTTGTCTCTTGACTTTCATGAGTCGTCCATCCCGAGAGTCTAGTCAAGTCCAGATTCAAAATCGATGAAGTTATGGGTCTAATGATCAATATCCTCCAGTCTTTCCCCGACGACATGTCGAAGACCTCGGAGTAGTGAGTATTACACTCCTATTACACTCCTACCTGATATGTTGAAGATCGTGAAGTTGTTTCTAGATTTATGGTGTCCTCATCTCCAGCCATAGGCATCAATACTTCTTGAAGATGCATATTATATTTTACTTGAATATCATCGAATGATTTTGAGATGTAGATACATTGTGTATTGCTTGCAGCTACACTTTATATAGACATTTATATTACATGGATGTGCAGTGTACTTGATTGGAAGTCATGATTAGTTCATCCCAAGCATGGGTATGCCCACCTCGGAGATATTATTATTATTTTGCAGATGGTGCACTCTCGAACTCTGGTCTCGAGCTCACTCGACTACATTCCTTCCCATTGGTAAATATATTGTAATGTATTTCAGCCATTGGTTTCTCTTTTGACCTCACATAGTAGGGGGCATCTATTATAGCCCAAAAATTCCCTACCTATGCATACATGGCATTAGCCTTTTCACTTACACAATTTTCCAAATTGTTGTTGAGACTCTCTATTAAAAACCATTTTTTGGAGCATGTACACGCCCTGCTGAACTACTGCCCACGTACAAACGCTAGTTTCATACTAGATAGCCCACGTACATACGTGAGCTACATGCTAGACTACCCGTATTTACCTCCAAAAGTTGCAAAAAATAAAAATTTGCAAGGAATTTGGTGGAGTTAACGGGCTATTGGAGGTTTCCCAACCATTTTACCCATTGTAGCCCGTCCCCAAACCGAATAATCATATTTTTTTCATATAAAAAGTGGTCTTGGGGTCTCATTCCAATATCAAGCAAGAAAACAAAGAAATTTTTGCAGCCCTTTCTTATATTTGGCCTCAGCATTCCCCCTCCAGCCCTTTCTCCTTATACAATCCCTTCCCTTTTCCCAAAGAGATCAGTTGATTGTGAGAGCCAAAATGGGAATGATGCACCTGGAGCAGCAATGAGAGGAGCCCAAACCTGGTTCACGAAGTGTTTGTCGATGAGAAGGTTGTAATATTTTTAATCTTCATATTGAATAAAAGAATTATTTCTTGTCCCAACACATTGTGTCTTTTTATCATTATTGATTAATGCATCTATGCTTATATTTGAATATTGAAAGTAATAAGTAGAGATTATATATTTGTATCATTGTTTGCCTAAGTGTTCTTGCAGGTCAGCTTTGGGAGGAGACCCACAGCCTGGGGAGCTACAAAGGTGAAGGAAGTCTACATTGGACGTTGGGACCAAAGGTACACCTACTACTCTTCCTTCCTCTCTATTGTATTTTAGTTTATATATTCTTGGGATAACCTAGGAATAGCATTGTCTTTTAAGGGAAGTTAGTGCTTTGCCTGTACCTTGACCCAGTATAGTAATAGGGGGATTTTCCTCGCTAGAAGTTGGAGCCTTGAGGAAATAAGGGCATGTAATCTATAGAAGATTCCATGGACTCCAACATTGAAGAAAAACATGAGTAAGAACATGAAGATTCCAAGAAAGAAAGAAAAGTAAGAACAACCAATTGAACCAGTTTGAACCCACTAGAAGTTGTCAAACAAAAGGAATGGAAGGAAGTTGTGATTGTGAAAAAGACTTAAGCATTAATAGATATAAGGTGAGACTCAGGTCTAAAGGGTTCTCCCAGTATGAGGGAGAAGATTACGATGACAATTTGTTCTAGTAACCAGATATACCTCTACCTGAGCCATTATATCTCCTGCAGTATCCATGGGTTGGAGTTTACATCAGATGAATGTAAAGAATGTTCTTCTCAATAGAGTAATTGAAGAAGAATCATATGTAGAGAAACCTCAAGGTTTTGAGGTATACCAGAAAGATACCCTTGTATTCAGATGGAAGAAGACCTTGTATTCATTCAAGAAAACTTTGTGCATAGCCTCTCATGTACAACAAAAGCATGGTGAAAACTTCGTATGACAAAGGAAGTATATTGAAATGGTTCTTCAGAAATCCAGAATGATATATTGTAAATCCAGGATGATGGATTGCAAATCCATGGAAAACTCCCATCATGATAGATCTAAAGAAGTTGAGAGACTCTAATCCAGTAGACCCATATCTATATTGATTCAGATTGGGTAAGGAGTACAGATGATAGAAGAATTTATACTTGGATATGTTTCAATTTGAGCTTTGCCACGATGTCATGGGATAGCGGGAAATAAAAGTCTATTGCACTCATCACTACTGAAGCAGAGTATATTGCATCTTATGATGCTTGTACGGAAGTAGTGTGGGTCCGTAAGTTGGTTTATGGACTGTCTGATCAGGTGTTGGATTCAATCGTGATATATTGTGATGATCAGAGCTATGTGAAGCTTTCAGAGAACCTGGTGTTCCTTGATAAGTCGACACACATTGAGATCAAGAAATATTTTCTCTGTGATAAAGTCCAAAGGGGAGAAGTGGTTCTCCAGTATATCTCCATAGATGAGCAGATGGAAAATATATTGGTAAATCCTCTATCAAAGATGAAAAGTTTATGTACTTAAGGGACAAGTAGGAGCTTGTGGAGATGACTTCCTTATTGAAAAAGGACGTGATTACTTCTAGTTTGGGAGGGATCACTGATATGTTATTGATTTATGGACAATCATTTTCCAGTTCGAAAAATGGTCCAGGTTAGGAAGTTCCTTTCCAGTCCAGAAAGTGGTTCGAGATTTCTGACGGACGATCATTTTCCAGTTCGTAAAATGGTCCATATCAGATAGTAATTTTCATAATGAAAATGGTCTGATAGATTGCTAATGTACCATAGACAACAATTCCTCATGTAGCCAGTTTGGGGGAATGGTTTAGGACAATCATTCTTCTTGGAAGTCACTCTGAGTAGTGTTCAATTAGAATGGTCTGCCTCATCGGGCAATCATTCTTTCGAAGTTCAAAGTTGTGAGCAATTTTGAAGAATGGTTTGTTTTGGACGTTGGTGCAGGATAGTCATTTTCATATGAAATGGTATGAACAATCATTCCCTAGGGAAAACTCATTCTCTCTAGGTTGCATTGTGATTAGTGCCAGAGGAATGGCCTAGTAATTAGTTGAATGATCTAGGTTCAACAATCATGGATAGGAATTCCCTAGGGAAGACTCATTCTCTCTAGGTTTCACTATGATCAGTTCCAGAGGAATGGCCCAATTAGGTGAATGGTCTAGGATCAGAAATCGGGGACATTTATTCTTCTATGCTTTGGAAGAAGATTCTAGATATCCCATAGCTGATGTTTTAATTTTTGAGGGCAGATTCTCTTCCAGATATCACGGATGTGAGTGGAAGAATGTCCCAGATGACTCAGTTTGTATCATGATATTGTTTATGTAGGTTGATATGAGATTATATGATTATTGTGGAGGTTGTGTGTCTCTGGAAACTAGTTGTATGCTACTATGGTGGATGTGATCCACTGGTAGTGACTATGTGTCACTGGTTAGTAGTTGTGTGCTACTAGGAGTGGTTGTGTACCACTGGATAGTAGTTGTATACTACTATGGATAGACACAATTGTGTTATATTGGATGGCATTATAACAACGGTATGCTACTATCTGAGTGCCATGGAGAATACCACTAGTATTGGAGTTTATTTCCAGCTAGATGGATAGTCAGTGTGTTGGTGGACAAACATTCTCCAGGAGGAGAATGGTCCAGACAAAATAGATTGCTAGTGGACAGACATTCTCTAGGCGGAGAATGGTCCAGAAAAAACATATTGCTAGTGGACAGACATTCTCTCTGTGGAGAATGGTCTAGGTTCATAGTTTGTTGACGTATCATGGACTGGTATTTTCCTAAGGCACATATTGTGGTCTGATTAGAAAAATGGTTCAGGACCTATATTTTTTAAGGAATATAGGTAGAGATGGATCTCTATCGTACATATGACCAGATTAGAAAATAGTCTGAGACTGAAATTCCAGTAGGAATGGTCTCTGTAGCCCATGGCGTAGATTTCATCATCTGTTGGGACAGTCATTATTCTAGGAGGTATGTATGGATTAGAAGAATGGTCCTTGTATCAATCTATGGAGTGAGTGACTTATTTAGCATCATGCTCAATTACTCATATGGAGTATGGCTTCAAGAGATGATGTAGTTGATGCTATCAGATGATATTGATAGTGATGATGTTGCTCGTGAGTTGAACTACATGATCATGAGATAGCCTCTCTGGCTATGATGATGCTACCAGTTGAATGGTTTATTTATGCTCAATACCATTTCCTTTAATACCTCCCTAGCTAGAACGAAGTGTTGATATTATGGTAGATGTCGGAGGTATTAACCTCCATGTGTAACCTTTGACAAGACTAGAATATTCCGGAAAGCAAGAGAAACCCTAAAACGTTGGATAATAAACCTAGAAGACAAGTCGGCTCAAGAGAATATTTAATATTGATTTAATAGCCTCCAGAAAGAGAAGTCAACCTAGTCAAGTGAGATATAGAAATATAAATAGAGGGTGTCAGAGCTCACTAGACACTCACTCACTCACAACTACATAAGACTAGTGGTGCACAAGTTTGGAGAGGGAGTGCAGTTGCTGCAACTAGGATTTTGGTTTTTGGTTGTACTTTCTCTTGCTTATGGTTTGGACTTTTTGCTTGGTCTTTGGTTATTATTTCTTGGTGCGCTATCCTTGGAGAAATGTGTGCTACCTTGGTTAGCTATTGGTTTGCTTCTGGAATTATTTTTTCTGTCAAGATTAAGGTGCTCGGGGGTGGATTTTGTGCCTATGGTTGGGTGACGATATTGCTATATTGTCTATGGAAAAAAGAGAAAATCTCTTTATTTTCTAACAACTTTCATTTCTCCTTCAATCATTTGTGCATCACCATCTGAATTACTTTGATCCATGCAAACTTTTAATTTTTGAGTAGGCTCTTGCTCTTCTAAACCAAATTCTTCTTATGATTATTCATCATCTGAATTTCTTTATGAGCTCTAGTTACACACCTCTGGATATTCACATCTGAATTGTTAGTTATCATTAAAGCCTCTTGTTCTAATTTTGGGAGGTCATAAGAGTCATATTCAAATTTAGATGTGTCAGAATTGGTTGAAAAACATCCATCCCTCATTATATGTACTTCTTCTCTTTTGATATGAAAGGGATGATGTGGACATGAATTTGTATCATGTCGGTATGAACCACATCGGTTACATTGAACAAATGTATGATCTTTTGAACTTTCAGCTCTTTCTCAGGCTTGTTTGGTCTTTCTTTTAGAGGCTTTACCTCTGGTTTTCTTGGAAGCTTTCCCTTGTGGACAACAATTTTCCAGATGTCATGTCTGGCCACATAGCCAACAAACAACGAACTATTTGTTCTACATTTTAAAAGATTTCATCTTGATGTCTTCAGAAGAGTAGTAGTGATTTTTTGGATCTCTTCTATAGAATCTCTTTTGGCTATGTATTTTTGTTTTTTAATATGGTTTTGAGACAAAAGGCTTAGTCCTATACTTAATTCTCTTGATATTCTTTAAACTTTTCTTGGCTTTTTTTCTAACTCTAACAGGATCCTCCAAGGATAGACCATATTTTTCATAGATGGATTTATTGTCAAGGAGCCTAGATATATTTTGGATGGATTTGTTGACTTTCATGTTTGTAAAAAGACTGAAAAGTGCACCTGTAATGATGAAATATATTTCACCCCAAGTATGTAATTCATATGGCTATTTAAAAACATATTGGGCCTTGAAATATTCAACAAACTTGTTTAGGATAGCAGCAAGACAGACATGTTTCCACAAAATATTCTTAATATCTTTTATGTCATAAATTCTTTGGGTCCATTCTCTGTGAAAGTCAGCATATTGGGACATCTTTTTGCATTTCATATTCATCAGAATTAGGGCATGTTTATTGTTGGCCCTTGACCAAGTTTTGAGGATCCTTGGTCATGTTTGACCTATTTTTGGGACTTCGACAAGCTATCGAAGGCGGAGCACAAGTCGAAGCAGAGATTGTGGGATCTCGACCCCTTTTTAGGGATTTTTGGGTTTTGGGCTTATGTAACGGGTATGGGGATGTTGGCCCATGGGTTTACCCATGCTTAGGCCCTTTTTGTAAAGTATAAATAGAAGTCTAGGCGATGTAAGAAAGAGTCAGAGAAGAGGTTTTTGGTACTATGCTAAGTGCAACCAATGATTGTAAATGCTTTGTGCATACTATGTGAGATTTGCAAGGCTAAGTGAAAGTGATTGTAAGAGACTGTGAAGAGGCTTTGTGTTGTAACTCGGGGAAGGAGAATCTAGCAGAGCGCGTAGATCTCTTGTCCTCTGCAGAGTAAGATATCATGGCTTTGTGCATGTAGAATATTGACAGAAAGAAATAAATAAGAAGAGTTGGTGGATGTAGCCCCAGGGTGGGGGTTAACCACGTATATCCTTTGTTGTGGTTGCTTTGTGCTTTATGATTGTTCTCTTGTTTATGTGGTTAAATTCTTAGTGCACTGATATATGCTTAGAAGAATCTAATATGGTAGCTTAGTGCTGAATAATGTGAGTGAATGTTAGATCTAATCTATGTTGGTATGCTTAGTGCTTGAATTTATTGGATTTGTGTGATTATTGCACTAATATGTTATTAGGGTTTAGTTGCGCTGTAAACTAAGGCTGGATAATAATGAACTATAACTGCTAAGTGATTTATTAAGGTGTTACAATCACATATCTGTGTCCCAGCTAAGGTTGCAAACATCTGAGTCCTGCAACCACCCCTACCTCTACCTCGGGTGAGACTTCATCTGCTTCGCAGGTGTTGCAAAAAGGGCTGGTAGTTATGGTTTTTTTGGTGTGTTATTGTAAGAATTGAACCCTGGGTCTGCCCCTGTGCCAACAAATGGTTTTGTTGCTGGGACCTGAAACTGTGATTGTTGGGAACTAAAGAAACGAAAGCTCTGTGCGTAGATCTATTGCTTTAGTGTGCAGTAGTCTACTTGACTTGTGAAGCTCTGTGCTAAGAACAAAAATCAAATATGAAGAAAAGAGGTAAGATCTTAAAGCTTTCTGCTCTGATAAAGGTAAGAACAGTGAAACGTTTTGATTGAAAAGGTAAGATAAGTGGAATTTTTTGTTTCAAAAGTATGGATCTAGGTATGTTTGATAAATTTTACCCTAGCTTGAAAAGTAGGGCACAACTAGATGAAAGAATATTTGATATGAGTAGATCTAATAAGAATAGTGAAAGATATGTTATCCCTATGCATAGAAAGAATGTCTAGACTAACGAATGGATGCAGGATCCTAGAAAGAATTTTTTGTAGGTTAGCTACTACGATCCCAGTGCATAGTATAGGAAAGGCTGGGGATCATTCAAAAGAAAGGGAGGATTAAATCTTTGTTACAGTTGCAGGCGACTGGGACATGTTGCTAAGGAATGCCCTGGTAGAAGACTTAGTTGTCTTTGTTGCAAAGCTATGGATCATGAATTTTTAGATTTCCCTAGAATGATTGCTAAGCTTGAAAAAATGAATATGAGACAAGAGAACCCTGAGGAAAGTCAAGAAAATGAGACCATGGCAGAACCCTAGAAAGAATCAGATAATGTATTGCTACAAATGAAAGAAACCCTAAATGATCACAAAAATATCAACTTATCAGAGATCTTCAAAGAAAAAGAATGCATAGAAGCAAGAATATGAGACTTCGGCATTGACTGTGTTATGGATGAGGAAACACAGGTGAATATCATGACAGAAAGAACTTGGGAAATTTTAGGAAATCTTGTTATGAGTCCTTCATTGGGAGGAATAGGATTATTTAGAGGAAAGTTGATAACCCTATGTGGAAGACTCACCCAGATACCTATGAGTGCTCATGGAACTTCGATAGATGAAGATTTTGAGGTTGTTAAATTTAATGAGAATAGCACCCCATGCGCTATATTACTAGAAAAAACTTGGATTGAAAAGGATCATGCCAGAAGAAAAGAAGAGGAAGTCTTAGAGCAGAAGAAGCAAGAATTAAAAAAATTCATGACAAGGAGGATAGCACACTTGATTGAAGAACAAGAGAACAGATCGAAGCTACTTAGAACCAAAAACTTGGATGTTGAAGTTGAAAGAACAAAAGCAAACTCATAGACGAGTAGAGCACCTACCCCAGATAGAGAAGAATTATTACTCTCTAACCTTATGAAAGAATCTCAACGACATGAAGTTACTATGCCAAAAGAAGATAAGAATCAAAATGGAAAGAGGATAACCAAGATGAAGACTACAGGGAAGAAGGCTAAGAAGATCAGTAAGAAGAGAGAAAAGATAGAAAATTTACAGAAGGTTCCAGAGGGGACTTCACAGAAGTAAGTTTTGCAAAACTGGAACTTCGTCAAGATATCAAAACGGTGCAACATGGCACTTTGCCATGGCGAAGAAATATATCCATTGAAGGCATTATAACCGTTAGACCGACGCTTCGAACGGTTAGAACAACATTTATGGACAAAAATCTCGCCATCAGACCATTGGGACCGCGCTGCAATGAACAGAACTGCATTGATGAAGGTCTCTCGTCCATTGGAGAGATTTGTTACACCGTTGTCTACTTAGTGCGTCGACTGTTGCACCGAAAACACTTTTGTGAATTGTATCCTAGCCAACTCATTGCTACCACATTGTGTTTAGTAAGATCGGCACTTGTTCTATTGCTTGAGAACACATTCATCCACCCAAGTTATCTGATCTAAGTGTGCATGTCAGACGAGCTCAGTGCCGCAAAGAAAATCATCGAAGAAGTTCTAATCAACCTCATGGTTAAGAAAATGAAGTCTGCAGGTATTCAAGCTTCCTAGACAAGAGGAGTGCAAGCATCTCTGTCAATAGCTCATGGATCCGGACCATCCCAACCGGCAACAGAAAAGAGAGCCAAGCATTGATATGACTTGGAAAACTTGAAGCTAATCCCAACCATCCTACCCGACTACATCCCGCCTTTGGTCCGCGCGGTGAGTCGTGACAGTGTCCCAAGGGACTTTGATTACACCCTGGTTATTATGTACCTCTCGAGGGGGATACGTGCAGTTAGAACACAACAGGATAAGATCGTGATGTTGAAGTTCAACGACCTCAACCTAGGAGACTGCAAGAACTACAGAATGCTTTCTCCTTACAAGTAATTTACCATGACGAAGGGGAAGAACTCAAAAATAATCCCCCAGCCATGGACTATGAACCTCGCGCAATCTACCCTCTTGAATGTGATGAAGATTCCACACTTTGGAAGGCACCAGGAGGTTAACGCGTGTGTTAAAATCCTTCTCTCATGTTACCACGGAAGCTACCTATGGCTAGACGGACACATCACATTAGATATGACGTTGATCCATAGGATCATCCAATTGAGCATGCATGGACCCGATCCAGAAGACTTCTACACAGGGAAGGCTACAGATCGTGCATTGGCACAAAATATCAAAGACACATATGGCGATGTAGAAAAGGGAACGTGAGTCTACAAGGTAGCCTCCATCCAGAATGGCACAGTGTGCCTAGCTTGTTATCTGATCACAGGAAATCTCGTGAGAAAGAACAGACCTACATAGGTCACAGAATTCATTGTTGACCTCACTGGGAAATGTGTAGAAGGACCCCATATGAACTGGGCGAAGTACTTGGTCAACCAACTGGAATTAGACTGTCACGAAGCTTTGGATCAGGGCTATGAGTTCCATTTTAGCTGGCTCCTGATCCTCATCGCATTTACTACTTGGGAAATGACTGAAGGTGTGACCTTCCCGGACATTGATTCGTTCAAGTCACTCGTTGCGAAGTTCACCACGCTCTGGTACTCGAGCAACATGGGAAAATAGTGGCACTCGAACACGGTATTTCATACATATTATCTCCAACTGAAGAGGGCTATTGGAGTTGTCCCTTGCATGACACTGAACACTCTGCATCGGTTTCAACTCCTCATGAAATTCCACGTAGATCGACACTTCATTTATATCACCACGCACGCATATGAACATAAATAAGAGTTTCAGTCATAATACAAGCTCACAGAGGAGGACCTCAAAGAGATAACCAGGGACTGGTTTGCAGAGCTCCTCATCCCCACTGACCCTACAGAAATGTCAAACCCTAAACTAATCACTAGCCCTGAGACCACTCGTGAAGAAAAGGATACTCCTGGACCTAGCAGAAGGAAGAAGACCGAAGAGTTCCAAAACTTGAGCAATGCATCGGAAGAAACTGCTTCAGTATCACGTGGTCAAGGGGGTGATGACGAAGTAGATCAAGAAGAGACCAATGGAAAAGAAGATCAGCAGAAGCAGGGTGAAGTAACACCGCTTAGGGATACTATTGATGAGGTTGATCCCTTGAAGAAAAGGAAGGTTTCTCCCATGAAACCCACTTCCCGAAAGAAATCTAGAGCCACCTTAACTAAGATGCAGACTGTGCTCACTGTAGATGACTTTGAATTCATCATCGCAGTTGTAGAAGATGCCTCGCAGGACATCTTAAAGAAACATGAAGCCAAGAAGGAGGATATGTATGACAGAATCGAGGTTGAACTCAGAGGGGTACAACATGCCCTCTAATCCAACCACACAGTATCCATTGTGCCTCCACCATCAGAAGAAATAGAGTTGGGAGATGAGCCTACCTAACTCCTTAGACTAGCTGATGCGACCTAAGATCACCTTCATTGAGCGCAAGACGAGAAAGAATAGGCCACAGCGGCCCTGAAACAATCCTAAGAAGAAATGGTAGAACAACGTCGAGTTGCACAAAAGGAGAAGGATGACCTTCAAACCAAGTTTGAAGAAGAGAGGGCGCAATTCAAGCAAGAAAAAGAGTAGTTGCTCATAGAGCATCTTGGAGTCAAAGAAGCAGTCGACGGAGCACTTCGCTCTGTGACGGGCTTAGAGCCAAAGGCAAAAGACCGAGTGGGGCATAAAGTAGCACAGCTTGCGGAAGCTATCCAACAGCTTCAACAAAGAATATCAGACTTAGATCTATGAACAGTGCCCACTACTCCATAGGATGTGCGAGATCAAAGAGAAGCAACTGCTCAAATCATAGTTGAGAGAATCAAGGCCCTCGCCATGGAATGTAAACAACTAAGTGATCGCAGTGCCTAGACTTATGAGTGACTCACTGAGGATACTAAACTGAAGGCACTGAAGTCACAGCTCTAGGAGGCAAAGCAGCAAGAAGAAACAGTACAGGCGCAGTTGAAGCCCCTGTCAGCCATTGAGAGGATGAAGTGATCCCAAGAACAGTGCACTGCTCAATAGCATGTCCACACCATTCAGAGAAAAGTCATGGAAGTGACTCAGAGGCTCTAACCAATATAGGATGAGGCTTGCCAACTATTCGCAGAGATTGAAGGCCATGGAGAAGAACTGGAGCAAGTCGTCACTGCAACTGAACAATGCTTACAAGGACTTGTCAACGAAGCAACTATCCAAGAGTTCATCGAATAGGAGTTCGTGCCACAACAACAGGTCGAAGCAGCTCGAGCCAAGCTCGAGGCTTTTGAAGAAGAGCTACCCAGACCAGAGTGACTTGAGACAAGTCAAAAGTGAGTGTTGGGGGAATGTTGGCCCTTGACCAAGTTTTGAGAATCCTTGGTCATGTTTGACCTATTTTTGGGACTTCGACAGGCTATCGAAGGCAAAGCACAATTCGAAGTAGAGATCGCGGGATCTCAACCCTTTTTTAGGGATTTTTGGGTTTTGGGCTTATGTAATAGGTATGGGGATGTCGAGCCATGGGTTTACCCATGCTTAGGCCCTTTTTGTAATGTATAAATAGAATTCTAGGTGATATAAGAAAGAGTCGGAGAAGAGATTTTTGGTACTATGTTAAGTGCAAGCAATGATTGTAAATGATTTTTGCATACTGTGTGATATTTGCAAGGCTAAGTGAAAGTGATTGTAAGAGACTGTGAAGAGGCTTTGTGCTATAACTCGGGGAAGGAGGATATAGCAGAGCACACAGATCTCCTATCCTCTGTGGAGTAAGATATCATGGCTCTGTGCATGTAGAATATTTGCAGAAAGAAATAAAGAAGAAGAGTTGGTGGATGTAGCCCCAGGGTGGGGGTGAACCACGTATATCTTGTGTTGTGGTTGCTTTGTGATTTATGGTTGTTCTCTTTTTTATGTGGTTAAATTCTTAGTGCACTGATATATGCTTAGAAGGATCTAATATGGTAGCTTAGCACTGAATAATGAGAGTGAATGTTAGATCTGATCTATGTTGGTATGCTTCGTGCTTGAATCTATTGGTTCTGTGTGATTACTGCGTTGATCTGTTATTAGGGTTTAGCTACGTTGTAAAATAAGGATGAATATTAATGAGCTATAACTGCTAAGTGCTCTATTAAGGTGTTACAATCACATATATGTGTCCCAACTATGGTTGCAGACATCTGAGTCCTGCAACCACCCCTGCCTCTACCTTGGGTGAGACTTCATCTGCTTCGCAGGTGTTGCCGAAAGGATCGGTAGTTAGGGTTTTATTGGTGTGTTGTTGTAAGCATTGAACCCTAGGTCTGCCCCTGTGCAAACATTTATCTACAATTGCATGCTTTGTTCCACATCAGTGTTCTAGAATTAGTTTGGTTAATGCCCCAATCATATTACTCTGAGTAAACTATTCTCATGATAGATTAGATCTCCACTTTCATCTTTTAAAACTTCCTTTTCCATTTTATCAATCAAGGCTGGAGATGATTCTATTTCCCACCATTTTGACAAAGTACCAGTAAAACACTGGATAATAGACTTGCATGCTTCTATTTCTGATTTCCCTTTCATACACACTATTTTATAATAAACATGCATTCTATCAATGACATGTTTTATTTGACCTACAAACATTCCATCAATGTTCCACTCATAATACCATTCTTCTACAAAGGATTGAAGTTATGGTAATTTTCCTTTTCCATATAATTCAAGAGTAGGTGGTCTGGACATATTTTGAGGTAAAGGTTCTCTATTAGTTAAGACATGTGAAGGTTGTATGGATGAAACTAGAGAACGTTAAGAGGAATCAAATGATTTAGTTTCTTCTTCTTTTGGGAACTGGAGTGGAAATTTCTTTGTAATTTCAGTCTCAGTTGGAAAGACAACAGGGGTTGTAATAACTGAGACATGTTGAGGGAATAAATGAGATAAGGGAATATTTTTGTTATACTTCTCTTTTGAAGGGATTCCCTTGTGGATCTTCTTTACTGTGGATTTAATTTTTTCAGTTTTTTCATCCACATCTGAGATTTGTTTTTCTACTAATACAAAGGCTTGTCCCAAACCTTATTTTAAATCGTCATCTCTTCTTTCAACAATATCCTTTTCTTCTCTTAACAAGCCAATTGTGGTTCCTACAACATATTGATTTATGAAAATGTAAAAGGAATTCAAGTTGTATAATGACAAAAACAAAGGGAAACTAAATGAAAAGTCACAAAAACTGAGGAGTCTCTCTTATCTTATAAAAGAAAACTTGTTGAATGTAATAAGGGACTTTTTCCCATTGTATAGACTGAGAATGCTTTTATTTTTGGATATATGAAGAGTATAAGGTTGTTGAATTCATAATTGTTACCAAATGCATTTGGGAATACTCCACTAATGTGTTTGTTATTTAAGTTTTTCTAAGTGTTGATCATATGAACTATTTATATGCTTAGTATTTGGAATGCTTATGCTATTGTGATTTCTTCTGAGTACATGGATGATGTTACAAGTCTTATTTGCAACTATTTGTGATAATATTTGCAATATTATTATTTTAATATATTATTGGTTGCCATGAACTATTTTTGCTATCAAAAATATCATTTTAAATTGTATTCATCTATCAGTTTTTCTCTTGTGCATGATAGATTATAAGTAGTTAGATTAGATTAGTTTTATTTCATTTTAGATTATATTTAGAGTTAATTAGAATTATTTGGGGGACAATTCATTGTCTTTCCCCTTTTTCTTCTTTTAATTCTTAGTTTCAGGTAGGCCCACATACTAGTCGAAAATGCTACACCAAACAAGAGTAGGTATGATTGGGACATGTCATCGGGCATTAAATCCCTTACTTGATTGATAGGTCATTTGGACCCATCAACAACTGGTAGAGGTCGAAAAATTCTAACAATATATGGACCCGTCATAGTTCCATGACTTTATTTCCCAACTCATCCATCACCTTTGTCACACCACAATGAGATTTTTTGGATCAAGGACAAACCAACTAGTAGTGTTGGGGTCTTGTTGAAACCATAGTTTTGGAAACACCATGTGCCTACGCCACAAGTTTTATACTGTGTTAGTGCTAATATCCAATACGTACAAGCTAGTCTCCACTACACCTGCACCAACCATATTACAATGTGTGTGTCGACTCTGGTACCACACAAGGACTTGTAAGAAATCATGCATGCATACCCAATCATGAAACATCAACTGCAATGATTAGTAACCATTTGGTAATCGACTGATTGGTCAAGATTGAGGTTTTTAGTGAGTTGGTAGATTTTCTATCATTATCATGCTTAAAAAGAGATAAAAGCAATTCATGCAAACTAGTTGATTATTATTTATTCGGCTTTCGTAGAGTTGGTTGTGGTTGTAAATGATGCCATATTATTGATGTAATGAGATATGAGAGAGAAATTGGATCTAGATATAAGTTGTTGGTCTCTGGTTTGAGTTTCAATGAGTCTTTGAAAAGGCTATGACCCATTGTATATTTGAATGATTATATTCGGTGGATTAATGAAAGAATGAGATTCAAATTTGTTAGGGACCTAACCTCCCTAGCCCCTCATGTAGGTAGAATAATATATTTTCTATGTAATAAAGTTTGATATTAGTTTATAAGGCCTATTGAATAATGTGAACAAGTCTAATGTA
Source organism: Picea glauca (assembly GCA_000966675.3). Classification (NCBI taxonomy): domain Eukaryota; kingdom Viridiplantae; phylum Streptophyta; class Pinopsida; order Pinales; family Pinaceae; genus Picea; species Picea glauca. The sequence goes on from JZKD02S1759005.1 coordinate 426,087, forward strand.
ATGAGACTTAATAGAATCTTATGCTTCTAGAAAGATCTTCCTCTAGAATGTTCTTTAGAAGATAGAATTAGTATAAATAGGAGTAGAAGGCATGAGAAATACTTGTCTTGAGAATTACTATAATAGAGCGTTGCTCTGTTGGAGGTTTCCCCCTCGAAGAGGAAAGTGAACATTGCTTTATATCAATAAAGGTATCATTTTTGGTGTTTTGGTTCTCTAAATTTTGTTGTTCTCTTGGTATTTGCTACAATATTTATGTATTCTTCTTATTATAATATATCTGGTACCTAACAAGTGGTATCAAAGCACATTCCTCTGCAAAAATTCTAGGAATTGTTTCCAGGGTAGAAACATGTATTGTCAACATCTTTAAAGCATACATATTTTTTGTTCAATGGGTAAAACTACGATGGGGAAGAATACATGCATGAAATACAAATGGTTTCATAGGGTTACTTAGAAACAAACATTTCACCTTGTTGGAAACCTATGTAACCCATGTTGGTTCCCTTCAAGTAGTACTGCATCAAACAGAATTTGTACATGGCGATCACTCCCATGTACCAGCAAGTATATTGGGAGTCCCCTAGATCTCCTGAAACCATCTCTAGATCAATCGATTAGTCACCTAAATTTTATAGTGATACACAACACTCGGGAAGATACTCTCTAGTATTTGGATAATCGGGTAGTATATCTGAGGTATGGTCGAGCCTTCTTAGTTGGTTCCCTGAGATATTGGGCCTACTATTAATATTTGACCCTGCACATATATCAGAGAGATATAGCACAGGGAAAACCCTTGTCTATAGGAACCCTGAAAACTCTAACCCTTGGGAAAGGAACAGAACAAAAAAAGAAAAGAAGAGATCTATTTTTACACAACCATGCCTCCTGCAGTCTGGTTGTGATGTTCCTACATAGTTTTTTATGTTAACAATTTGGGAAATATATCATGACAATATTATTCAGGCCGACGTATAACACTGCAGAAGTAAAAAACAAAATGAGTATAATGGTCACGTCGTCACCCTTATTCAGGACCCATCCCCTTGGATTCCTCTATTTTCCCTAATCATCATGGTACCTATCATTTTTAATCCTTTTTTTTTCCATTGGACTTGACCCCCTTCCCGATGCCCTTATTTGCGACCTATCCCCTTGGATTCCTCTATTCTCCCTAATCACTATGGTACCTGTCATTGTTAAGATTTTTTTCTTCCGTGGACCCACCCACCCTTCCCGACACCCTTATTTGAAACCTATCCCATTGCATTCCTATTTTTTCCCTGATTGCAGTGACATATATCATTTATCCATATTTTTGTCATGGACCCATTTCACCTCATCAGAATCCCTCATTCCCAAATGACCACTACCTGCAACCAAGAACTCCTTCACCTACAAGTTGAATCCAAATAGCACACAAAGAACATCTAGAGAATGACTTTTGTACTTGCTTCCTCCAATTCCAAATTGGAAACCTTAAAGGCCGAAGTTAAGGGAGAATTGGCCTTCATCCACTCTACTCTCAAAAAATTGTTAAAATAGTCCCAGGGATCTCCCTCCTCTAAACAACCTTCACACTATGAAGGTGATGCCTTTTCCCATAATGACCCACCAAAGAGGGTGCCCATAGTTGTTTCTATTGTAAATTTCCCTCGCCAATCCAGTTGAGCAAGGCAGTTCCTAATAAATAATTGGCATGATTTTTCCATTAGGAAGTTAACTAAATAGAAAGCGAAACAATTATTGTCAATCAGAAATAAAGTAGCAAGTCTCTTGGTGTTGTTGTAAACAAAATTCACCCAATATGATAAAAAGGGTGTCTTCTTTCTGAAATACAACGAATGGTCATTTACTTCTCACTTCCAGTGCTCTTCTTTCATTCTCTGCATACTTGTATTTGTGCATTGATTTATATTCTTGTGTACCAGTCTTGTTGTTGCTGCATTTTTTATTTTTACAGATAAAATTGTGGATCAATTGGTATTAGAGCTTGGATCCAAGCCAGATTCTGCTCAACCATGGAATTCAGAAGAGAGGCCATTCAAAAAAATAAATTCTCTCAGAGATAGAAGTCCTTCTTAAGAGTTTCAGTACGCCCTCCTCAGGGTACCGGGTTACTTCTCAGTGTGCTCAAGAGTTCAATGATTCTCAGCATAGAATCCTGTGATAGATCAACATCCATGGTGAATGAAAATTATGCCACCGCGAAGAGAGTTGTCCACAGAGGATTTTGCATCCACTACCACATCTCCAATTCATGATTTAATGATGGCTATCCAAGAGCTACTTGGTCTACAACAACACAGAGCTACAACAGCCATGCATCTTGATATGTGCTTCCTATTATTGAAGTTTGCGGGCCAAATAAATGGCGAAAATGTCGATTCTTATCTTCACAGTCTTTCCACATACTTGTGTACATGTCCTGAGATGACATAAGGCATGAAACTTCAAATTGTTGGTCTACAACTCGAGGGAATTTCACAAACATGGTGGGACACTCAACTGAAGAATTATTCCTACATCATGGACAGAGGTGACCCAATTGAGCCACCGACACCACACATTACGACATGGGATATATTCTTCCAGGCCCTCAGAGAGTGCTTCTACCCACCGGGATATCACCACATGGTTGCAACTCTATCAACTTGTCAATTAGTTCATCCAGGGATACATTGACATCTTCTACAAACTGCATATCATCAACATCTTCTGCAAATTGCAGATCCAGATGTACATCACCGATCCAGAAGACGTATCGAATGTCAAGTTCAATTCTAGATTATTTTTAAGCATTCATCCTGAAGTAGATATGTTCGATGGTCCTTCCTTGAACAAGGCTTTTCTTCAGGCCTTGGTTGTGGAATGCGTTATTCCTTGATCTTGTAACTGGTTGATGATAAATACCTTCACCTAGCCTATCCTTTCTTGCTTTCATTATACCCTATTTTTGTTTGATATGATTTTAAAGACTTGAATTAGCCTATGATTCCATGTTTTTGCATGTATTTTTGTTTGAAAAGTTTAAAGATAGATAAGGGGTTAATCTATCCAATGTCCTAAATCATTTTCCCTCTTTTAAAATTTAAATTTAAATCAAAGGAAAAGGAACTACAATAATATCTCTATTCTTGTAGCGTATATTTAATCATGAGTTTGCATGCGCCAATTTTGTGGGTACGTGACACATTCTACCCGATATCCTTTCTTGAGAACCCACTGTCACTTATGATTCACATCAGATCATGGATGTGATGTTATATTAATTCCAAAGATCGAGTTATGTGCCTTCATCATTCCTTTTGCAGGTTTACATAATATCATGAAATTATACTGACAGATCAACCCCATCCCTTTATCAAATTCGCATTTGATCTATGTTATATCTGCAGGTATTGGAAGTTTTTATTAAGCTCCTTTTTCAACGGATTTAAAGATGTAATTTCAAACAAATACCTTGCTCGTAGCAGAAGCATTGAAAAGGATTAACCCTAGAAATTAAAAGTGAGCCTGATCAACCTTATTTCAGTCATCTCAGTCTGGTTCTTCTGAAGAAGCTAAGACACCTATCTGAGTTTTTGATAATCCTATGTTTTTAGAACCATGCTTTTCTGTTGATATAAAGGAAAATCCTTTGATCCCATCAGATCAAGAGTATAAACCTGTATTAAATCAAGACTAGAAGGGGAACTACTGGACAAGATTCCATGGAGCATAGGGCACAAGTAATTTTGTATACCCTACTCATGTCTGACAGGTATTTGCAAGGTGTTGTTTCGGGCCTTATTTATTATCTACATACAAATCAAACGTAGGGAATCACAATTCAACATGCAGACCTTATTGGTCTTATAATGCAGTGGAATGAGCATGCAACAAATTTGTTAACAGGATGGAAGCAATTTTTGCAGCAAGATAAAGAAAAAGGCAAACACAAATAATAGATCAAAAGAAGAAAGACAGAAATCAAATACAGACATACTCTGTTTTTTTCCCTGTTTTAGTCTTTATCTTCAAGAGAAGTTTATGAATCGATGGAAATTAATTCTTAGAAAAAAAAAATAGTTTTTTTGGGGGAAAGAGACCTTTCACAAAAACCTCTATTGGTTTTTACACAGCTATCACAGTTTAAGAGATTTGAATATATCTTTGAGGCCTATTTTTCAGAGATTTCACAATAAATGATTTCCTGTTTTACTGACCATTTTTGGGAGAGGTTTCAAAGAATTTGGAGATGAATTTTTGGAAACAAAAAGAGGTTTTTTTTGGAAACGGGACCCTTCACAAAAACCTCTCTCGGGTTTTACACAACTATCACATTTTGGGAGATACGAAGATATTTCTAGACCCTATTTTTCAGGAATTTGCCAGATTTATCTTCCTAAAAAATCTCATGGACAGCAATTGACAAGACACCTCATCAATTCGACCTATATATCAGATCTGATCTCCTCTTTTATTATTTGAAACAAGAAACTAAATATATATGAGGATTTTTTCAGATCCATTTCTTTTGGATCTTGATAAATATGTATTCTTTCTATTTAAACAGGGTAGAAGGAGAAGTTAGGAGAGGGGTTGTTGGTTGGTGTTTATTGAGGGAACTCTTTATCCATTTTGCAAAAAACTCTCTAATGCAAGAAGAATACATATTTGAAATTGGTACTAAATGCTAAGGACTTTTTGATGGTCAAATTCTTCTTTTTCGGTCTACTCTTTATTATTTTCTTACTTGAATGTATGTGGATCTAATGCAATGCATGGGATTCTTCTTTTATGAGTAAACTAGTGAATATTTTGTTGAATGTTTGTTCATACTTAAGATTTATGTTGAAGTATTTTACTCTTGCATTTTGAATGATATTTTTGATCAGGAGTTTCATGTGTAAGTGAAAATATTGAAAACTTGCACATTTCCTTTCCTCATTATTATTTTTATCTGATTCATTAAGTTGTCTACCATTTACTTAATCTTTGAGGTATATTCTTTGCTCTTCCTTTTTGAGTTAAATACTTTATTACCCCTACCCAAACTACAACCAATTTCAAAACCTAAAAAATCATATTTAGCTACAAAACCATTCCAATAAGCTTGATGATGCCCTAGCTTTCCCTCTAACAGTCAAGTGCAAATTTAGGGAGTAACATCTGTTGGCATCGTTGTCAGGGATGGAGGAATGAAAGATTTATCCCTACGAGAACGCTAATGATCAATTCTAACTCTTGATGCTGAACAGGAGTTGGGCACTTTTTCTGACTGTATCATTCACCTGGAGACTCCATGAAGGAAGAATCCATTGGCAACTCCACTGATCCAAGATGTCAAAGGCTATGAAAGCCATTTTGGCTCGTAGGTTTGCTCCATTTGATTTCTCCTATATTCCTGGTTTTCCAAATGTTGTTCATACTATGCATGAATTGGGAGACTACCTTCCGAGGTTTAGAGGAGGTGATCATGATCATCTTGCACAACACTTGATTAATTTTCATCAATACATGGACCAACTTTATATTCATCATGAAGATGTATTGCTGAAAATGTTTATGTACTCCTTGGAAGGAGAGGCGAGATAACGGTATCAATCTCTTCATGTTTCCAGTATTTCATCATTAAAGGATTTTCATCATTCTTTTTATTCATATTACAAGAAATGTTATCCAGTTGAGAGTCTTTTTGAGCATTGTTATGAGGGATATGCATTATATACTCAATATTCAGTAATTGATCCTTCTGGTAGTGCAAATGAAAGGTATGATTATGTTGAGGAAGAGAAAGAAGAGTTATTATTAGTTTTATCTTCTTCTTATTCTGATTTACAGCAGGAGGACTGTAGTAACGAAATTCATGCAGATATATGCCAGGATTATGAAGCTCATGATGAATTTGACACTTGTCAACATGTTTCTGATAACTCTTATCTGAATGTTCATCCTTATGAAGAATGTGTTGTTGAGACTCTTTGTGAAAATCATTTGTTGACTGGAAAAACTCTTGTTGAAGACCATATTGTTTATGAGGAAGAACAACAAGTATATGTAGATACATTTGATACTTTTTCAGATGTGTCTAATGGTCAAAATTCTAATAACAATCAGGGAACGTATTTATATTCATTATTTCAAGATGATCATGAAACAAATGTCTCTGAATTTCAAATTTCAGATTTTTTTTCAAATCAACCTACATACGATGAATATGATGATGATCTTGAAGTCCTAGATCCAGATGTCTATGATGTAGTAGTATTTGACTAGCAGTTGCATGAAGACATTGAGTCCATCATCCATGAGGAACCGAATCATGTATATGACCGCTATGTATCAAAAGGTAGCAAGGAAAATGAAGATGAACCTCTTGATTTTCAAGATAATATTATTGTTTTGAATGTTGTTGTCCAAGGAACTTATGAGGAGATTCAAAATGACCCTGTTGTTTTTTATTGTGATAAAACAAATGATCTTCAAAGAGATTATGGAGCTAAAATTTCAGAACAACAGTTTTGTTCATGACAATGTTGGGAGTTATGTCGTGATTTTCATGACCCGGTGGCTACTTACATAGAGTCTGTTAATTTTTCAAAGCCCCAACCTAGTTTCAGTCTCGCTGATTTTTCAGCCAAATTTAAATGCCAAACTCAGTTTCAGCACTGTT
>JZKD02S1759005.1:470223-481266 GCA_000966675.3 Picea glauca
ACTATTACAAATTTAAGTGTTTCATAATCACTTCAATTACAATTCCTAACAGCAGCGGGAGAATTTCTCTCTCCGACCACGGCGACTCACATCCGCCAGAGAAAATTGCCATAGTTGATCCGCCCGAGAAAATTGCCATAGTTGATGAATTGGACAAAGTAAAGGGTCCAAAGGAGAAGCGCTCTCGGAGCATGGATGGCTAGGATAATACAGTAAGTCTACGTATCTGTCTGACCTCAACCTGGTCCTCCTTCTGGGTATGTCCGGAATCAACCTTCCTTCTGTCTGGATGTCTCAACCTTTTCAAAACATGTTCTGTAAGCTTCCATTGTTTTAAAGAATATCCCACTAATATAACTAGGGAGTGGCGGCGGGCCCTTCCCACCTGACCTTAGGCAGGCTTTTCCTAAGGATATGTGTTGTTTCTTCGGGGCCCTTCGGGGGGGAAGGAGAGGAACGTAGTCGCTCTTCCGACGCAGGAGGGCGACGCAAGAGGGAGAGGAACGTAGTCGCTCGATTCCTTATTTTGGGAGAGGGGAATAAATAGAGGTGATGACACCCGGGGAAGAAAGGAACATCAAAATGTCCTTCCATCTCGGACGCTTTCAACGATTGATTCAAATAGTAGAAGGTAAAGCTTGGATGGACCGTGTCTCCCAATCTCACATAGTACAACATATTCAACGCATGGGCGGAGGGACTCCCTTTCTCTTGAAGCTATGGAGGAGGTAGGTGGCGCCCTGTCTACCACTAAAGATGAATAGAAAGGCCCGGCATTCCAGCCTCCCGCTTCTGCAACCTTAGCCAGCCAATCTTATTTTCATTGTACCCATCTTTCCTTTATCTCTCGACTACTTAAATTCAATCGCATTTGTTGATTGAAAGACCTTATCCCGAACAGAACCCGCTGCACCTTATCAGGTGGTGGTAAACCATTCATCAGTAAGTTGGGGTAACCCTTTCATGCATGATGCTTTCCAGCTGCAAATTGGGCTGACCTGACAACGCTGTTCGGGCTGACCATGTAACATTTTAGTGGTATTTGCTCTATCGGTTTCCCATAGCGCTCTAAGGGTAATTTACTTTAAGGTTTTGAATTACATATGACTATTGTATTAAAACATTTTTAAATGATAAATATAAACCATTTTATTATTATAAACAATATTAAAAAAAGCTTTACTTTCTTGGATTACATATGACTATTATATTAAAACATTTTTAAAAGATAAATATAAACAACCTTACTATTATAAACAATATTAAAAAAAGTAGTCGGTATGAATGGACATGAAGGAATTAATTTGTTAATATTAAAAAATAGTTGTTTTGTTAATATTAAAAAAAGTAGTTGGTATGGATGGACATGAAGGAATTAATTTGTTGCATATTTTCAAAATATTTAGATGCATAGTGAAGGCTCTTTTATATCAGCAATTAATTTCAACATCAGCAAAGGGTGCCCCTAGAGATGGGAATCTCAGTGGGCCATGAAAGGGGACGGGAATATGGTGTGAATAATGAATGTGTCGGTCAAATATTTGACTGAGTGGAATTTTAATTTGGAAGGGGATGATAATAGGTTTTTTGTCCAACAGAAAAATATCTCAAAATTATATTATGGTATAATTTCTAATTTCTTTTACAATGCAGTATTGATCCTAAGCGATACAAAAATAGACCAACAATAATAAAAGTCTAAAGAATGAGCTTTTACATAGTCATTCAAAAACTATCCCAAAACATCAAATAGTACTGAAGAAAAGAGAGAAATTCAGCAATAAGCTCTGATCTCATCTCCACTCCGCTACCAATCTCATGCTCCTTGCCCAACTCATACTTCAAAGATGTTTAGGTACGTATGAGGACTTTCTATCACATTGTCCCAGTGATAAAAGGACATTCTTCCTTCAGGTTCCTTGAGTGCCCATTTTGAAAGTATGTTGGCCTCTTTGTTGTGTTCCCTGTAGATGTGCTAGAAACTTATGTCTTTATAGGTAATAGCCAGCTCCTTTGTTTTCAGTTTCCAACCTTCAATGTTCATCGCATGGAGCTATCCCTTTAGATTTATCCAATAAATTATTACCTTTGAATACCCCAAGACTTGGATTTTTCAATCGACCAGAGAGTAGCCAACGTGAGTGTCTCCCACAATCCCATGAGCTCTGCCTTGGTATTTGTTCTAGCTCCACAATTTATGAACCATTTTGTAACCCTCAGCGCATGTGTATTGAAAATGCCACACGCTCCGCAACACTCTCCATTTGATAAGGTTGTGGCATCGAAGCATGCCAAAGAGAATCCTTTAGTCTGAGTAATGTTACAAACTCTGTTTGGAAAGAATTTGAGGGTAGCTGGCCGCCAGGAGAAGGAGAATGAAATCATGTGTGCCACTAAGAGATGAGAGGGGGAACGCTCTTCGAATAATGTCTTGTTTCTCTCATTCCAAATGTGCCAACACACGAGGGCTGCCAAACTGGTTGGGGTTGTTTTATCCTTTGTCCAATAGTTAAAACAATCTGTGACAGTGATACCATACCATTTTGTTTTTAAATGATAGAGCTCATATAAGCGGGACCAGACTGCCTTTGTGAAAGAACAGTGGATTAGAAGATGGTCAATGTCTTTGGTATTACAGTTGCAAATCTTGCATACCCCCGCACCTTCCCAGCCTTTTTTCTGAAGCGAATCCCAAGTGAGGACTTTATGGTTCGCTGTCAGCCACAAGAAAAGATTTATTTTTAGTTGAATCGGTCATTTCCAAAATTTTTGAATACAACCACTATCAATCGGGTAGTCAAGTGAGTTTATGATTTCCTTGTAAATATTCTTGACTGAAATGACGCCCGAAGAGTCCCCCCCGGTCCACACCAGGGTATCTGCCATGTTTCTAAGTAAGATACTTGCGCCCCTTAAAGCATTGTTGTAACGTTGCCACTCTGTAGCGGCATCTCCAATAAGACCCAATGAATCGCTACTTAACCACCGCTCTGGAAAGGAGTTCGCATTGGCAGGGTCTCTCACTTGCGCTAGAACTGTTAAATGCTTTTTATGTAGGTGCGATATTAGAGTTTCCGAAAGAAGAGATCGGTCCTCCATGTTGATGATCATGTCCCTACCAATAGAAATTAAATGGCATGATCCAGGGAACCATCTCAGCCAGTGGAGAACCACGTATAAATTTATGGTCAGGCTATTCCAGATGTTGGATGCCCTTTGTTTCTTATGGGATAATCTTCGAAGCCAATTAACCACCGTAATATCTCCTAGATATTTTTCCAATAAAATTTTGTGCCAAATACTATCATGAGTCAGTGCCCTCCAAAGAGTGTTTGTGAGTAAATCCGAGTTGAAAGAAGGGAGGTTTCGGAGCCCCCAACCACCACAATTTTTTGGTCTTGACAGGATGTCCCATCTATAGAGATGAAATTGATGTTTATCCTTATTCCCACTCCACTAAAAAAAACATCAACTTACGGATTTTATTTAGAATAGTGCGCAGAATCACCTCCATGGACATCTAGAACACTGTTTGACTCTCCATCACAACTTGAACCAAGGTGAATCGGCCACCGAGTGAGAGCCAATTGTTACACCATAGCCCGATCTTCTTTTCGATTTTAGCCACCAGCCAAGCCCAATCTTCGATCTTTGAGACGCCCGGCTTTAAGTAGTAACCAAGGTACTTGAAGCCCAAACTCAGCTCGACAAAGGTAAAGGGGATGGATTCTTTTAAAGGAATGAGCTCCGCTTCCTCCAACCCCCAATAATGAACAATAGTTTTTTAATTATTTATGCACAGACCCGAGACGAACAAAAGGCTTGAAGAATGCCTATGATCACTCTCCACTCTGAAGGATCTGCCTTTGAGATTATAAGAACGTCGTCAACAAACAGTAAATGAACAATCTTTAAAAGTTTAGAAACCTTTATACCTGAAATATTGCGCTCATAAATGATTCTAGATAACATCAAGCTGAGTCCTTCCATAATGAAAAGATACGGGGATAATGGGCATACCTGACAAAGCCCCCTCCCACTCTTGAAGTAATCTGTCACCTCACCATTTATCAACACTGCAAAACTGGCACTAGTTATGAAACACATTATCCATTCCATCAGCTTAACACTGAAGCCCACTGTGAGTAAAGTCATTCTTAAGTACTCCCAGTCTATGTTGTCATAGTCTTTTCTTAGATCAAGGTTCATCACCAAAGACTTTATATTCTTTGTTTTTATGTTGGGCAGGCTTTTGTGGGCCGATCTAATAGCGTCCTGAATCCTTCTACCTTGCAGGAACCCCAGTTGTTCGACATAGAGACATATTGATAGAACCGACTTAATCCGATTTGCAATAACTTTGGATATCACCTTTAAACAAGATTACATAAGGATATTGGTCGATAGTCATCGAAGGAGACCGATTTGTTTTCCTTCAGGATGAGAGCCAGAAAAGTAGAGTTTATACCTCCACAGAGGTGACCTTTTCTCCTCAAGTCCTCCACCATCTCAAGTAGATCACCTCCCACAAGATCAAAGAAGAAGGTGAATAGTTTTTTTGTCCACCCATCAGGGTCTGGGCTCCTTTCTTTTTTAAAGTTTTCTAGAACTGACTTTAATTCCTCCAATGTGATAGGTTTGTAGAGTGACTCTGCTTCCTCCTGATCAACCATCCTGGGATAGAGACTGGTAATCCTGACCAGGTCATTTAAATTGTTCCTTTCTTTGGCTTTAAAAAAATGTTTAAAATAGTTAACAACCTCCGCTTTTATCGCCCCATGATCAGATAGGTGCGCTCCACTACCATTGATTATCTCCAAAACATGTTTCTGATTCATGTTAAAGTTGTCCATCTTGTGGAAATATTTGGTATTAGAATCGTCGCTTTTGATCCATGTTACCTTGTTGTGGATTCTCCATGTCTCCTCCTACCCGCGCAGTAACTTATTCCTGTTACTTTCCAGTTCACGGAGATACCTATCCTCCTCCATGGATATGGGTTTCTCAATAATTTTTAATAGAAACTGCTTGATCTTTATTTCCATATTTTTCATGATTAACTTCTCGCACGCCTTGACTTCTTTAATCCATCTTTTAGTCTGGATTTTGAGTTCTTTTAACTTCCAAACAAGTCTCACTTGTTTATTACCCTCCAAAAGGAAACGAGGATAAGTCCAAACCTTATGGACCAGGTTTACGAAATCAAGTTCCCATGGCCAAAGCGCATTAAAATTGAAAGGAAACGCCTTGTAGAGCGGAGAAGTCTCCAGTTGGATAAGGATGGGAGCGTGATCTAAAACATAGGGATATTCCATCCAAGATATAGATAAGCCAGCAGTCGACAATAAACCTTCAGATACTAAACACCTGTCAAGCCTTCTAACAATAGCTTCATGACCAGATCGACCATTTCGCCAGGTTGGGACCAATTTGGTCGCCTTTACATCAATCAACTTCTTGGATATAAATAATTCTCTATAGAAATACTCAGTTAGTCCAGGCACAAATGAACCCCCCAAGTTCTCATCCGACGATAAAATGATATTCAGGTCACCAACAATAATAAGATTATTGATGGAAAGGATATCGCTATCATCTAAGGAGCTCCAGAAAAGATTTCGGTCTTTACACGACCCATATACATTTAGTAGAACGACCTCCTTTTGTGTAAGAATACATCTACCTGTTAACAATATACCCCCGATAGTTAGAAAGGAATCCAAGTCATATAAATTTGGGTCCCAGGATACTACTAAGCCACCAGAATTCCCTATGGAGTTTATAGCAGTCGAAACCCAAGAAGGACGAAGATGGTGCAAAAAATCTCTGGCTTTCTGTTCATCGGAGAGAGTCTCTTGAAGAAAAACTATGTCAAGCCGAGTGCGTTCCAGCAATCTATGCATCGAGGAAGATTTGAGGGTGCCTCCAATCCCCCGAATATTCAAGGAGAGCAGTAACATCACTTAGCCCTCGCCAGGGCCTTCATTTCTCTAAGGGCCCCACTATCCGGGGAGGGAAGAACGTTATCATATGTTTGTTTAATGAACTTCTGCGGCTTCTTGAACTTCTGCTTGAAACCATTGGATGAAGGCTTCTTTGCTTGCATTGAAGAATTCAGCATGTCTAAGACAATATGTCAAGAGCAATATGTATAACCAACCAGACCAAAAATAATGATAATCTTTGAATGGAGAACATTCAAAGGTGAGCCAGCAAGATCCATCAACCTTTGTCTGCAACATTATCTTGCAGTAATCTTCATAAGTAATGTCTGGTGTATATAGGATTATATATGCTTGTCCTTGGAATGGTCCTCCAGTCATTATGCCTCTGGCAATATTCTGGTTGTATCGGAAGTAGCTAATATGTGTTTGAAAATGATTATATGACTGTACCCAACTATTAAGTATGTCTCTACAGCATGGACTGGATTTAATACAACAAACTAAACACTCAAAACAATAACAATATTTACAATCTTTACACACCAGGATCCATTTGAATCTAGGTAGAGGAGCATCCCTTATGCTCAAGGAGGATGAAGCCATTTAATTGTTTTATCTTTGTCTTTGGTAGGAGCAGCTTCTCTAGTAAGCAGATTAGCAACACAATTGTCTTTTCCTGGCTTATATTGGATTTCAAAGTCAAATCCGTCAAGCCACAAGCTCCAACGCAAAATCCTGTTATTTCCCTGTTCCAACAATCTTTGATTAGATAACATTCCTTTCGTATGCTTCAGGTTCGTTCTAACAATAAAATGTACAGGTTTTAAAAACATCCTAAACTTCTTGATGCCATTTTTGACAACAAGTATTTCTTTGTGAGAGGAAGGATATCTAGTCTCAACATCATTAAAGCATCCAGAAGTATATATATAGACTTCTTCCAATCTAGGACCATTTTTCTGTAGAAGAACCGCTGCCCAAGTATCATTAGAAGCATCAGTTTCAAGAATGAGTTGTAGGTCCATATCTGGTAGATATAATTTTGGAAGATTTTGGATCTTCTGCTTGATGATCTGCACAGCTTGTGTCATTTTATAATTCCATGGTATTGTTTGGCTTAATTTTTTCTGTAATATCCGAACATCCTTAGCCTGGTTCTCGTAGAACTGCCAGATATAGTTTAGGCAACCAAGGAATCTTTGAAGCTGCTTGTGATCAAGTATTTCATCAGGGAAAACTGATAATTTCTTCAGAACATGATCTTGGAGTTCTATTTCTCCTTTGGAAGGTATCAGTCCAAGATACTCAATCTTAGTCTGTGCCCAACAGAGCTTGGAACGGCTGAGCACTAGTCCATGCTTATATAATAAGTCATAGACAACCTTTATATGCTGTACATGTGTTTTGCAATCTACAGAGCAATCAAGTAAGTCATCAATATATACAATAACAAAATTCAAATGTTTGAAGATATCATCCATCCTCTTTTGGAATTCTGATGGAGCATTCTTCAAACCAAAGGGCATTACTCTCCACTAGTATTGTCCATTAGGAACAACAAATGCAGTTTTGTACCTATCTTTAGGGATAATCCCTATTTGCCAAAATCCACTTTTCAAATCAAACTTACTAAATATATTACACTTCCCAATCTTTGAAAACAATAACTCTTTAGAAGGCAGAGGAAATCTGATAGGTAACAGAGCATCATTTGAGGCTCTGTAATTTATGACCATTCTTGGTTTTCCTCTTTTCTGCTCACTGTGTTTATTGACATAAAAGGCAGGACAAGCCCAAGAGCTTCTACTTACTTCTATCAGTTTTCTTTCTAATAGTTCCGCTATCTCCTTTTGGCAGTATTCATATTCAGTAGCAGACATATGATTAGCAGAGGCCTTTTGAGGTCTAGGAGTGTAATTCTCTTTATAGGGCAGGCTGACAAAATATTGTTCTCTTGTCCAAAAGGCATTGGGATAGTCTAATGTGCAATCAGATTCTATCTTTTCTTTGATATCTTTAATGATTTCCATTCCATGCTTTTCAGCATGTCCAATAATCTTTTGGATGCGTATCACGCTGCTAGCAGACTTCTCAACTTGTTCTACATGTGCTTTGACTGCAATTCTTGTCTCAAATGTGGACTTACTGGGTACCTTTATCGTATTGCCCAAAATAGTTAGTAGAACAAACTTATTTCCTACAGTAAAGGGTAAGCATTTATTTACAAAGTCTTGTCCTAACAGTATATCTGCACCAATGTCAAAACAATAAAGAGTAACAGACACTTTCTCTTCCTGTATGTAGATGGGGAAATCAAGAGCAATGTGTTTGATTTTTAGTTCAGTTTTGTTGACAGCTCTAAATGATAGATCTGTTGGCTGCCAATAGTAAGATGGTAAAGCTCCAAATTTGGCACAGGAATTCATAGCACCTGTATCTAATTGTGCATCTAAAGTATATTGCAGATAACCTTGGACTTTGATATTTACAGGGATAACCAATCTGTCCTCTAAGCCTTTGACTGTCTTAGATTCAAATTGGTCGACTTCTGACTCTGTATTGAACATCTCTTTCTCAAATTCTTCATCTCTTTTCTGTTTGAGATAGTTCAATTCTTCTCTCTGCAATTTTAAGCTTTTCCATAATTCTTGTACTAATGCTTCTTTCTCTTTTATTTATTCTTCAAGATGGAAGATGGTATTGTTTAATGATTCAGGATCTGATAAATCTTCCTGAATAGGATCGGAGATCTTAACAATAACTTTTGCCTTTGAATCTGCTCTTGCTTTAGCTTTTGGATTTGGGGCTCTTATGAAGTCAGCATCAGTGGGTGTATAATGGTGAATATTCACCACGCTTGTCTGCTGGATGGCCTCAATTTGTGCAGTAAGGCTGGAAAGTTGAGAAGCATAACGATCGGATAACCAAAATTGTCCCGGAGTCAGATCGAACATTTTTGCTTGTAGAGTAGACCTTTGTTTAAGAAGGGCATTGAGGTGTGTGTAAGTTGTCATCATTTTTATGTCTAGGAAGTTAAAAGTTTCTTCTATCTGAGAAGTATCAGATTCAGCATCAGACATCTGGTTGTAAGGAGTGTCGTTTAGAGAGGAATCACTATCCTCGGTAAGGTATAGGTATTCACCATTTGAACGGTTGTCAACTAGTTCCCATTTTGAATGATCATAACCAGTCTGGAAAAGATCCATAATTTTATTCTGGAACTTAGTCTTGGACCGCAGAGGACACTGAGAAGCCCAGTGGCCAGGATTTTTACAGATAAAACAGGAAGACTGTTTTGGCTTGGAATTCTGGGGCCGACGCTTGAAGAAGGATTTCTTTTTGAACTGACTGTTTCAGGAGAATCTTTTAGGATATTTGTGAAAAGACTTTTTCTTAGATCCTTTACATTTAAAACAGTCACAGTCTTGTTTACAAGAAGACTTGATCTTTTTTTTCTGATTACAACCAAAACTGTATGTTTCTGTGAAAATATCACAAACAGAAGAATCAAATCCTAATTGTTTCTTTAAAGACTTCTGAGTCTTTTTCCTTAGACATTCTTTTTGCAGAGCAATGATTATTTGCTCATGCAAACTAGCTAGAGATAATTCAGATATATCAATTTCCAAATCATCTAACCTGTCTCTAACTAGTTCAGGTATTCTTCCAGGCATAGCAGATAAATACTTTTTGAGATATGCTATATTTTCTGGATCAAGTACCTTGTACAAAAGATCTTGCATGGTACAATAAAATTTTGGAAGTTGGGATATGTGGCACAGTTGTTGATTCATATACAAATCAACAAAATGATTTGTGTCTAACTTTATATTTCCATAAAATTCATGAACAACTGCTTTCACAAGCTCATCTACTGGTTTCTCATGATTTAATATTTTGAGCTTGCTCTTACGAGTAACTCTTTCCCACCAGATTCCTAGATTTCCAGTAAATCCCCAAGTAATTCTTAGAGCTAAATCACTCCAAGAGACTTTGTCTTTGAAAAGCATTTTCTGGGTTTTAGCCCAGGCTTGCCATTTCTGTATCACCATCATAATCTCATTTTTAGATTTACAGTTAAGATTTGAGACTGGAGAACTCTCTATATTAGAAGTAGAGAGGGTAGGATGGGCATCAGTATTGGCAGGATCTATGGGGGCTTTCTTGGATGTACCATATTTTGCATTGCACCATTTTTCCCAAGCAGATTGGAACGATGTTCCAGATGCTTCTTCTTTTGGTGCTTCTGATGAATCATCATGGACGCCAGAGCTTCCTTCCCCGTCAATGACTTTGAGAAAGGAATCCTTTGATGTTCTGCTAAGATTAGCATTCTGGATTTCATCTTCCAATTCAGAAGATTGCTTCTTAACTAACTCTAATTTGCTAATAGCTATCTCTAGAACTTCAACAATTCTGGCTAAAGTTGGATTTGGTAATGAGATAGTCAATTGTTTAAGAGTTAGTTGTTTCTGTTCTTCAAAAGAACTAGCAGAACCAAACCATTTGAAAGAGGCATCTCGTTCAATATCTTCAATCAAAATTGGAGAGGAAGGTTTTGTTTCTTCCTCAAAAGAATCTTTCAGACTAAAAACAACAGTCTGAATTATTTCTAATTTTTCAAGAATTTTCTCGAGTTGGGAATTCATTTGATCTTGATTAGATTCCAGAGAATCAATCTCAGAATGCAAACCATCGTGCCGAAAATAATCCGAATCAATCACATTTAGGTGAAAAGAGCAAAAGCATAAAACAATTAAACAACTCCATTTTCTTTTTCCAATATTGAAAAAGGAAGCAATTGAAGAGACACGTTAGTTACGACTACGTAGGGAATCCAGACTGTGCCACACTGAGGGTCGCCTCATGCCTCTCCCGTGACACGTAGCGCACTTCTGTTAGGCATGATGTAGTTGTTGACGTCAGACAACTGGATGCCACATCCCGTTGTTGTAGCCGCGCCACTGTCGAAGGGAATTTTTAATGAAAGATTGGTATGCTAGGTCAGCGAGGGGGACATCCAGAGGTTACTTGGAAAGGGAAAAATATCACTAGAAAAACTAAAAAAAAATGGTTTTCAAAAAACAAGTAAATAATA
>JZKD02S1759005.1:481316-495494 GCA_000966675.3 Picea glauca
GGTGTATGAGACCCCCTTGTTTGTGGGACAAGGGACCCCCCTCCGCCCAACGATTTGACTGGTAAAGTCTATGGAGGTATACATACCCTACCCCCCTCTGGATTTGAACTTGTGAACTTTTTTTTTTGTCATTTTATGGGCAGATCAATTTTGTTTGAAATTCGACTAAAATTTGGTAAAATTCTAAATTTGAGTGTTTCGAGGGTTTTTCAGGATGCTGAATATATTTATGCATTTAAAAATGCAATTTAAACAACAAAAAATGGTGATTTCACCAAGATCTGTTTTGTCAGATTCCACTGAAAACGTTTAAAGTTTGAATATTTAAATAAGGTTGGTATGCCACGTCAGCTAGGGCTTATGTTAGGAGGTTACTTCAAAAGGGGGAAATGGCAGTTGGAAAAGCACCAAAAAGTGGTTTTTAAAAACCTAGTAGTATGGACGATGAGTACATCCCTAAAAATATCATCTGTCCATCTCACTTACTTCACAAGATTTCTTAGCAACGCGTCCATGGAAAGGTTGGCTTTAAGCCTCGCTTTGGATTTGCAAATTCATCACTCATCTTTTTCATCTTCATTATCCATTTGTCACAATGGTAACCAATCTTGTCAACACTAGTGTCTTTGACTAGTGCATCTAAGCATACAACTACCCATCTTCACCTTAATCTTCTCATTGCACCTAACTTCTAATAAGTTTGATCCATAGATTTTCCACCTCTATTCATCATGACATTTAGAATGTACATTCTCACAATTTTCTCATTTTATTTAGCCTTTGAAATATTGTTATAGTCTAAACGATTCTATATTTTGAATTTTTTTTGGAGATTCTGATAAAAAAACATTCAAACAACTCCATTTTCATTGGTCATGGTCACCATTATATTTTGCATAAGTTCATGGTTCATGTTTTTTTAAATATTTAATGTGAAAATAAAATATGTTCTTTCACTATTATTAGTGAAATCAAACACTACAACTAATATACTCAAAATGACAAAAGATTCTTTAAACACTTAGGGGAATAAAATGTGAATAAAAAAATTAAAGATGACCAAATTTAATAGAAAATAATATGTTTAATAGAAGACCAAAAAGTTATTGAACAAACATTCATTTAAATTCTAAAGCTTTGGAAAATAATATGTTTAGTAGAAGACCAAAAAGTTATTGAAAAAACATTCATTTAAATTCTATATTGGAGATTAGTATTAGGTCCTTTGAATTCATAGGAATATTTCTCAAACATTATTTGTTGCCAACATTTTTTCATTTTAAACAATTTCATCATGTGAATCATATTCGAAGTCATTTCAATTAAAGTTGTGAGCTGTGAGCTACATATGTTTAATAGAGTAAATTTGAATTTCCTAGTTGCAATTTTAATATTGAAATAAGAAAAAGATAGTATTTGAGTCTAAACAAAATCCACAAATTCAAAACTCCAAACTCCTTTCCAAACTCTCTACAATATATAGTTTATAAAATTTGGGAGATAATGGTTATGTCACTCAATAAAGATGCTTAGAAGTTAGATAGAAGTAGCCTATACAACGTTTATTCATTCAATTGCAAGAAGTTTCTTCATTTTGTTATTCTTTATCAACACAAACAAAAGAAAAAATTATTAGTAAAAGACACTAGATAATAAAAAGCACCAACTTCAGCCTCCGGGGGGGCAGCTCAATTGGCAAGTGCCGTGAAAATGAAGTTCCATGAGGTTTCGAGTTCAATTCCCCCCGACTTACCTTGTGTGCTGCGTAAGGGGCATCGTGGGCACACCTGGAGGTTATAGGGGTAAGGGGCATCGTGGGCACACCTGGAGGTTATAGGGGTAGCGGTTGGATAACACGGCCACGTGTAATGCGAGCACGTGCCCAACTAGTTGCTGATTCCTCCAGACACAAAAAAAAAGCACCAACTTCATTATGAAGAGAAAAAATTATTAGTAAAAACTACTAAATAATAAAAATCACCCTCATTATGAAGCCATGGATTTCAAACTCCATACCAAATATCTTTCAAAGATATTGATATTGATTAGATTACCTAGTCTCCTCTTGGATTATTACAATTACCAAACTCTACTTTCCGAGAATTTAACACCTCCAATCTCATAAATTAATAACTATGTCTCTAATAACTACATCTAGATTTATATATTTGTTTATTTGCACACAAGCTTTTCTAAATCAAATCAAATGTATTAAAAAATAGAAATTAAAGTTATGACAACCTCTAAACTAAAAACACATTTTCTAACCTCATGTCCGTCCAAAGAATATAAAAAGAAAAATAAATAGTTATTTTGACAAAAGACAAACCATGAACATGTTACAACCTCGTGTCCGTCCAAAGAATATAAAAAGAAAAATAAATAGTTATTTTGACAAAAGATAAACCATGAACATGTTACAACCTCATGTCCGTCCAAAGAATATAAAAAGAAAAATAAATAGTTAGTTTGACAAAAGACAAACCATGAACATGTGACAACCTCATGTCCGTCCAAAGAAGATAAAAATAAAAATAAATAGTTACTTTGACAAAAGACCTACATCATGTCCAAGACGTCCATAAACTATGAAACCGTTTTCATAAAAACATTCTTACCAAAATCACCATTAAGCAAACCCTAACAAAACCTCAATGGAACCGATACTTTCATCTCCATATCGAAAAAAATTAATCGTTGTGTAGCCGTGTACGCACTACAAGTTGAGATGTGGCTTCTCACATAGAAATAAATAATAATTTTTGAACATAAACAAAGATTTCATACAGGTTGCTTGTCCGCCATTATATATTTCTGTAGAGATGCGTTGGAAAAATAATCTCGTGAAAGCTGTGAATAATATAAATTTTGTTGACTTTGTTATGAAGTAAAGTCGGTGGGACGCGCGGAATACTTGTTTGGCATCTTTATTTTTAAAGACCAACGCGGAGTGCTCAAGAAGCCACATTACATCACATAACAACAGTGCTAAGTGCGTGCGCGACGTGTCGTAAAGTATTGGTCTGTATTTAAAGCCAAAGCCACAAGCTTGTGTCCAGTTTCCTCTAGTCCCTTTCCGCGCTTCAAACTTTGTTTCCATTAATCGATCTGATTGTCTGCCTGCTCGCTCACCATTTGTTATAGTACTGCTATTTGTTCATCCAAATTCCAATGGGACAATGCTCAAGTACCCAGTGTGATACATCTGCTTTTGCGTCGACACCTGATGGCCCTTACAATGTTTTCATCAACCATAGGGGGCCCGACGTCAAAAAATCCTTTGCCAGTTTTCTCTACCGTGAACTTAAATCCAAGGGATTGCAAGTCTTTCTTGACGAGCCGGAATTGGAGGCTGACACATCATTCTTTCTCAAATAGAAGCCGCCATTCAAAGCGCTTTTGTTATGAAATTATCTCTTTTTCAAGGCGTTGAGTACTTATTCTGAGATTTTTCTATGCTATATTGATATTTGGTTCTTAACAACACAATCTTGAGATGATTACATAATGAATAATAAATAATCCATTCGTTGTGGATGTAGCCCAAAGTTGGGTGAACCACGTTAATTAATGTGTATTCTCGTCTTTTTGTGTGATTGATCATGAATGTTTTCTTTATGCATAATAGACTAGATCTATTTATTATATGATCATTGCGCAGTAGTTATGAATGTTAAAGCAAATAGTTTATGTTACAATATGCACTATAATGGTGCTATATAACTGAATTCACTAATTAATCAAGGAATAACACACATGATAATGCATACAGAGTAGATAAGTAAGAATGAATAAGATGATCACCTCTCATTTCCTCACCACTGTAGTAACTTGGTTCCTGCAGCCCCAACAGATGTCTCTGGTGAGACTTCACTTGCATGCAGGTGATTCTAAAAGGGCTGGTGTCTAAATGGTTTTATTGGTTAAGATAACGTGAAACTAGGGTCTTATAACCATGTGCCAACAAACACATATGAATGATGGATTTAGTGAGTCAAAATTGTTTTTTCTTTCATTTTGCATTAGTTGATAGATAGTTATTTCTTTCATTGATTTGTGATAGTAGATAGTAGTAATATTTAGGGTTAAAACAGAGTGGTAAATGACATAATGTTGGCACAGGGGAAGACCCAGGTTTCAACGCTTCAGTAGCGCACCAACAAAATCCTAATTATCGGCCCTTTCGGCAACGCCTACGAAGCAGATGAACTCTCACCCAAGGTAGAGGCAGGGGGGGTTGCAGGAAACAAATGTATACAACCTAGCTGGGACACAGATCT
Source organism: Picea glauca (assembly GCA_000966675.3). Taxonomy (NCBI): domain Eukaryota; kingdom Viridiplantae; phylum Streptophyta; class Pinopsida; order Pinales; family Pinaceae; genus Picea; species Picea glauca. The sequence continues at coordinate 485,597 of JZKD02S1759005.1, forward strand.
GTGATTACAACACTTAACACAACACTTACCAGTTATCAATCGTTAGACTTTAACCCTTTATTCACATCGCAGGTAAAAAAATAATTACAGAGCAGCGCAATATTCAACAAGATATAGAATACCCAAGCACTTAACACATAGAAATAGATCAGATCTAGCATTCATTTACATCACTAAGCACTAAGTTAATATATCAGATGCATCTAACATACATACAGATTAAGCACTAAGCATAAATCACATCAATCACACAAAGCAACCATAACACACTATATACGTGGTTCACCCCCAGTGTGGGGCTACGTCCACCAACTCTTCTTCTTCTTTATTATCTTCTTCCAATCTTCTTACATGCACAGAGCCACAGGGTCAACTCCGCAAAGGACAAGAGATCTACATGCACCTCGCCAGATCCTCCTTCCCTGAGTAGATCTAGGCACAGAGCCTTCTTACAATCACTTGCAGTTAGCTCTGCAAGTTCCCAACACTTAGTATGCACAGAGCTAACTCAATCACATAGATACAACTACTTAATGCACTTAGCTAACATTAGCACTAAGCCATCGACATTTCTTACATCACCTAGCTATATATTTATACATTACAAAAGGGGCCTAAGCATGGGTAAACCCATGGGCCGACATCCCATACCCATTACATAAACCCTAAACCCAAAAAGCTCGCAAAGGGGGGCGAGATCCCGCTATCTCCACTTCGCTTGGGCGCTCCACTTTCGATCATCCTATCGAAGTCCCAAAATCGATCAAACATGACCCAAGTTCTCCAAAACTTGGTCAAGGGCCAAAAGGTCCCCAACACTCACCTGTGACTCGTCCCAAGTCATTCTGCTCTGGGTAACTCTGCCTCGAAGGCCTCGATATTGGCTCGAGCTGCCTCGACTTGCTGCTTCGCCAGAGCCTCCTTCTCGGTGAACTTCTGAATAACTTCCTCGGTCACAGGTCCTCCCAAACGTTGTTCCGTCGTGGTGACCACTTTTTCTAGCTGTACACCTTGTCCTTGAATCTCCTCAAAAAGTGTGCAAGCTTCATCCTACACTGGCTGGAGCCTCTGGGTCACTTCCATGACTTTACTCTGGATGGCATGGACCTATTGTTGAATCGTGCGTTGTTCCTGGGACCTTTTCATCCTCTCGACCGCTAATAGTGACTTCAACTATGCTTGCACTGTTGCTTCTTTTTTCTTCGCTTCATGGAGCTGTGACTCTAGTGTCCTTTGTTCTAGGTCCTCTTCAAGGTGCTCGTAGTTCTACGCACTTCCACTGCTGAGTTGTTTTCATTCTAAGGCCAATGCCTTGATTCTCTTATCTGTGCTCCTCTCAGTTTCTTCTCTCTGATATCGCACTTCCTGTGGAGTGCTTGACACTGTCTGTAATTCCAATTCCGTGACTCATTCTTGGAGTTGTTGAATGACTTAAGCGAGCTTCCTTACCTGGCTCTTAGTTGTTTCTTCTTCCATCTATTCTAAGCCCATCACAGAGTTCTCTATGGGCTCGAATAATCACAATTGGAAAAATTGTCCACGGTAAGACATTCGATGGGTTAAATAGATAACATCATAATAGACTCCTCCAACGGGTAGGAATTCCTAATGCAATTCCATCTGTTATGGCGCAGTCCCAATAGTCCAATGGCGAGCGTTCCAGCAATAATTGCGTTTCTAGATGTTCTGGAGCATCGTTCTAACGATCAAGACACCTCCAACGATCATATTTCTTTGACATGGCAAAGTGCCAATCTGCGTTGTTCTGCTATTCCAACGAAGTTCAAGTTCTCCAAGCCTTCCTTCTGCGAAGTCCTCTATGGAACCTCTTGCAATTTTTCTAACTTAGCTTTCTTCTTACTGATCTTTCTAGTCTTCTTTCTTGTGATCTGGGTCTCTGGATTCCTCTTTTCATTATTGTTCTTACATGTTCTTGGCATAGTAACTTCACACTGTGGAGGATCTTTTACAAGGTTTGAGGTTAATACTTCTTCTCTTACTGCTTATGGGGTAGGTTCTCTACTCTCCTGCATGGATAGGTTATTTAAGTCTTCTTGCGTTATTTCAACTTCGATAGCTAGGTCACTGGCCCTCAATAACTTCGACTTGTCCTCTTGTTCTTGTATTAAGCACGTTATTCTCCTAGTGATGAAATCCCTTAATTCTTGTTTTTTCTGTTCTATAGATTTCTCTTCTTCTTGCCTTCGGATATGATCTTTCTCAATCCAGTTCTTTCCTAACAAAAGTGCAAAAGGAGCGTTGTTCTCAGCAAACTTAATGACCTCAAATTCTTCTTCAGTCGATGCTCCATGGGCTATCATAGGTACATGAGCAAGTCTTCCACATAGGGTTATCAACTTTCCTTTAAACAATCTGATCCCTCCCAATGAAGGAACCATAGAGGGCTTTCCTAAGATTTCCCAAGTACTTTCTGTCATGATATTCACTTATGTTTCTGCATCCAATACACAGTCTATCTCAAAGTCTCCTATTCTTGTTTATTTGCAGTCTTTTTCTTTTAAGATATCTGGTAGACTAATGTCCCTTTGATTATTCAATGTTTCTTTTATCTGCAATAATATAGTCTTTGATTCTCTCTGGTGGTCTGTCATATTCTTAGTCTCTTGGCCTTTCTCATAGTTTTCTTGTCTCATGTTCATTTGTTCAACTTTAGCAATCATTCTAGGGAAATCTAAGACTTCATGATCCACAACTTTACAACAAAGGAAAATAGGACCTTTACCAGGGCATTCCTTAGCAAGATGTCTCGGTCTTCTACAACTATAACAAAGATTCAATCCTCTATTTCTCTTAAACGATCCCCAACCTTTCATGTATTGTGCACTGGGATCACAGTGATGGACCTGGAAAAAAATCTTTCTAGGATCCTGCATCCACTTGTTAGTCCTACAATTCTTTCTATGCATAGGAATAACATATCTTTCGCTATTTCTATCAGATCTATTCATATCATATCTTCTTTCTTCGAGTTGTGCCCTAGTTTCCAGACTAGGACCAAATCTATCAAACATACCTAAATCCATTCTTTCCTTCAAGATCTTACCTCTATCAGAGCACAAAGCTTCAAGATCTTACCTCTTTTCTTCAGATCGGGCTTCTCTTCTTAGCATAGAGCTTCACAAGTCAAGTAGAATACTACGCACCAGGGAAACAGATCTACGCAAAGAGATTTCTCTTCTTTAGTCCCCAACAATCATAGTTCCAGGTCCCAACAATGTAACCATTTGTTGGCACAGGGTCATACCAAGGGTTCAACGCTTCAACAATGCACCAAAAAAACCCTAACTACCAGCCCTTTCGGCAACACCTGCGAAGCAGATGAAGTCTCACCCGAAGTAGAGGCAGGGGGGTTACAGGACTCAAATGTCTACAACCTAGATGGGACACAGATCTGTGATTAAAACACTTAACACAACACTTAGAAGTTATCAATCATTAGTATTTAACCCTTTATTCACATCGCAGGTAAAATCCTAATTATAGAGCAGTGCAATATTCAATAAGATCTAGCATATCCAAGCACTTAGCACATATAAATAGATCAGATATAGCATTCATTTACATCACTAAGCACTAAGTTAATATATCAGATGCATCTAACATACATAAAGATTAAGCACTAAGCATAAATCACATCAATTGCACAAAGAAACCATAACACACGATATACGTGGTTCACCCACATCGTGGGGCTATGTCCACCAACTCTTCTTCTTCTTTATTATCTTCTTTCAATCTTCTTACATGCACAGAGCCACAGGTTCAACTTCGCATAGGATAGGAGATCTGTGCGCACATCACCAGATCCTCCTTCCCCGAGTAGACCTAGGCACGAAACCTTCTTACAATCACTTTCACTTAGCTCTGCAAGTTCCCAACACTCAGTATGCACAGAGCTAACTCAATCACATAGATCCAACTACTTATCGCACTTAGCTAAAATTAGCACTAGGCCATCGACATTTCTTACATCGCCTAGCTATTTATTTATACATTAAAAAAGGGGACTAAGCATGGGTAAACCCATGGATTGACATCCCATACCCGTTACATAAACCCTAAACCCAAAAATCCCGCAAAGGGGGGCAAGATCCCACGATCTCCGCTTTGCCTGGGCGCTCTGCCTTTGAACAGCCTGTCGAAGTCCCAAAATCGGTCAAACATGACCCAAGTTCTCCCAAACTTGGTCAAGGGCCAACACATAACATGTATTGTTGTCCCTCCAATGGAGTGGCCTCCTAAGATGAAAATCTTGGTTCTTGAAAATGAAATATTTTGCAAGAATTCGTCTTGAATGGGTGAGAAAATACAACATAGAGTTTGGGTCGTGTGAGGTTGAAAGATCTAATGATATAGAGAAAAGTGTGAGCATCATTGTAAGTAATGGATCGATTAGACTAGTAGTGATGGACTTGAATTTGTATACCAAAGTGTGGAAGATGTAGTCAAATGAGAATGAAGAACAGATATATCACAAATTCCTCCATCACATCCTCCTGCCATAGATCCATTGTCACTTATCCCAATAAACAATCATTTTAACAAGTTATTCATGGACCTTGTTTAATGGATCCTCTACTCATTACTTACAAACCATCCAAAAAAAAAAATATCCTATCTTCAAGAAGCATAACCACCCTAATTCACTTTGGGGGTATGATAGTTTATGAAGGAGTGGCATTCTTGGAATCATGAAATCAATTTAAGTAGTCAAATTCCCAATTCTTCTATAGACTATCAAATATATTGTTATTTTTAGCTTTGTAGAATAATTATTGATATGTCATGTCCTAACATACAATTCCCATATTACCCTCGGATAGAATACTTGCCATATGCTACTTGCAATAATTCTAGTAAGGTATCTTTTTGGATGGCACAATGTTCCACAAGAAAGTTAACCATGTGTACTTCTTGCTTCATAAATCCTAAAACTAGAAATATTTCATCCCTACACACCCATCCAAGTCCATGTTCTAAATAGGTAAAATTTGTAGTTGTTATATTTCATTGTGTAATACCCTTGATAGTTACAAAATGGCCTTGATGAGACCCCATAAATTCAAATTTCTCTTAATACAATTCCTTTCATTCTAGTGTGGAAATAGTGATTCCAATGACTTGAAGTTCAATCAAACAAAAACATAGGAATTCATAACATGGTGCTCACACAAGAGTTGAGACAAATTGTCTCAATCACGCGCTGCTACATTACACATATATAGAAATTTAGACAACTCAATAAACTCCACACAAAATAGATTTGATAGACATCCTGGACTAAACCTAGACATTCTCAAACAAATTCTAGTTCTAACAATATACTAATTTATGCATTTCTTGATTATTCCTAACAACCCCCCGTTAATGGAGAAATGGATTTTCTACAACACCCAACTTGTTTCTACAAATTTCAAATTTATCATTTCACTACAAGGAAAAGACCTTTTAGCGGAGGCTTTTAGTGTTAAAAATTTGACAAAAATTGTCAAAAAAACCTCTGTGAAAACATTCATTGTTGGTAACAGATGGTTTTGTGGAGATTATAATGGAACTTCATTATAACTAAAAATATATGGGTGAGCGGAGGTTGTAGCAAATTGTTTTCCATGCAGTACGCTTCATAGACCATATGCATTAGTGTGCTTAAAACATTAATGCATCGGTGCCTACATTGCACAATTGGCACCAGTCGAGTCCTAAAATATTGGAGCCCCGATGCGTTTATACAAACTACAACCTTGTGCTTTAATAACAACAATGCATCGGTTAAATCTATGATACCGAGCATCGATGCATTCTTGAAATTAAAGCCTTGGTGCTCAAATGTCAACCAAAGAACCGGGGCTGTCCAAGAAATATGGGGCATCGGTGCTCTTATAAACATAAACGCATCAGTGCCTTAATAGGAATAAAGCATCCGAAAAATCAGTGATAACATGCACTGGTGTGTTAAAAAACAAACAGGACCGGTGCATGATGTCGAGAAGGCCCCGACGGAGACTCTTGAAAGAGAAGCATTGGTGCTCTTATAAATGGAACACACCTATAAGCCGTATTATTATTATAATTTTTGGTTAAAATTTTAATAATATCGATGTTTTTTCAATTTATGTCAGCACCGGTGTGTATTATGTTACAACATCGAGGCATGTTATAATTAAAGGCACCAATGATTTTTATCATTGAATACACTAGTTGTCATTTTCTCTTTTCAGAAGCATTGACCTGTGACAGTGCACAATTATTGTTCTTTTTTAATTCCATTGTTTATCAAAAAATTGACATATATCTTATAATAGTGCTCATATAAATTAAATTTTGATTAGTGCATTTAGATATGATTTTTGGATTTTCTTTTTATATCATCAGTGTTGGCATCTCTTCGTTATAATATTTAATAATCCATATATTTATTCAACGAAGTAACATTTCGCAGGAAAATTTGACAACACAAAAGAATAAAACAAAACATATTTTATTATATATGAATAAGAGGCTCTTTGTCATACAAAATGGGACCCTTCTTGGTAACCCCTTGTCTTTCAGTTGAGACAGTACTATGTCCATTACATCAAACAAAATGTCTGATTTTCCAAGACAATTATTTCAAAAAATACAACAGCTTGCATTGGTATCCAAATATATTGATCATCATTCTTCATTGGAATTGTTTTAAGACGTGCTCAAGCTACTTCCATGACTTGGGTTATTTGGTCGAATGCGTTGTTGATTGGCTCGATTGTTTTCCTCTTCTTCAAATGATTCCATCTATAAAAATAAAAAGAAAGTGTAATGAGTGTATCTGCATGGGTGAGAATAAAGAAAATTGAAATAAATAATATACACATGAATGTAAATTGAAAAGCGACATACCATAGTAAGAATTGAGTCCTGAATGATACATGTTTTTTCAAAACCAAATATCATGCCTTTTGTCAACAACTCTTATGTTGGCACATTTCCATACTTTGTTTCCTGCAATTTTAATATATCCCATAATAAATTATACATTTAATATAAAAGATTTTTTTTGTTCCATTAATTATAAAATGAGAGAACTAAAACAACATAGATACTTACAAATTCCACAAATTTTTTTTGATATGCCAACATGTACTCACAACCCTTACTTAGCCCAATGTCAATCAATTCTTGCGATGGCTTTTCCTTGTATGTTAGCACCTATTTGAAGACATTCAAGGATGGTTGTTGTAAAACAACTTAAAATATACAAAAATTAAATCTTAAGTTAATGTTATAAGGAAATAACAATAACTCACAAACTTTGCTATCAACCCTTTTCTTCCTTGTCGTCCTGTTTTATGTGCTGAATGAGTTTCATTTTGTTTTGTTTTCTGCAAGAAAATACTTGAAAATTATTAATTAATGCTAAATTATTTATTTATATGTACCTAATAGAAAAATTCAATGATTTCATACATTTAAAGCATGTTGTTGTTGAGATGGCTCCTTGTGTAATGAAATTATGTCCATTTCTTTTACCATCTCCGTGTACACTTTTTTCGACATTCCTACTGGCATATTTCAGATATCAGCTCGTTGATCCTTTGGGATTTTCATAATCTTCCTGAAAAAAGTAACATGACAATTAAATATTTTTATATTGATATATGAAAACTAAATATAACAAGATTGATATTAATAAATTAAGAATTATTTGTAGTAATATATACATATTCTAGAAAAGAATTTTTAGGAATATTACTTTTTGAATGATTATTTTTTGTTGTTGTATGTTTTTTCTATTGCAAGTCTGACAGGTCTCATTGACCATTCCTCTGGAAACACTTCCTGTAGTTTAAATATAACTTGTTTCTTTGAATCATTGGATTGATTTCTATATTGTAAGTGGAAAGTACGTCTATACGTTCGTTCCACTATATCCCTCATAGTTTTGTAAAAGTTTTTCCCCCTTTCATTAACTTCCAGCACCACTCCAGAAGAGCTAAGGACCAATTCATTATCATTTACATCTTCTATAATTTTTATTTTCATAGGACAACATTTTGTTCCTTCATTGTTGGTATCAGTTGTAGAACATTAAACATATGTGAATTAATAGATTGTTTTGAACATTATATCTAATATTTTTAAGTAAAAAATTAACTCATATTGAATATAATTGTTTCATTCACCTAGTTCATCCTTTTGCAATTTTTCCATCAAGCTTTTACGCTCTTCACTTAGATCACAAATAATCTTATCGAGTTTCCTCATTTTATGGATTTGCGGGACACGCACTAACCAATACATATTAGTTAAACTTACATATAGTTCAAACATATTAATTTGATATAGAATTTACAAAGAACTTTCCTTTTTAACATTTAATTTTGTATAGAATTTACAAAGAAGTTGTATTTTTTTTTCTTTCTCGATGTGATATCTTTGTATCCATTAGAATTTTGTTACTTGAACTATTCTCATACATTTTTTTTTTCAATATACAACCCATACCATTAAATACAAAAGATATTAAATATATTTTATAAATAAATCACATAATTTTCACCAAAAAAAGTATCCCGGTGTGTTGTATTAATATTAAAGCATCGATGCATTACATGTTATCAAACACACCACTATAAAAAGTATTTAAAAGAACAATAAATTAGAGCGGTGTGCAATATATCGTTAATAGCACCGATGTGTTTAATGTTAAAAATGCACCAATAAAAATCATTTAAAAAAACATTAAATTACAACGATGTGATAAGTATTGTTAACAACACCGCTCAAATTGAAAAACCGAAAATAAAAAAATACCATAAACAAATAAATTTACACATCCATGAACATTTTTTTAAATTATTTGCGGCATAGTTGGTGCATTTGTATCTGTAAGCGCACTGGTGCGTTATATTACATAAGACACATTGATTACCTGAAATTTAAAAAAAAAAACGTGACAGGGCCGAGCGGTTTTGATCCAATGCATCACATGTCAAACGTCTTTTATATGGAAACATAAAACCATTAAATCTAAAAACCTAAAATGAAAATCTATAATTATGAAGTGAAAGAGGGAATTAAACCATAATTTGAAGTTTTGCAGTCACACAAACAAGAAGAAGCAAGGGTTTAAGGTAAGTATGAAATTTTTTTATTTTCTTTCTGAATCACAAAACCCTTCGATTTCTGATTTTCTAAATAATTTTTTTTTTCCAAAAGGGTTTTGAATGAATTACCACACCCTTCCAATTATGATCTTTTGAATAACTATTCTTTCAAAAGTATTGATCTGTTGCTCCACAATGCTCCCCTGTATGTCTCTCTTGCAAATATGTACCCTGTAAATTTTGGAAAAATAATAAAATATTGAATAACTTAATACCCATTAAAGAATTTATTAAAATTGTTTTAAATGAATCACCATAGTTACCTTCAAATTTTGATCTTCTACCCGCAGGGGTGTAGACCAACTGGAAAGTGCCATGTAAATGGAAGGAAATATGTAAAAATGAGGTCTCATGTTCGATTCTCACCCCGATTTACTCGTGCCCCATGCTTGTGGGTTGTGTGGATGCACTTGGAGGTTATAGTGTTAGAAAACGAGAATCGAACTCGTGTCACATGAGTACGAGAACCACCCAAATTGTTGATTCTTCCAGTACAATAAAAAAAAAAATGATCTTCTGAATAAATTTTGTTGTTCTAAAGTATTTTGTTGCTCCAGAGTGCTCTTTGGTATGCCTCTCTTACAAATCTTTCCACTGTAAATTTTGGTAAAATAATGAAACAATGAATAGGTTTTTAATATTTGAATGACTTTAGTCCCCGAGGTGTAGGACAGTCGGTGACGGAGTGTGTTGTTAAGCCACTCCATGATGTTAAAGTCACCGGTTCGAAACCT
>JZKD02S1759005.1:495544-508439 GCA_000966675.3 Picea glauca
CCATGTTAAGGGTTGGTGTGGCTCAGGCCGGGTGCGATCCCTGGGTGATTTTGACGGCTTAGATGCCCCTGAGTCGCGGTTTCTCAAGCCACAGGTTAATCGCGTAGCCAACAGGCTCCGCACAAATTAACAAAAAAAAATAAAAATATTTGAATGACTTTATGAAAATAGATTTTAAATTTCCCCTCATTTTTCAATTGTAAAAAAACAAAGTCGCGTTTTTTTTTTTTCGAAACTTTGGTGCGTTTATTACTTTAATGCATCGGTGCTAATATGTATACAATGCACCAATGTGTTTTAAAGTTTTGGAGCATTGATATTGGATAATTATTTTTTATTATTATTTGAATTCATGGGACCGATGCAATGCATATATAAATACCAGGTGATTTACAATGTTATAGACACACTGGTGTGTGTTTGTTACAGTAACGAACTGTTATGTCTCCAAAGTTATCTTAATTTTTATTTGCACACAAAATAATATATTCATCTTAAATTATTTTTCATGATGCATCCACATGACTTGCAATACATCACAGTATACATTTTGCGCTTAAAGTCACTTTATTCTTAACAATAATTTATTGTTGATTTTTCTCAAATGCAAGGAGAGAAGCTTACAATATCAAATGGCCAATTATTCAAATTCTATCCTATTCCATATTTCTCAAAGTCCATCACAGATTTATCTCTTTCCATCTCGAGTAACTTCATATTTTATTTATATTTTGATTATCTAATTGAATTTTTTTTTGTTATCCATGTCAATCTAAATAAAAATGTATCCAAATTTGTAGGATCCTGATTCGGAATCAAGATCAAATGCAGATAATATTCGAGTACCAATTCAAAAACGTTGAAAGATCTTATCAGGAGAAACATACCGCAAGCATTTGGTAGATGAAAATGGACAACCACTTTACGTTGCCAATAGTAACATGCCATCTTCCAGCCGCAATCCTGGGTCAATGATGGTAATAATTGTTTTGTATAATGTGATTTGAACAAACCAATTGCATTGTGCTTACTAATATCATCGCTATACTAATATTCAATATTTTTGAAATTATGATTCTAGTGATGATGAGAGACCTACCTATCATCTTCCTTTTCACCCCACTACAATGTCAAATCAAGAGAAGGCTGCAATTAGAGCACAACTCGGAGAGGAAGCATACCAAGAATGGTTGAATCAACCACCTATTCAATTCCCACTACATCCAGATTCACCAACTAGGAATGACTACAACAATAGTAGTTCTTCACAAGTTGGCAATGGAGTCAATGAAATAGAGGTTGGTATGGATGATTATTTATGGGATACAATTGCCATGGAGACAATGTTGTTAGATGCATTCCAGAACGATGAGTGAGGAGATAATGCTCATATCACTGATACCTTATTTGAAATTCTAAAATATGCTTCCACCACCCCTCTCTTTGGACCTAGCTAGTCAAAGTCTACCCAACTAGGGACAACAATGTTAGTGTACAAATTGAAAGCAAAGTTTATCATGTCAAACGCATGTTTATCGACAAAATTGAGGTAACTGATCATCATTAAGTCCCTTATAATTTGAGAAATATTGTCACATAATCAACATTAAAAACGATCGATTTTATGAACGTTGTACATTTCTATTTACCACTAACTGAAGGTTATTCAAAGATAAGGTTCTTCTGAGTGATAATATATTTCCTGGTAGCTACAAAGAGGCAAATAAAATGTTGAAAATATTGGGTGTTGTGTACATATCATATCATGCATGTCTAAATGATTTTATTCTATATAGAGGAGAATATGCAGACAAAGAGATATGTCTGAAATATGGGCATGAAAAATATCATAAATAAAATAAAAAGGGCAAATCACATGTTCCTCCTTATAAGATATTGAGGCACGTGTATATAATCCCAAGGATTCAAAGGCTCTTTCGTTGCAAAGAATTAGCTATGTTGCAGGGTTGGCATGCCTCATACAGAAGTGAGTCGAGAGTTATGAAAATCCCAACAGATTCAATAGCCATGAATCATATAGAGGATACATGGCTCAAAAAATTCAAGGATGAATTACGAAATCTGCGACTCAGCATAGCCATGGATGGCGTCAACCGATATTCCCTCCAAAACACCAACTATTCTATTTGTCCTGTAGTAGTGATCAATAAAAATATCCCCCCATGGTTGTCCGTGAAGAATGAACATCTTATGTAGGCTTTTATAGTCCCTGGTAGAATACAAGTGAATAATATGGATGTATACCTACAACCATTGGTAGATGAATTGAACGAATTATGGGAAGGCATACATGTATACGATGTATGAAGACCCATCACAACAGAGAGGAATTTTACATTGTATGGAATATGTGCTTACACCACACATGATTATCCAGGCTTAGAAGTTTGCTCTGGTAAATTACATGTTCATTTATTTGTTTATATATGTAACAATATTTTTTGGCATATTTAATTTGTTGTGACTGTTCTAGACTTCGATGCTAACATGATCTACTGTATACATTAATAATGTTGCAGGTCTTGTAACAAAATACTATTGTGGATGTAAATGTTGTGGAACTTCTCTGAAGGCTAGGTGGTCCAGCCACCTACAAAAGTCAATGTATGACTTCTCCAGGGTATTCCTCCCATAAAAATACCCTTATAGAAGAGAAACATCCACTTTCAATGGTAAACCAGAGAGAGCCCAAAGGCCTGCAATAATGACACTAAGAGAATGGACTAGAGCATATGAGAGAGAGAAGGAAAAGGAGATTACAAAAATATTCATTCAAATGGGGAGCCTATGTTCGATGATCTAGAATTATTTGACACCTATGTTGAGAAATTTCCCATTGGGATGAAAAATAAATCTTTCTTTTATGAGCTCCCATATTGGGAGCATCTTAAGATTGCCCACTTACTAGATCCCATGCATATATATTTAAAAATGTTTCATCTTCTCTATGGAGGCACATATCATCAAAAGAAAGTGACACATTGGCTATTAGCAGAGATCTTATTTCTTCAAAAAGTAAAAAGAAACATTGGCTAAGAAAGGAAAGTAGAGGAGAGGTTGGTCCCTCTTGGTATTTCAAAGAAGGTGATTTCCAATGGATATTGAAGAAAGATTATCTTTATTTGGAAAAGGAAGTTATATTGGGTGTGAAGGTGCCTTCTTTATATGGTTCTTCACTACAGCACAACTTCATTTTGGAAGAACATTTTTTTGAGGTTAAAATCACATGACCATTTGAACCTTCTAAGAGTACGTATGTCAAAAACATGATTTTATTATTTGTTTTATAAATTCATGCTATGGGAGAAAACATAATTAATTTTGTATGTGTTTACTTCGTAGTGTCATTATCCTCTGTTGGTGCATGGGTGTGTGAACCATGACTTCCCCCAAGACCTATGACGTGCCATATCTAAATTATCTGCATTTGTACATTGGATCACATCAAAGGGGATTCATATGGATATAATTCCACGGTGGCATCAAGAGATAGCTGAGATTGTTTGTATGTTTGAGAAGGAATTGTCGGTGAGTTTCATGGACTTGCAAGTTCATCTTCTAATTCACCTAGTAGATGAGGTTGAATTAGTCGAAGTGGTATCCTATCGTTGGATTTTCTTCTTAGAGAGGTACATAAAGAAATTGAAAAGATTTGTTCGACAAAGGTCAAAACCGGAGGGGTACATATCATATGATTCTTTCTATTATTCCAGTGAGTACATCAAGTAGATCGACAACACACCAAGTGCAGTGATTTGGGATGAAAAATGGATGAAGACAAAAGAGAAGGGGAGATTCTGTAGACGAATGAAAAAAGGCACTTGATAAAGAGTAAGTGACTTATCGTTTGTCAAATTTCTACAAGTAACTATTATCACTATATTTCATAATGTATATTTTGATTTTATATGTACTATATGTCGGTTTGATTTCACACACACACACACACACACACACACACACATCAATGCATTTAGAAATTGATGCCATCAATAAATTCATTCTTTACAATTCAGAGGCAACACAGTCGTGGGTCGCATTGAACGAACAAAAGAGGAGGAAATGGGACAGTGACATGAAATAACTTAGATGATTAAATGGTAGAAGCATGCATTATCATGATCATTTAAAATAAAATATGCTAGTGATATGCCCCAACAGTTGGGTTGTTGACCAAGTTAGAGATAAATACAGTGCATTTGGTCGTTACCCACATGTTGAAGAGGATGCACTAAACATAGGGATTGGGTGAAGCAACTCGGTAATAATATCTTTGTGTACATTTTGTAACATTTAAATATAGATGTCGGTCTCCCAACTCCAACCTGAATCTATTATTGGGCCTACGACGTATGCCGCCGAGTATTTTCACCTGAGGACCCTGACCTGCCACAGCATTAGGAAAATCTCCTCATCATCATCTTCTAGGGGAGGATGAAATTTCGACCTCCCACGTATCATAGAAAGACATATGTCTAGCGCTATACAAAACTGTCGCAAAAAAATGGCAAACCATCTGATACACCGTGGCCTCTGTACCAACAAATAAACATAATACAAAAGAGGGAAACTAATGCGCTCCCCATCACTGGTAAAGTGTTAGATATGGTTGTCACTAATAGTGAAAATCACCTAACCTCCTCTGCACTGAAAGAGGAAATCCATAGTTGTCCACCAGACACATGAAAATCAAACGGGGATAGTAGATTAGGCCCAATATATCGCTAAGAGTACATGAGCTGACTCTCAGCTGCCACACCTAATGGGAAATCTAGGAATTGGGGAAAATCCTCCCCTCTCCTGGATAGCCTAGTGATAAATTAAATATCCTCCTCAGTGGGATGGTACCATTGATACAGACCCACACAAATATCCTATCAATGGACATCCCATCAATGGATCAAATGCACCAACAACCCGAAGTTCCCCTTAAGGGATGTAGCATCCTCATAGTACTTAAGGATTCTTACACTCCTTAAGAGAACATGAATCATTGCAGTAATAGGGTGAGGGTACAAATCCCTCTCCCTCTCCCTCGCCTCCCATTCTTGTACAACATTGTACAGGTCCACCCTCTGCTCCTCCTGCTGTTGTTGGTCTCTTCGCTCACATCTCTACATGATTAACATATGAAATACATCAGCCTCACTCATACATAAAACATAAAAAAAAATCAACTGAATGGAAAATTTATCTATAAATACAAAAAAATAACTTCCTTCAAAAAATAAGCTCATTGCATTACCGGTGCACCTAAAAAATAGTCACACACCATAAGTGGTGCATATATATTGTGAGCACTGTCCACGGTGCATCTATGTAAAGTAACACACCAAACAAAATATGTTCTACTATGTTATGTGGTGTGTTGTAAAACAATACCGCATCGGGGTGGTACACTACAACACATATGCACTGGTGCGTTACATTTATCCTACGCACCGCTTAAACCAAAAAACAAATTAAAATCTTAATGCACGTAAACAATTTTTTATAAATTAGCAAAAAAGTAGTGCATATATGTTCACTACATGCACCGGTGCGTGTAATGAATGTCGATGCATCATCACATAAAATTTTCCAAATTTTTGAGTATGAAACTTTTTGTGGTGCATTCTGGTCGTTACTATCGCACTGCGTATGGTGCCACCAAAACATTTACGAGGTGCACTGCAACATAATGTTACATTTCTTAGTGGTTCATTTGGTAAACATCAATGCTCTAGTGCACACATTTACCAATGCACTGCGTAAAAATATATCTGATAAGGGTGGTGCGCCATGTACTTTAATGACCCAATGCGTTATCTATATGTTGACGCACCTCCCTACCAGTTATATACTTTTCTTTGGTGTGTCGTTAAATGGACATGTCAGTGTGTTTATATTTACCAACGCATTTCCTAGAAAGGTAACAAGGTATGCAATGCACCCTATAAATTTACAGGTCACACCATAGGCGGTGTGAGCCGAGTGCTTCGAACACACCACAAATTTTTTTATTTTTTATTTTTTTACACTTAAAATTTCACTCAATTTAAAATTTTAATCTGGGGAAGACTTAAGTTATGAAGAAACAAGGACATACTTGGACATTTTGTCATCGGGGGAGGCATGGTTGCGACGTACTCAAAAAAACCAAATTTTCCCATCGTTTGACAAAATTTCAAATTCACACACCGAGCAATAGATGAAAGAAAGGAAAGCAAGGAAAGAACTGATGACAAGGCACTTTAGATAGGAAAAGGTTGCACCAGTGCTTTTGAGCTCTGCAACACTGAAAATGGTCAAAATGATTTGTACTATTGGATTTTTTTTTTTTTATAAAACCTTGTTCCAGTGCCCCCGATGACCAACCGCATCGGGGCGTACATGTTTACTGAGAGAACCAGTTATATTTAAAAAAAAAACAGCCCTAGCACGGTGCACGTGTTTTTGGGAATGCATGCATACCGATGCGTTTACTACTACATAGCGCATCGCCATACACTTTTTTGAAAAACTACAATGGTGTGAAATTTTTTGTTTAAGCATGGCAGGTTGTGGTATAATAATAGATGCCCCGATGCAACCGATTGTACATAATGCACCGCATAGATTTGGAAATGAACCCTAAGATGGTGCTCCATATTGGAGCATTAATGCACACCGATGTGCATGATACATTGGAGTGCACCATAATATACTTTTTGACAATATCCTACATTGGTGCGTACATTTTTTTTATTTAACCATATAATGGTGTGCTCTACTAATAGCGCACTGGTTCTTCCATTGTTAAGTTGTGCACCAGATCATTTTTAAAGAATGTTATTACGGTGCGGTTATTGATCTAACACACCAATATTTATTTCTTGGTGAATGAAAATAAAATCGGATCGTCTCTCAATGAAAACAAAATTCACTCCCCCTCTCCCTCTCCCTCACCTCTCAATCCCATAAAACATTTTACAATTCAACCCTCTACTGCTATTGTGTCTCTCTCTGCTGACATCTCTGTATGATTAATATTATGGCCAAAAAAATAAAAGTATTTAACACTTGTATGGTGGGCTAAATAATTAGTTGCACTGGTGCGTCTTTATTTACTGAGCGCACTGATTTATATTTTTTTCGAAAACTTATCCATGGTGCGGTATTGTTTGGGAGCAATCGTCCATCCCGATGCACTTATTTAAGTAGTGCACCATTGTATATAAAATTAAAAAAAATAACCCTGCAATGATGCGCAATTGTTTAGAGCAATTGTGCACCCCCGGTGCGTCATTATTTATGTAGCATGCCGTATAATATTTTTTTTTGAAATAACCCTACTACGGTGCGCTAGTTTTGAGGGCAACAATGCACCTATTGTATTAAACAAACCGGTGTTTTATGTACTTCTAAAAGCACCAGTGTAAAACATCCACTAAAACCTCCGCCTGCTCACCTCCGCTAGTATCATCCTTTATAAATGGTTTTTTGGTCTATTTTTATAGGGGCATCCGCAAAAACCTCCGCTAGAGGGTCTTTTCATTGTAGTGTTTCCAATAGGCTTAGTAAATATGTCTACCACATTATCCACTATATTACAATATTCTAAGTCAATTTCCTTTTACTGAATCTTCTCCCTCACAAAATGGTAATGTGTCTCAATATGTTTTGACCTAGCATGATACACTGAGTTGTTCACCGATTTGAAGGAACTTTGATTATCACACGTGATGGTTTTAGGTACTTGTTTATTTTCTCCAACATCTTCAAGAATCAGTCTAAGCCATACCGCTTCAAAGGTAGCAATGTATAACACTTTATACTCATCTTTTGTAGATGATAAGGAAAATAATGGTTGTTTCTAATTGTTCCATGACATAGCTCCATATCCTACACTGAACACATATCCATAGATTGACCTCCTATCATCTGGATTTCCAGCCCAATCAGAAACATAATGACCTGTCAACTCAACATTAAAATCATTAGTATATTTAATACCAAAATCAACACTCCCTTTCAAATATTGAAGGACTCTCTTTGTTACTTTCAAATTATTTTTATGAGGCTTAGTCATAAATTGACTAAGTATACCAATTGAATATGCAATATCAGACCTGGTTATTGTGAGATAATTCAGACTTCCCACCAATTTTCAATACAAAGTATCAATCACCTCAATTATATTATCATTATTGTTGAGCTTAACATTTTTTTCTAATGGAGTAGACACTGCCTTACAGTCCTTCATATTAAACCTCCTGAGAAACGCCTTTTTATATTTACTTTGTGTGATCAAGGTCTTACCATTTTCCCTCTATACATCAAGGCCAAAACAATAGTGCAATTATCCAACATCCTTCATCTCAAATACCTATGATAATTGTCTCTTGATATCTTCAATCAACTTAATAGCACTTCCTGTTATAATAACATCATCAACAGACAAAGAAATCAAAGCAACATGACCATCTTCATCCTTCTTGATTTAAATATTTGGATCACCTTTCTCGGATGAACCCTTGTTGAAACAAGTATCATTTTTTACATACCAAGGCATGTGTGCCTATTTAAGTCCATATAAATATTTCTTCAACCTCTAGAGAAGATGCTCTTGGCCTTGCTTTACAAACCCCTCTAGTTGAACAAGATAAACCTCTTCTTTTAATTCTCCATTTAGAAAATCTAATTTTACATCTAACTGATGTAGCATCCAATTATGTTTAGAGGCCAATGCTATCATTATTCTTATTGTGTTCATTGTTTCTATTGGTGCAAAAGTATCCTCATAATCTATACATTATTTCTATGAATAACCATTTGCAACCAATATTTCCTTAGATTTATCTACGCTACCATCAACATTAAACTTTGACTTGTACAACCACTTTGAACCCATAGAAACTTTATTCTCAGGAAATTCATTTTATTCCCATGTTTCATTTTTCATTATAGAATGATATTCTTCTTTCATGGCATCCATCCAAATTTTATGGTTTTTAACTCGTTCAAAATTTACAGGTTCCTTTACTTTCATAACTTGAGTCATTAATGCATAATCGTTATACCTTACAGGTACCTGAATTTGTCGTGTTGACCTCCTTGGTGCTACACTACTTTACGGAGTTCCTTCAGCTCTTCTTCTACTTTTTGGATTTCCTTCATCTCTTCTTATTGTACTTTGGCTACTTGAAGTGTCCATGATGCATGAAGCTTCATATTGAAACTGTTCAACATTGTCTTCTTCTTTGACACCTTCATCATTTTCATTAGGAAGATTCCATACACCATGAGTATCCTCCTTTCGAACTTCATTTGCACATTCATGAAATAAAACATATCTGCTTGCAAAAACTTTATGAGTGTGAGGATCAAACATTTTATAATCTTTATGATCCATGCAATAACTTATAAAGATGCATTTGATTGCCTTGGAATCAAGCTTTCTTCTATATTATTTGGGAATATGAGAAAATACCTTGCTTCCAAAAATTCTCAAGTGACTAACTTCTAGTTTAAATCCATAAAATGCTTCAAAAGGTGTTTTTTTCTCTAGAATTTTTGTAGGACTTCTATTTTAACATACATAGTAGTGCTTATTTCTTCAGCCCAAAAACCATTAGAAATATTTTTACCTTTTATCATGCTCCAAGCACACTCAATGTCCAAAGTTTTGTTTTTTCTCTCAGCTACTCCAATATGTTGTGGAGTATGCAGCACTGTAAATTATTGTTGAATCCCATTGTATTTGCAATATTTGATGAAATCCCCCGATGTGTATTCTCCTCCTTGATCTGATCAGAGAATCTTGATGTACCTACCTGTTTTCTTTTCAACCAATTTCTTAAATTCTTTAAAATATTCAAAAACATCACTTTTCTTTCTAATAAAATAGACACAAGTGTATCTATTTTTGTTATCAATAAAGATAAGAAAATAATATGCTCCACCAAGATACCTTGTTTTCATAGGACCACACACATATGTATGCACTAGATTAAGAATTTATCATTTCTGTTGATATATGTGTGTAGGAAAATATTTCTTATGTTGTTTACCTAATGCACATCCCTCACATTATGCATGTTCATACTTAAGAATTGGAAGACCTTTCACCATTTATTTCTTCTGGAGTAACATCAATTCATTATGACTAAGATGACCATACCTTTGATGTCATAATTCTTCTTGTGACATAGATATTGAGGACAATGCTTGACGATACTTCCTTGTTACATCAATCTTGTACAATCCTCCAACTCAGACTCATATTTCTACAATTTTGTAGTGATCCTATATGTCCTTCACAAAACATCATGACTTAACAAATTCAAATTTTAAATCTTGATCTGCAATAGCAGAAACTGAAATTAAATTCTTCTTTATTCCTGGAACATACATTACATTATGAATTTATTTCTCTTGGCCATTAGGAAAAATCACACATACATCTCCATAACCTTTGATTTGATGTGATCTATCATATCCTACATAGATATGAGCACCATTATTGTTTTCATGATATGTATCAAACCAATCCCTATTGCATGACAATTGAAGCATCAAAATCAATAAACCATGCATTAACATCATCCGTTTTGGTAGATAAGGAAATTTCATAAATAAACAACTTGAGGTTCTTGAAATCATTAATTGTGGCATCATTATCAACAAAATTCCATGTATGCCTTCTATATTTTAATTCATCAAATGTCCTCTTCCTACAATGCTTATAAAAATGATCGAACTTACCACAATAGAAGCATCCACCATGCCTAATTTTACATTGGTATCTCTTCTTGGTGGTGCCATGCCTTGTTGTGATTTTGCATGTGCCTTACCTCCTCTGTTCCTCACCCATGAATTTTCTTTGTATGGTTGTTTCCTTTGGATACCAACGCCAAATTAGAACTTTGAGACCTTATATTAAGACTCTTTCTTCTTTCTTCCTCTTGCAAAATAATACTTGTCAATTCATATAATGTAGGTGATTTTTACCTAGCTGCAAGACTAGTGATAAACATTCAAACATGCCATTCAATGTAACAGTATATCAGTACTTGAAATCTTCTTGACAATATCACCAAGCTTATCTTTAAGTTATTTGATTCTTGAAAGAAAATTATTGATACTTTTGTTTTCCTCCATTTTAATTGAAAGTAGTTTACTTTTTAAAAACAAAACTCAGTTTGTATTTGTTGTTTGATAGATCTATACATGTTTTCCATGTTTCATTGGATGTTTTGAAGTCTCTAATATGTGGAATGATGTTTTCCTTCACATAAATTCTCAAGAGAACCTTTGCTTTGGTCTCTTGTCTCTCCCAATCCTGAACCAAGGTTGTTGGGGCTATTGGTTTGGCTTCTTTTCTAGATGCAATTGATCAAACATTATAGTCTTCCATCAAAGTGTGCATCTTAAACTTCCAATTTGCATAATTTTCTCCATATATATTGGTTGACTCATTTAAATAAGAATCTGGTAATGGATTCACCATCTTATGAACTCATCTCAATTGTGAATTGAACAATAAATTTCTGCAAACAAAATTACCTTCCATGTTGGCTACTCTCTCTTCTACATGCTCCTCCATGAATACATTAAATGGCACCTACGAGCTCCTCTATGGGCAGGAACTAGGAACACCTCAACTCTTTTACAGGATCTTCTATGTGCAGGCTTGATAGGCTCTTATGGGACTCAATCTCTATTTCCTCTGCATTTTCATGATTTCCTTGCATTTTGATATCTCCTTTAGAGAGTCTCTCATCTAGAGTATGTAAGATCATGGAAGACATGGAATTTTTCAATTCTAACATCGTCTTTTCCATATGCTCTTGATTGTCATCCATATTATTTTCCATATTCTCCCGATTTTCATCCATATCTTTCCTATTTTCATCCATCTTTATTTTCCATCTCATCCATCTTATTTTCCACCCCATCCATCTTAGTTTCCACCTTTCCAATATAGGAAAAGATTTCTTCTCTTTCTTCTTGAGTCATGGATGAGCTTTCTAGAGGTTTATTTGGTGATGTATTGGATATTTCTTTGGAGCCATGAAAAAATGTTACTGAGTCCCAAGGACAAGGGAGTGTTATGTGTTATATGGTGAGTGCAAGTTAATGATGGTCTCTCATGACGCATTAGTGGTAATGCAAAACTAGAAAAATTACAATTTGTTAACTTGGAGGGATTATTCAAGGTACTTTTGCAATGAATTTGATTATGGTGTAAGAAGATGAAACGTAGGAAATTGAATTAGCTTTCCGAATATACAACTTTTATTCATAGAAATTGTAAATAACTATGTTAATTTTTTTTTTCTAACATTGGTATCTTATTTTTCCAACAAAATATAAGGTATATGTTTTTGTTCATGTAGGTGTTGAGTACCTTAACGTTGTAATTTAATTCCAAAAACTTGTATACTTGTAGAGAACCCACTTTTGTTGTTCCATGTAATTTTTGGAAATTTATAATATTAGAACGTATTTTGTTCGTGCAGGCTAAGAGGGTCTTAACATGATCAAAATAATTTCTACTTTTTTTAGATCGTAGATATCGGTCTCCTCTAATGCCGCATATAAACCATTAAAGAAATGGTTAATCTGACAAAAATGTATAGTAGAAATAAGAGAGGTATGTACTCTAGAATTTTGATATATGTCAAGACAAAATTAGATTAAAAATATTAAAAAATATTAATTTAAAAAAAATGTATAATTAGAATCTGCACGGCCAACTCTATATGTATCTGTAGTTTCATCAATAACTGAATTGTGTAGCGTATATAAAAATAAAATAAAAAACATAGATAGGGAGAGGAATTCATGAAAATGGAGGTTTTTATGTATTTGCAAACCGAACCACTTGGTTTGTCATCCCGAACCTAAATTC
>JZKD02S1759005.1:528105-550172 GCA_000966675.3 Picea glauca
ACATAATGTGTTTCATGTTTCACTACTTAAGAAATATGTACCTGATGCTAATCATGTTATCGATTGGAATGTGATTCAGGTGGAACCAAAAGGTGTCCTGCAAGTGCATCCTGTGTGCATATTGGACAAGAAAAGAAAACAGCTTTGGAATCGAGCCATAGAGCTTGTAAAGGTCCAGTGGACCTGGTACGGTCCTGAGGATGCCACATGGGAGCATGAAGAGGTTATGCAGGTAGAGTACCCACATCTTTTTGAAAATTTTGAAAGACTTGCAGAGACAGTGTGAGTTGCATTGAGGACAATGCAGAAATAAGGGGAGGGGAATTGTAGAGTTCCCAAGGCCGAGCCCCGTTGTAAACCATGTTATGAAAGGAATTGTAATTATGTTTTATAAGCTAGTGAGCCAAGTTTTTATAAGCTGGAGGCTTATGTGTTTGCTAGGCCAGGGAGCCTGGGTGTTGAAGGCCAGGAGCCTGCTGTTGTATATGTAATCACGCAGAAAAATTAATAAAATATAAACACCACCATGTGCAGACCAACCACGATGAATGAGTGAAGGAGGACTAAGCATCCATAGAGTGGGCAAGGAATTAGGGGCTGGAAGATGGGAAAAGGGGCTAAGTGTTGATCCTAGGGGATAAGCCTAGGAGGCTTAAGCCTAGGAATAATATTTTAATATTATCTCAAAAAGACATGTGCATATTATGTTTATCCTAATTTTTGGCAAGGGTGGACGTGCAAGGGTGATGCGTGCTGGTGGAACGCATGCAGTTCCATGGGTGACAAGTTTCAACCCTGGCACATGCGAATAAAACAGCCAGGATGAGCCGTGAGAGGGGTTCCTCCCCCATTCTACCCGATTGCCTGAACGCGTACGGAGCCCTGGATAGTATGACCAACCCGACTCCTGTAGAGACCCTTCGTGTGTCCCTGTGATTCAAAAAGTCTGTGTTTGGCTCTGAGGAAACCCGTGTGTGCATTCCCTGAACGAGACGCCTGTGTTGATTTTGGGAAAGAGTCTGTGTTTGTTCTGGAAAGCTAGTACTCCCTTCTCTGTTCTAAACCGGGAAGTCTGCATCGACCCCTTCCTGGACGACTCGTCACGCATCCCTGAGAATCCAGAGTGTGAGTCTATTCCATGTTGCCAAATTGAGAAAACGGAAGTGTCCCGTCCCTGCTAAGCCTGTTTATGCTGTTGCACCTATCGGAAGCTATCCTGGGGTGTTCGTGTCTGATTTCCCATTGATTGTGGTGGATGTGTAGTGTTTGATCCTGTGTGGCTTGTTGACCAGTTCATACAACACTCTCTCTAGGTGAGGGAGGTGGATGTTGTTGGAAGAGGTTTCTTCCAGAGAGTGTCCAGCACCAGCTTCAGGCTCTGAGACTTCCTGATCCGGCCTGTTGTCGAGACCCAGAGAGGGAGATTAGCACCGATGGACTGTGCTTGTGAAGGTGTATACTCCCGGGCGGAACAGGCATGAGGGGAATGAGAATCTGATAGTAGTGGGCATAAGATGGCATCCTGGGAAGAATCCTTTTAGATTTTATGTGTTGTTTTCCCTGTAACCTCAGCCTAGCCTACAATTCCTTGCCTTGGGGTGGAGCTTAGTCCCAGCTCGAGGGTGTCCCACTGCTGAGCTGATGAGCAGTGTGGTCTAAGGCTGGGAGGTTCGTGGAAGGCCTGCACTTGGTTGGTGGATTCTACCACTGTTAAAAGATAAGTATCTGATTATGTTTTAATCACGTTTTGCATGACTCTACTATTATGTTATCATGATTTCCGCTATGTATATGAATTAGTATGAAATGCTATTTATTGTTAATTATGGCAATAACTCATATGAATACTCTATGTAGAATGTGTTTATTTGTTTAAATGCATGGGATTTATAATACCTATATGAGTTATATACCTAGTGGTGTTAAAGTTTCCCTTTTAGAGCGATTAAGCCTTGGTAGCTGAAAAGGTGCGCTACAAATAGCCTAGACCTTTGATGTTCCTAGAATATAGGAAGTTACTTTAGGGGGTTGTTGGCCATACATCATTTCATATGGTGTCATTTTGGTGGTTGTATGATAAGAAGTGTTGTGCCACCATTCTTCTAGTGGTAACCACTACACCCATTGATCTTGTTTGTTTGAAACAAAACAACGCAAGTAAGTTTCCAAACACCTATTGACCACTTTTGTTTGGCTATCTATCTATGGGTGGTATGTTGTTCTCATGTTCAATTGTGTGCCCTGTAATTTGAACAGTTCCTTCCAAAAGGTGTTGGTGAAGGTCAGATCATGGTTGAATACAATGGATGTTGGCATGCCATGCAGCTTGAAAATATGATCAATGAATACATGGGAAACTAGAGCTGGCGTAAAAGGTTGTGGTAAGGCACAAAAATGTGCATACTTGGAGAGGTGGTCGAACACTACCATTATGAATGACTTGTTACCCACTTTAGGAAGGCCCACTATAAATTCCATGGAGATGTCAGTCCAAATAGATTATCTAATGAGATCTCTCGGGTTCTTGACAATTTCCCCTTTATGGTGTTGACAAATATCACATCTGATGACAAAGGTGAGGATATACTTCCTCATACCTTCCCAAAAAAAAGAGCAAAGAGCATGAGCATAGGTATTTTAGAATCCCGAGGGACCTGCAAGAGTATAAGAATGCAACTCATTCAATATCATATGATTGAGTGTTGGATATAGAGACAAAACCAAGCGATCCTTATATCTGAGTACATTGGCTTGCCAAGTATAGTCGGTGGGAGGGAGAGTGTCAACTTGAAGTCATTGAATGATCTATGATATAGTGGGATGGGCAAGCCATTCACACTGAACTTCATCAATCCAATGAGGGATGGGTAATGATAGAGAAAAGAGGGAGCTTGCATCTTCATATTGTCTGGAGAACGCATATTCCACTACATTGTCTTTTCCTTTCTTATAGATGATCTCATAATCATAGCCCAACATTTTGGTCAGCCACTTACTTTTGGGGGGGGGGATGACAACCTATGCTCGAGGAAATACTTGAGACTATGGTGATTGGTTTTGATCTAAAAGCGACGTCCCAATAGATATGGTCTCCAAGTGTGCACAACATGGAGAATGGCCATCATTTCCTTTTCATATGTAGATTTCTCCAAATTGCAACCACTCAAAGCATGGCTAGTGAAAGAAATAGGTCGACTGTTTTGGGTGAGAACTACACCAATACTAGTGCCTGAAGAATCTGATTCAACCAAAAAAATATTGTTGAAATCAGGGACTACCAAGGCGGGGGTAATACACATGACCTTCTTCAAATATAGGAAGGCTTTCTCGACTTCGGGAGTCCACTAAAATGCATTATTTTTAAGAAGGTATGTCAATGGTCATGCAATATTTCCATACTGGTGGACAAATTTCCTATAATATCCTGTGAGGCCAAGGAAACCCCGAAGGATTTTCAAGGTCTTGGGACGTGGTCAATCCTGCATGGCTTGAATCTTGTTGGGATCTACACGTACTATGTCATGGCCGACAATGTGGCCCAAGTATTCGAACTCACTTTCCCCAAAAGAACACTTGGACTTTTTGACGAACAAATGATAGTCCCATAACAATTGGAGTAGTTTGTCCACATGTTGAAGATGGGAATCCCAAGTGCGATTGTAAATAAGAATGTCATCAACGAAACTAGAATAATCTTTTGAAGGGATGGATTCAAGAGTTTATTCATGATACTTTCGAAGGTATATGGAGAATTTAAAATCCCAAAAGGAATTACCAAGAAATCATAATGGCCTTCATGAGTTCTAAAAGCGGTCTTTGAAATATCTTCTTCCTTCATCCTAATCTAGTGATAACTGGAGCAAAGATCCAATTTGGTGAAGAAACAAACACCCTATAACTCATCGAATTGGTCATCAATGACCAGAATGGGATAATTATCCTTAATGGTCAATTTATTAAGGGCATGAAAATATGGACACATGCACCAATAACCTTTTTTATTTAGGACCATTACAACAAGGGAGGAGTATGGGTTGGTAATTAGGGGAATTATGTTAAGAACCTGAATAGATCTACAAATATAATCACCACAAATATTGAATACACAATAGATCCACAGAGCAAGATAGAAGAAACCACACTATATTATTACCAAACCATTGAGGTAGGGAAACACCATACAATGGATCCTGTTGTGGAAGGGATTATATCTAACTACCCATTTATTATATCTAACTACCATAGTGGGCCTTATTTAATAATATACTAGACCTAGCCCACCTTACATTGAATGGCCTCCACTATTATCATTATGGGCCCTCTGGGCCCCCCCGCTACCTCTCTAGCTACCTTACATTCCATCCCCCTTATGAATGCGTTGTCCTCAACACTTGATGTACAACCATATACCAGAGTCCCATGGATAAGTGTGGACCATAGTGCTGAAGTAGACTAGAGAACCAGGGTCCCATTGAGAAATGGAAGCCAGCATGATGAATTATTCCAACCTCCATTGTAAGCCAGGGTCCCATGCCCAATTTCTCATGTAAACCCCACATGGAAGATATCAGCACCCAATAACCAATTGAAAATGATGCTCCCAATACTAACACCTATCATGTGGATCCAAATAAGAATATTCATCCACATAGTGGGAGATGATCAAAGATGAATCTGGAAGGAACAATACCATTGTAGAATATGCAGTTTGGACACTGGTAACTAGCTCCTGATGTGGGACATTGATGTTCTCTATAGAAGGTGGAGTAGAGTCATCAAATAAAATCTGGAAGTGGTTGTCATCCTAGAAATGACAACTATTCATATATCAATCATCGCAATCGGCCTCAAAATCATACCAAACATATATTTCTTGACTATATTCATCCCTGAGATCCTCCATAAGAAATCTCTCCTGCATGTTATCCAATGAATCTTGAATACTACGAAAACTATCATTGAGGGCATCTACAAAGCCATCCAATCTGTCATTCAATGTGTCAAACAATTGGGCTTTGAATGTTTCAGTAATCTGTAGAATTTATTTGAGGGTTTGAGAAGAAATATCCATCTGAGCACCCTATGAAATTTTATGAACTCTGCAGTCCTGCTGCCGTCACGACAAAACCCAAAAAATAGAACAATAAATTACTGCAGAAAATCGCGACGTTTTCTGGAAAAAAACCCTAAAAAACTGTTGAATTTAAAATGCTCATAACTTCACTTCCCGGACTCCGTTTTGGCTAATTGTTTTTTTGAAATTGGGTGAAATTGTGAGAGGAAATCAGATCTGTAATTTGTTTGGGCAAATTCAGCCTCTAGATTCTACAAAAATAAAAATAAAATGTGTCGCCGTCCGCGGAAAAAACCCTGAAAAATTGCAAATTTTAAAACTTCAATATCTTGACTTCCCGAACTCCGTTTCGGATGATTTGTTTTTTCAAATTGAGTTTTTTTATGAGATGAAATCATATCTACTACCTGTTTTGGCAAATTTGTCACATAAATGTAACAAAAATTTCTGGAATGTCACGGCCCTCTTTTTTCTTCTCCAAAAAAAAATCTGCAAAAATAAAAAATATTTGCCCACAATGTCTGCCAAGGAAAGTGCTCTAATACCACTTGTTAAGAACCAAAGACTGAATACAAAAGCACCACAACAGATATACAAGGATAATATGCAAAATCTCATTTATTACTATCAAACCCTTGAAGTAGGGCAACACCATACAATGGATCCTATTATGGAAGGGATTCTCTCATGTTCATTTGCCTCTTCGAGGGGGCATCCTCCTATTGAGCTACTTCTCCAAATACAATACTTCTCTTCATGTCTCATTACATTGATTGAACCCCTTTATATAGTGCTACCATCACCTAAGAACATTCTAGAGGAGGAATCTTCTAGAAGTATAACCTTCTAAGAAGTCTTCTTACATTTATTATATCTAACTACTCATTTATTATATATAACTACCATAGTGGGCCTTATTTAATAATATAGTGGACCTATTCAACCTTACATTGAATGGCCTCCATTATTATCACTATGGGCCCTCTGGGCCCCCCCACTACCTCTCTAGCTACCTTACAAATTACCCCGACTTCCATTAATTATTGCACTATTTTTTCTATTTTATTTTTTTAAGAAAATGGGTACCTTTAGGGGCGTACATTAAGGGGTTGACTGCCAGGAAGGAGAGGGATGTTGTGATCGTGCTCACCCCAGGATGGGGTTGATTTTGTGGGTGTCTCAAAGACCCGATGGTGGTTGTCCAAGACGAGTTGCAGGTTTAGATGGAGTGTTGGGTATGATGGCTCTTATACTTGGATGGAATTAAATTGGGAAATCACCCCATGATGATATTTCTTCAAGAGTTTCTCCATTTTGTGAGAGATCATAATTTATGGGGACCAAGCATGAAATTTGCAGAGGGTATAGGTGTGAGCCTCTTTAATAAAGTGCATATATAACTCCTCATAGTCCATGGTAATCGGTCTCGAAGTGTGCATCCATTCAACACCCAAGACAATATCACAACCACCCATGGAAACAGAAAACATGTGATTTTTTAGGGTATAATTGCCCATTTGGAGTTTGACAGTCTCACAATGGCCCCCACATTTCATTATACCACCATTAGCTATGAGAATTTGAAAATTTGAAACTGGTCAAACAATTGACATCCTTAGATACCCTATGATGAATAAAATTATGGATGTTTCCACTATCAATCAACACTACGACCGACCGCTATTTGATGTAGCATTTGATCTTTAATGTCTGTGGAGCAATAATACCAGCAAGGGCATGGAGAGAGATGATAGTTTCTATCAGTTCCTCAGGAGGTGCAACGACTTCTGAGAGGGGCAAGGTGGGCTTAGAATCCTCAAGCTCGGGGGACTCATCTGACATTAGATCCTCTAACCCATCAATATGGAAGAACTTTTTTTCATGACATTTATGTCATGGTGCATATTTGTCATCACGGTAATAATAAAGCCCTTGTTTCCTACGTTCTATTATTTCTGCTAGAGACACTTTTTGAACCTTCAAGGTTTGAGTGGGAGTAGTGGTAGCCCCTAGATGAGGATGGTTGGGGACTGAAGAATGAAGGGGTTGTGCCTGAATAATTGTATCAACTTCCAATGATAATTTTCACTCTTGCAAACAAGTGTTGTGAGGGAACAACAACCCATTCCCCATTTAAATTTTTTTAATCTTAATGCAGGGATGCACACTTTCTTTTTTTTCATGAGGTATATTTCCTTGAATATTCATCTTCATGTTTGGAACTTAAGTTAGGTTTCCTCACCTACTTTCCACTTTCCTCCCTTCTTACATTTTCATCATCGGGTTCTCATCAAACATGCACATAGGCTCACCTTCATATTTCGCCAATGATGACGGCTCGCAACGTCTTCGTCGGAAGTTAACAACGTGCTCTCATCCTTTTCCTCCTATCCTTTTTAGCAACGATGACAATCCCTTCTCTCTCCTAGTCACAACCCAGTTGACACATGACCCTATCTCTAGAGTACACCTCAGCAATTACCCCCCTTGTGGACCCCTCAATTCAACCACTGCGTAAGTCTTTTCTTTTCTAACACATGTCAAGGTAATAACGGATAACATCCTTGGCGAATGTGTTTCTTCGTTGAACTTTTCTTTGGGCTCTTTCCTATACCACCCCTCCTTTCCAACGACAACATCATCCTTTTCTATCCAGTTGTCACATTTTCCATCCTGTGGCTCATATGAACCAAGTCGTCGTAGATCACTCCTCCATCATACATATCATGGTGTCTATTTAATGGGTCCCCCCATGGCTACCTCGACGTCTTGTCAGCATTATTTAATGAAGTATTAATGCCCAACGATCATTTAATTGAACACTAAAAGGAATTTAAGGTCCAACTTAGACTCGGTAATCATGCTTAATTGGTTAATTAGGTATTTATCATCGTTGGAGTTGTTTTCTCGCCCACATCTACACTTCTTGTCTCCATCGACTGTTGACGACGACAACTTCATGATTCCCCGCAATTTTTTGAATTCTCCCATTCCTTAACAGTTGTAACCACCAATCGTCTACGAGAGCATTTACTCTTTGTGTACTCGCCTGACCGATTCCAAGTTGTATCACACTTTTCAATCATTACGTTATGGTTAGAGGGAATTAACGATTTTTTTTTTGAAAAAGGCACCAAGACTCGTGTTCCTTCTCACTTGCTCATAAAGGGAAAACAAAGGTTGCTTCTACAATTCTCTATTTTCTCTGCTTGATCAACTACCGCTCCCGAAATTTAAGCAAGTATGATACTATTTTTATAATATTGTTATTTCAATCCTAAAACTAATCTATTAACTATAATTTGTTTGTCTGTGCAAGTGAAGAGATGTCCAGGATGGTCACTAGAAAAGGAAAATCCCAAAACTCTGGGACTCCTGTTCCAGTTTCCATCCTAGATTCATATATTATCTATGAAACCAATAACCATGATGGGATGGAACACTACCTCAGTTATGCTGAGATCCTGGACATGTTCGAAAATGAAATATTCCCATCGAGTGATCCAAACATTGAGGCATACAAAATATTAATAAGAGGGAGATTCATTTAGTAGTCACTTTCCCTAATATTTTTCCTTACAATGACTCAACCAAGTGGTGTTTTGCATATATACAAAAGGATATAGGATTAATAATCAACGCTTCAGGTCTCTTGATTGCCTCACTCAAAGAAGATGACATTGGTGCAAGGTATCAACCCCCAGAGCCTGTAGTGGCCCTAAAGGAGTCTCTTCTCGAACAATTTGGAGTCGACCATGAATTCTTTGAGATCCTCATGGAAGACTAGTTGTATGATGAATAATCGTCAGCAAAAAAAGGTGAAATATATGTTCCAATGCGATATTTCAAAATCCCTTATAGGGTGCTAAATACCATGATCTATAATCTCTATGGCGATTAGAGTAGCACCCATTTCAGGATGGAATGGTTCCCTATGGATTACAAGATAGCCCAAAATGGCCAAGCATTCAATTGGGCAACCATTCTCTCATTCAGTATTGCACAATGCATCCAAGATCTCAAGGGAATGAAAAATTTTGGTTTCTACATGTCTACCTATCTTATAGACGTTGTGTGTGCAGCAAACCCGTTCCCAACATTCAACTGGGCCTAGAATCCAGACAAGGGACCAATTCATTTCTATTGTTCTCAACTATGGGAGGTCAATTGCAAGACGTTTTTCTATGACATATGAGATTACTTCATGGCCCCCTTGCATAAGGCCATCTTCATCCTCTTGTCTCATAGGATATCTCCTAGGGCTCTCAAATGTTTAAAGATCATCATGGATTGATATGTGAAGAAGTACTACACTTACATCTGGATCAACGAGGCCATAGGAGCACCACATTTGATGCCCAAGTATGTGCCTGAAAAGCTTTTGGCTAGGGAAATTGCATGCCAAACTGTTGAAAAGGGGGCCACTTCCTACCTTTCAGAAAAGAAAAAAAAATATGCTTGATTTTTCCTATCCAGATTAGGGCATACTCTCTAGAGAACAAGAAGCAAGATGAAAAGGATGCTGAAGCACTCAAGGATCTATGGATCTGTCTCGGAGAACCCAATTTACATGATCCTCAAAATGTGGTTTATGAGCACATGAAGGCCATCATACTAGCACCACAAACCATGCATGAGTCCTGGTTCTCAGAGAAAGTTTTTCGAGGTGCACTGAGTTTCAAGGAAGTGTTAGAAAGGATTACCACTGACGTAGCCCAACATCAATTGAGAAAGGATGAAGAAAAATACATAACATTGAGGCTGGAACAGTTCCAAGCTCTCCTCCACCTTGAAAATGAAAAACTAAGCGAAGAAGAACAAAGGAGAAGAGATAAAAAAGATGAGATGGCGAGAAAAGTTGGTGAAGTTGAAGAAAGGTACCAATTGTTGAAGAAGAAAGAGGTCGAAGAGAAGTAGGATGCACTGGAGAAGATTAGAAGTAAATGTTACCCCTCTCAGAAAGCTAGCGCAAGGAAAAAATAAACAACAAACATAGAGAAACCACCATTGGTTGCACTAGGAGAAGCCCAAGAAAGGAATGATAAGGATAAGGCCGACAATACAGAGATTTGAGACACTGGTTTAGTAGGTGTTGATGATATCATCAATCTAGATTATGAGAATAGCATGGTCAGTACCCCAATAGAAGAATGAACCCCCTGGCTTCAATTCCATGAAGCTTATCACTCACCACAGAAGGGATCGGGTTTGAAGGAGAAGTGGTCATAGTCGGTGATTATTACTATAGACACAATACCCAAGACATAGAGAATAGAACTCCCAAAAGAAAAGGGGAAAAGTAGAAGCAAGCCAGGATGTGCTCGAGAGGAGTATCAAATGGAAAGTTGGGCCCGATGTAAAGGATAACACTCTACAAGCAGCCTCGAAACTCAGTGATTTTATTGGGGTAAACATTGTATTGGTCCATGAGTTTGTCATAGTGCTAGACGCTACAAAATCTAGGATTACAGAACTGGAAACGACCCTGGAGACTATCAAAGAATCTACGACCAGTCAGGCAAAAAAACAAATCCAATAGGTGAAGCAAGCCTGTCAGGAGGAGATAAAAAGGAGACTACAGGTATAGGAAGAAGGTATGTAAGTTAAATTCACCGATTCAATGTCATTGGTCCAGAAGGCCCATGCTAGTGACATGCAATAGCTTGAAACCTTGCAAAATATGGAGGTGACGAAGATCAAAACACAGTTGGTCGAATTGAGGTCTTTCAATGAAAAGGGTCGAGTCGAAAACCAAAGGGTAAAAATGCATAACAAACTCTTGAGAAAGACTATAGAAGAACACTAAAATAAGACAATGACTATCAAGGTTGTGAAGACAAAATCCCTAGGGAAAAATGAAGAACTTTGGAACACGTTGAAAAGGTTTTTCGGCGCACTCGACAGAATTGTGGTTACCAAATATGAATAGACGAAGTTCGACTCGCAAGTGAAAACCATCCATGAAAAATATCAAAGGGTGCTACAATCTTACAACAATATCACAGAGTGGCAAGATTCACTACAGACAGTTTCGTCCCCAGAAACCCTCCTAGAGTATTCTGACGAGCAAATAATATGAGATCGTCGACTACTGGAGATAGGCATGGTAACGATCACCGAGGTGGAAAATACCTAGGAACAAGTCATTGTATCTAGTGCTGAGGTATGGAGATCGACAGATGATATAATATTGTTTTTCGTAATGGATCCCCTTAGGGATATTGACAAAGCTTCATCAACCCAGATGATCATCGAGGACGTGGACACCAAGAGGAACCATGCTTAGAGAGAAATCGAAGCAATCAATGAAATTAATGCGGAGGTTATCAAAAAACTATTGATCCAACCATCCAAAATCATCACCCTGACAGAAGATGTCATGCAACGTGTTGAGAAGATCCTTGGGATGAAGATTATCATTCCCATGTGAAAGATTTATGTTGATCCGGAGAAGATGCAGTTGATTCAAGTAGATTCCATACTCGAAGAATTCAAGAGATGGAAGGCATTCATGGGTGTGAAAGCGAAATCGTCGGGGCTCCCCTGAAGAGTTTCTTTTGTAACTAAAATTTTTAAGAGTAGATAACATCATTGTATTCATGCCCATGTCCCAATCAAATAAGGGACGCTGGAGCACCGTTTCAGTGTCCCAACCATAAACAATATGAGGAATGTAGTGCAATACCATAGGATCTCTATAAATGGGATGATTGTAAAAGAAAAAAGGCTTTTGTTTCTTTGGAAAAGTGATTGTTATTTTTACTCTTATTTTGAATAAAGGATGGAGGAAATTTTGAAGGCAATGGATCACATGTGTATGACTGTGACTATTCATGTTTATGCATGTAATTCTGTGGATTTTGAATGTTAATCTATGAATTATTTCTTGGTTAATATTCTGTTATTTACAATTGTTATTGTTTTCTTTCACGAATGCAACTCCTCGGTAACTTAATTTGCTAATCAATTTATATTGACTACAAATAGTTGTTTGGTTAAATTTTGTATGTCTTGTTAAATTAATTCATTCTATGAAAGTAATATCATCTCTCACTGTATTCATCTTTCAATGTGCTCCTAATCATGATAGGTTAGTTTAGAACTAGGTTAGTTTAGAACTAGTTAGAAACTACATCTTAGAATAATAATCATACATCTTAGCTTAATTTTAGTTAGTTGAAACGTTTTGTATTTTTAATTCATCTTAGAACCTTCAGTTCTAAGATTCATATTTAGTTAGTATTTTAGTTAGATCGGTAACAAGGACAAAATATGGTCGGAAGCGCTACCCCAAATGCGAGTGGGTCTAATTGGGACCTGCCATTGGGCATATTCCCTCTTCTAATTGAGTGGGTCATTATGTCCTGTCAACAAAAATGGCGCTAGAAGGAGGGCCACATAAATGAATGGTTGCAAATAGAAGCTCAAACCCTTCCATTATGTCCCGCAAGAAATATTTTCCTCTGAACAAGTAATTCCCACCAAGTTCGCTCTGAACATAATTTCTTTCCTTTGGAGTATGGTGTGAACACGTCAGCTCAGATCAGCACTCACTACACTTTCACTCATCCTGAACCATCCTTTTCTTCCCCACAACCTCATGTCCTAACCATATCAGGGATTGAATTTATAGTCAGACACTCAACTAAGCGAACCAACCGTGCCCTGACTAGAATACTTAGTAAGCAGACTGAATAGCTACCCTTGGACTACTCTCTACCTGAAATCAAGAATACCTTCCACATACAGACCCATATTTCACTGGGTCAAGCCCCTATCAAGAAAATAATTATGTTGGAACCCCTGAATATCACGTTCCTGAGGATACTTCTAATTTTCCTGAGACTTCCAACTTTGATATTGAATATTATTTATTAACTGGTGGAGCAGGAGGTAGACCACCCTCGCCTCCCAAGTCACCCCCTCACACTCCAAGAGATGAGTTGGAGGAAAACTCTAAAGAAAGAGACGAGTCTGAGAAACAATCCAAAAATAACCCATATCAAATCATTGTGTATCAACCTCCGAACATGTCTAGAGAAAACACGAACCAAAATTATCCATCCTACAAGCCTTGATTAACCCCTGATGCAGTTGGTGTACCTAAAATTCAGCATGACATGCGCAGGTATCCTGAAATTTTTTATCCAAATTCAACCCGGACCGAAACGATTCAGCTGAAAATCATATTAAAAAATTCCTACACACCATTAGGCATCAAGGAATTAGAAATGAAGATGTTGTTTGCCATCTCTTTCCATTCTCTTTCGAAGAAAAATCATCCACTTGGTACTTTTCTCTTGAAGAATCCTCTATCACTAATTGGGATACCTTTGAAAATATATTTCTAAGGAATTTTGGAGAAAATAAAACACCTGCTACGGCGCGTCCTAGAACTCTCAAGAGTCAAAATGGACACCAAGCAGTTGGTGACTGATTATAATCAATAATTTCTTAACCAATTCAAACGAATCCCTCACACCTCTAAACATGCAGAGGATGTCACCATTGAATTCTATACATATGGATTGCCCATATCCATGGCCATGGATGTCAAGAACGCTGAGAAATGCACATTGGAAGAATCCTTCCAAGAAGCACTTAAGTTCAAAAAAAACCTATTGAACCTGAAGGGAAACTCTGGTTCCGAACCTTCAAAAGATAAAGGCAAAGCTAAAGAAACTTCATCTAAACTTTCAAAAGAAAAGAGACAAGATGATCCTATGGGTATGGAGGCACTTCAAAGAATTATCAAGAAATTATCCAATGAACTGATTGATCTAAAGAAATGTAGTGGAGAACGGTCCTCTAACCCAAATAAATTCTTTAGATTCCCTCTGAAGAAAGATAAAACTTCTCCCCCTACAAATAAAACCAACACCCCTCAGATGGATGACATTATTATGGAATATATAGTCCAAGCTTTGCAAACTTGGGTGACCGAAAATCTAACTGAGGATGATGAAGAAGAGGAGATGGCTCAAAAAGAACAAGAGAAATCCAAAGAACCCCATAAACTTGAACAACATCAACTAAATCCATTTTGGGACATCTCATTTGGAGAAGAATAAGAAGAAGCAGAAGAAGTGCATATGTCACAAAACGTTGTTAAAACTAGAAGTGCCAGCAAGAAAACTTCTAATGATGACACCACTAGCAACAA
Organism: Picea glauca; assembly: GCA_000966675.3. Classification (NCBI taxonomy): domain Eukaryota; kingdom Viridiplantae; phylum Streptophyta; class Pinopsida; order Pinales; family Pinaceae; genus Picea; species Picea glauca. Next base: position 542,343 of record JZKD02S1759005.1, read on the forward strand.
TCCCACCACACTTATCACTTCCACCACCAAGCCATCATCCCCTCCATCAAATTTTGTCCCCAACCCTAAAAAAAATACACATTCCAACCAAAAAGTGACCAATAAGACGTTGAAGATCAATACTACATCCACAACCCCAGTCAAGTTAGAATATGATTTCTTAGAAGACTTGAAAAGGACTAAGGAAAACATTTCCTTGTTTGAACTCATGAAAATCCCACAAATCCAAGAAAATTTTATCAAGACCTTACAAGGGAAATCCCCCACTAACTCAAAAGAAATAAATACTAGGAATAAGAAAGGAACAATCAAAACCAACTCTGTGTTGAACGACACTTCACCTAAGAGTCAGGTAGCCACCAGCGCTTCCCTTACAGGATATAGGTTTAGATCTACCACTCTGCCTTTCCTTATCACCTTTGAAATTTTCAAGAGGAATGTCCATAACTGCATGGTTAACTCTAGAGCTTCATCATTCCCTTCAAAGTCTATGAAAAGCTTAATTTCAAACTAGAGCCATCAAACATTCAAATTATTCAGTCAGACAAGACCAAAGTAAAAGTTATCGGAGAATTGAAAAATGTGTTGATTAGGATGTCTAACAATCTGAAAGTCCACCAAACCATTGATATCACCGTAGTAGATATACTTGACAACTACAGTATGCTTCTAAGTCATGATTGGTCAACTATGTTAAATGGTTACTTCACCACTAATTGGTCACACCTCTGGCTCCCCTACAATGGGAAGATGAATCAGATCAGGATCGATAGAGAGAGGTACATGAAACACGTAGTCACAAAACTGAATGACCCAAATGAACTAGCAATGTTCAATAACTCAATCCTGGTAAATTACTCATATGACACATTCTTTGGGGATTACACTTCTGAAATATCACCCTTTGCGGAATTTAATGCACAATCTGGAATCCTTCACTGCACCCACATTGTTGAACCTGATTTTAATATAGTTAATCTTAATAACATTCCCTCTGATGTAAAACCTAACATAGTTTCCAAGGACATATTAGAGAATCCTACTAACTCAACTAACCCCATTAAAACCAAAAAATCTGAAAATTCAAAAACACCAGTTAAAATAAAAGGAGATCCTGACACATCGACGTTATTTTTCGATGAATCCAAATCTCTAGAAGTTGCAGGCACGGGTTGCATATTAAAAGACCCGAAAGGTACTAAAATGTTAATTGCATGCAGACTATAGTTTCCTTGCACCAACAATAATGTTGAATACGAAGCCCTAGTACAGGGGCTAAGGAAGGTAGTAGACTTGAAAGAAGAAAAAATCAAGGTATTTGGTGATTTTGAGATCATCGTAAGACAAGTACGAAACACCATTCATTGTATTTCAAGTCACTTAAAAAATTATTAGTCTGAGGTTTGGGAACTAATTAAATATTTTTCAGCATTAAATATTAGTGTCGTTCCTCGATCATTGAATTCTGATGTTTATTTGTTAGCTAACATAGCTTCTATATTAATACCCTCAAATGGATTGATTCTTGACACTTTTTCTATTGAACTTTTATACAGACCATCAATTCCTAACAATATCGTCAATTGGAGGGTATTTGATGATGACCATCAGCTCAAAACTTTCCTACACCTCAAAGATACCTTAAAGGATTCTATCATAGATGAAGGTCAGCATGACCTGCTGATGAATACAAGTAATACCGATTTTTCCGAATCAACAAACACAGTAGGCCCAACCAACAATATCCCCAGGAGTGTGGTCAGAATAGAAAATCTCTACAACCTTCAAGATAAATTCAAAAATATCACCAACTGCAAGACTAATAGCTCATACATGCATTTTGAAGTAGTAAACTTGGGGTTAGATATCACGCCTCAAAATGTTAACCTTGGAAAAAATTGTTCTCCTGGAGAAAAGAAGTTATACATAAAGTTATTCAAAGAGTATAAAGACATCTTCGCTTGGACGTATGAGGATCTCAATACATATGATACAAATATTATACAACATGTAATTCCCATGAAACCTCAAACCAAGTTCATTCCAACAAAAGTTGAGGAAGATGCACCCCAACCTTGAACCTCAAGTCAAAGCAGAGTTGAATAAATTATTAGTTACTAAAATTATTTTTCCAATTAGATATATGTAGTGGATATCCAACTTAGTACCAGTAAGGAAGAAGAATGGGGATATTAGGCTTTGTGTTGATTTTAGAAATGTAAACAGAGCCTCAAAGAAAGATAACTACCCTGTACCTCCCATGGAACAGATTCTACAATGTGTCTGGATCAGAAACACTCTCCCTACTAGACATATTCTTAGGACCACATCTCTCATTTGAAGAAGGTATTCAACAGATGCAGGAGATACAACATCTCTCTGAACCCCAAGAAATCTGTTTTCGTTGTTAATGAAGGAAAACTTATGGGTTTCATCGTCTCCAAGCATGGTATGTGGATTGAACCTGAGAGAACCAAAGCAATCGCTAAGATCCCTCCCCCTCACAATAAGAAAGCTACGCACTCATTCCTCGGGAGGATTAATTTCGTAAGATGGTTCATCCCCAGCTTCGCCAAAACAGTAAAACACATACATGATATGATAAAAAAGAATGTTGAATTCAAATGGGGGCCTAAAGAAAATGGGTTTTCGACATAATCAAAGAAAATATTGCACAAGAACCTGCACTGTTGAGCCTAGATTTTGATCTAGATTTCATCTTGTACACCTTCTCCTCTAAGATTGCATTTGCAGTTATCTTAACACAAAAGAATCTGGAAGGAGACAAGTTTTTGTGGCTTTTATGATTTTGGGTCTACAAGGAGTTGAGCTAAAATATCCTGAAGTTGATAAATAGGCCTATGCGTTATTCAAAGATGTCAAGAAATTTCTACCATTCTTACTTAAATCTAAAACCAAGGTCATCCTTCCCTACCCTATTTTCATAAACCTCCTAGTACAAAGAGCCTTAGCAAAAAAGAGAGCCAATTGGATTACGGTCCTACAAGAATATGACTTGGAGATCAAACTTGCAAAAATCATTAAAGGGCAAGGGCTATGAAAACTGGTCATGGAATCTCCCTGCATTGAGCCATAGGAATATGCTCTGTATCAATATCATAAGTTATTTGAAAAATAAGTATGTTACATCCCAGTCATTTCAGACCCCTAGATCTATGAAATGAAATACTACTTGTCTCATGGATTGACCCCACATTATCTGTATCCCAAAAAGAAAACGTCCTTTAGGCTCAAATCCATCCAATATCAGTTGATCCAAGGAATTCTATGCCGAAAAAACTATGATGGTGTATTCCTAAGATGTCTAGAAAAGAGAGATGTTGAGAAAGTCCTGCCCAAACTCCATGATGGACTAGCTGGAGGACTCTATGGTGGAGATACTAATGCACACAAAATCCTTATATATGGATACTACTACCCCTCCTTATTCAAATATTCTCACACATATGAGAGGATATGCCAGCAATGTCAATAGTCAGAAGGAAGAGAGAAGAAAGTTGCATTTCCCCTACAACCAATGATTGTTTAACGTCCATTTCAACAATGGGGGCCAGACATAATTGGGGAAATCAATCCCAATTCCTCCCAACTGCACAAATATATATTGAATTCCACTGACTACTTTACCAGATGGAGTGAGGAAATTCCCTTCAAGACTATCAATGAAATCCAAGTGATTTTGTTCATTCAATCTCATATCATCACTAGGTTTGGAGTTCCTGAATCATTAGTCTTTGATAATGAAAAATATTTTTCTTCTCTAAAATTGACTGAATTTTCCCTTGAAAGAAATATCAAAGTTAAATATTTAGCAAATTATTACCCACAAGGGAATGGCTTGGCAAAATCCACTAACAAAAACTTCATCAACATCCTCAAGAATATGGTTAATGACCATCAAAGAAATTGGCACCTTGCTTTGTCGAGTGCCCTATGGGATGACAGAGTAACCCCCAAGTCATCCATCAGAAGCTCCCCTTTTTTCTTAGTCTATTAACAGGAGGCCACCATACCTACTCACACCTTCCTACCAGCCTTGCAATTGGCCCAATCTATCCATGTGAGGCTTGCCCAGTGATGCAAGAGAGGTTAAATATGCTATTAAAATTAGAAGAAGAAAGGGAGAAAGATAAAATGAACTTAACTCGTCATCAAGAAGTAATCAAAAAATGGTTTGAAAAATCGTCTGTAGGTAATAAATATTTTCACGAAGGGGACCTTGTACTCAAGTAGGATAAAGCAAATGAACTAAAAGGAAAACACACCAAGTTTCAAAAGTTGTGGTTGTGACCTTATCTGATCCACCATAAAATAGATCACAGGACCTTCAGACTTAAGAAATTATAAGGAGAGGAGGAGGAGCTCCCTGTCAATGGACAAATCCTAAAAAACTACTTCTCCTAATCACCCATGGTGATTGTAGTCTTGTAAATATTAGAATTTCCTTTATTTTTCCTTTCCTAGTCCCTGTGTTTTTCAAATCAATCATATTTTATCTTTCTTAGTTTTCTTTTCCCCAAATCTTTTTCTTTAGTGTTCCTTTTTCTTTCTGCCTTTGTTAATCCACAATCATTAGCAGTTCATCACTCCTTACCAATCTTTTCCCCCTTAATAATAGCCCTAAATGGTTCATCCCATGTAACCACTTTTCTCTTTGGGCACCTCTCACTCAGCAGTAATCAGAATACCTACAACTCCACGTTTTTGCATGATAAATGAAGACACATGAAGAGGATTTGGTTCACTCAGGCCAAGAGAAAACCTCAAACCTACAAATTCCATACCTTCTGATAGCTCATACTAGTCATCTTTACTATGTGTGACCACTCCCAATACATTCTTTGGTTTCACGCCAGTTCTCTGAATTGCTCTAAAAATTAATATATTTTGCATACATCCAGTGGTATTACCCATTTTTCCCTTAATTCTACTCTACCAATAATTCATGTGAGGAACACACAAGAATGAACCACCGATTGAGATCTTCACATCAAAGTAACTCTCGTATCACCCCGCTTCCAACTTTCCTTCACACATGGTGCAAAAGAAATACATAAATCATATATTTAAAAAAAAATGAAGGCAAAGAAATGAGAATGATAGGAAGTTAAAAGAAAACTCATTTGGGCTATGGATGCTCGCTGGCAACGAGGATATGCATGTATGATACCAAGGCACCTTCGTCAGGGCTATGGACACTCGTTGGCAGTGAAGCAATGTCTGGAAAGAGAGGTGAGGAACAAACTATAGTCCATATTGGTCGGTAAACATTTCTTTGTTGTGTACCCCCCCATGTTTCACTATTGGATACATAATCCCCATAAACACTCACTAGAAATATGCATAAGATCATCAACAATGGATTTTTCCTTTGACTCTTAAGGCTAATTGAATGTGGGGTCCTGTTGACGGGCGAAACAGTCCATCCGTCAACTGGGAGAGTGGAACCGGTCTGGGGTTGTCTAAATAACCCAAGCCGTTTGGAATGGACCACCCTGACGAGTTTAACGGCTCCATTGGCCGCTCTAAGGTCTCGTAAGGAAACCAAAGAGAAAAGTTGATCTGAGCTAAGTGATCTAAACTAAGGAAACTAGAAACTAATAAAACAAACTAAAACAAACTAACTAACTAAATAAAAAGAAATCAAACGAAAATAAAGGAAACTAGAAACTAATAAAGCAAACTTAAACTAACTACACTAATCTAACTATAAACCACTAACTATTATATATTTACAAGATACTAATTATGATTATAATAACTCAAATCAACTGCCTAATTATCAACTGCGTTATTTCTTATTCACAAATGTACACTATGGACAGCGTACAGATTTGATCAAAACCTGCAAAACTCATGTGTTCGCTGCCCTGAGACAGCCAAGAATCTATTTTCATTCTTTTATGTTTTATGAAAAGGAAATAAAAACTACTGAAATCAAACAATCAAATCTATCTTACTGAAATTAAACAATGTAATATAAATCTAACTAAACTATCATTTATATTAAACTACTTAACATAAACAGTAAAAATCTAACTAATTGACCTGGAAACGCTCCAAGTCTGCCCTGTGTATGATTGCTTCTAAGCTGTTTGGAAGAGGGAAACTCACACCAGTTAATCCGTATGCTTCTCGTAAACGATCAGCTATGCTTCTTCTTGAAGTATGTTACAGGACAAACAAGACATAAAAGAAAATCATAACAATCTTCTGATTATAAATTACTGCAAAAGGGGAAACCTATTATGCAGCAAACTTATAGATAACAATTCAATTTATGAAGAAGGCAAAGATATCATTCACAAATTGAACTAATAACTGTTATGTCTTTTATATATTTGGAAGAAACAAGATATAGATGATAGAAATAAAATTATATCATTTGCATTTGATTTAGGTAGCTAAAGCAATACTAAACCATAAACAACCTGATATACAAAACATGGAACAAAGTGTCGATATATTGAAAAGCTAAAGCTATGACAAAACACCAATTCTGCTTCAGTTTGAATCAGAACTCCATATCCTTGTTCTCCCCAACTGAGGATCATCGATTATTACAAAACCATAGGTTTATATAGGTTTTTCACAAGGTAAAACATCCTTGTGGATAATACCAAATAAGTTTACACAATCTGGGAATAATCCCAAAATCCCTTAAACTAAGTAACTAAAAATGCAAGTGGGATCCTTAAGATATCTTCCAACTGCTCCCCATATCCATTGCCAATTCGAATTTTCCTGTAATAGATACAAAGATCAAGTTAGAGGAGTATTTTATTAAGAAAACAACAATAAAAAAATGACTCTTAAGACTTAGCTACAGAATCTTTGATCATGTAGCTGGTCTAGAATAGTAAGCATGACCAGATATCAAATCAAATCAAATTGAATCCAATCATCTTGTAATAATCAACAAATTACTAATGATTAAATCAAACCAAATCGAACAGAATACAATCGGGACAGAGTAGAGATACTCTGTTTTCCCAATCGACATAAAATCGTATCACATCTTAACAAGATTGTTCCATGAATGCAATCAATGATAAACCCAATCGTATGAGATACAAACCATCATTATCGATTAGCATGGGATTCATATCATTGCCAATATAGAAAGCCATTACGATTTTATGCATCACTGTATCCATAGAATCCAACCATAGTTATCATTTGTTGCGTTTCAAATAATTAAAAGGTATAGTCGTAACTGTAATTGACTAATTATAATCACAACAGCAGATTGATATCATTCAGTTAAAAGCACGATATATAAATTGCTTCCATTGTAATCGGATGAAATCATCTCCACAAATATCGACCCAACAGTGTTCATGTTTGATCACCTCATAGTCGACAAGCAGGGTTTTGACAGAGTCAACAAACCGGGCATATAACTGAATTTAATTATAGACACAAATCGTAAGACTTGATACGATCAATCCATCCCTGTAATCTCAATCGAATAATACATTTGTTACCATCGAAATACAGTTCACATCGTAACAGCTACTATTGTTATCCATTCGAAACTTGATTATGTAACAAATGATATACGAATTGGTCCTAACATAGAAAATATAATCAGCATAGCTAACCAATTTGCCCATCATATCGTACAAGATGTAACCAAATCGAACAGAGATATCATTTGTATTTCAACAATAGAAAAGATATCAAATAAGAGAATATTCAAATCAAATTATGATCAATCAAACTAAATCTAATCACAACCAATCCAGAAATCGATAATCAAAACTTATGCATGACAGAGCAAGTCAACAATGTATGCAGAGCTTATGA
>JZKD02S1759005.1:551613-563149 GCA_000966675.3 Picea glauca
AGTGTCTTTTGTAAAAATCAATAAAAGACGACTACAGTCCAAACGATGAGAAAGGTATTTTCACACTTTCAGTTGTGAAAATTGAATCGAAATCAAATTGTAATTGTCGCAAAAAAATGAAACAAATGTCTAGTAGCATAATGCGACAATGATTTGTCGTAATGAGATAAGGGGTGTAGGCAGCTTTTTTGAGAGCAAAAAAAAAAAAAAAATTGAGTTGGCTGCCAATAGGTCCTCAACCTCTAAATTGTATGAATTATCTAAAGGTAACAACACAATTAATGAGGTCTTAGTAATTTTCTTGTTAGCTTAGAGATAACTAGTTCTTCCCAATATGTCTCCATTTGTTGTGATGGAACAAAAACCCATTCCCCATTTAATTTTTTTCAATCTTAATGCGGGGATGCACACTTTATTTTCTCTCTTGAGGTATCTTTCCTTGAATCTTCATCTTCATGTTTGGAACTTAAGTTAGGTTTCCTCATCTATTTCCCACTTTCCTCCCTTCTTACTTTTTCATCATCAGGCTCTCATAAAACATGCTCACAGGCTCACCTTCATATTTCTCCGACGACGATGTATCACAACGTCGTCATCGGAAGTTAACAACATCCTCTCATCCTCATGCTCTTATCCATTTTGTTGATGAAGATGATCTCTTCTATCTCCTAGTCATATCCCAACTAACACATGACCCTCTCTCTAGAGTACACCTCAACAATTACCCCCATCGCGGGCCCCTCAATTCAACCACTGCGTAATTATTTTATTTTCTAACATGTGTCAAGCTAACAACGGCTAACATCCTTGGAAAATGTGTTTCACCATCGGACTTTTCTTTGGACTCTTTCCTATACCACCCCTCCTTTTCAATGATGACATTGTCCTTTGCTATCTAGCTGTCATGTTTTCCAACTTGCGGCTGATATGAACCAAGTCATCGTCGATCACTCCTCCACCGTAGATCTCACGCTTGCTATTTAATGGGTCCTCCCATGGCTACCTCGACGCCTTGTCAGCATCAGTTAATGAAGGATTAATGCCCAATAGTAATTTAATTGAACATTAAAAGGAATGTTAGGTCCAACGTAGACCAGGTAATCATGCTTAATCAGTTAGTCAGGTATTTATCGTTGTTAAAGTTTTTTTTCTCACCCATATCCACGCCTCTCGTCTACATCGACTTCCAATGAAAATAGCTTCACAGTTCCCCCCAATTTTTTGAATTCTCCCATGCCTTAACGACTATAACCACCAATCATCTATGAGCACATTTACTCTTTGAGTACTCCCTTGACCGAGTCCAAGTTGTATCACACTTTTCATTGATTGCCTTATGCTTAGAGGGAATTGACTATTTTGTTTTTAGAAGGCACCAAGAATCATGTTCCTTATCACTTTCTCATATAGGGAAAATGAAAGTCGCATCTGCAATTCTTTGTTTTCTCTTCTTGATCGACTACTGCTCCCGACCTTTAAGTATGTATGATGTTATTTTTCCTATACTATTATTTCAAGCATGAAATGACTCTATTAACTATCATTTTTTTTTTCTGTGCAAGTGAAGAGATGTCAAGGATGATCACTAGAAAAGGAAATTCCCAGACCTATTGGAATCTTGTTCCAGTTTCCATCCCAAAGTCATACACTATCTCTGACACCAACATCCATGACGGGATGAAACACTACCTCAGTTACATTGAGATCCTGGACATGTTTGAAAATGAAATATTCCCATCCAATGATCCAGACATCAAGGCATGCATAAATATTAGGAAGAGTGGTATTCATACAAGAGCCGCTCTCCCTGAGCATTTTCCTTATAATGACACAGCCAAGTGGCGTTTTTCATATCTGCAAAAGGATACACGATTAATACTCAATGCTTCAAGTCTCCTGATTTCCTCACTCAAAGTGGATGACATATGGGCAAGGTATCAACCCCTAAAGCCTGTAGTGGCCCTGAACGAGTCTTTTCTCAAACAATTTGGAGTCGACTATGAATATTTCGACACCCTCATGGAAGAATGGTTCTATGATGAAGAATGGTCGACAAAAAAAGGCAAAAGATATGTTCCAGCATGATATCTCAAAAGCACCTACAGGGTGTTAAATACCATGATCTGTAAGCTCTATGTCGAGGAGAGTAGCACCCATTTCAGGATGGAATGGTTCCCTATGGCTTATAGGATAGCCCAGAATGGCCAAACATTCAATTGGGAAACCATTCTCTCATTCAGCATCGCACAGTGCAGTCAAGATCCCAAGGGCATAAAAATATCGGTTTCTACATGTCGGCCTATCTTATAGACATTGTGCATGTAGCAAACTCATTCCCAACATTCAACTGGTCCTGGACTGCAAACAAGGACCCAATTCATTTCTATTGTTCTCAAATATGGGAGGTCTATTGGAAGAGGTTTTTCTATGACATATGTGATTACTTCCTGGCTCCCTTACATAAAGAAAACTTAGGCCTCTTCCCTCATAGGATCTCTCCCAGGGCTCTCAAAGGTTTAAAAGACATCGAAGATTGGTACATGAAGAATTATTACACTTACATCTAAATTTACAGGGCCACAGGAGCACCACATTTGTTGCCCAATGTTATAGCAATATTTGCCTCACCCCATGAAACTTGCTTAGAAGGCCTTTTCAGTTTCCATATGAAAACTTGAAGTCCCCTTTTGCACTTCCCATAGCTAAAAATAATATTTTTCCACATATACGCGCCCTATCAATTATACATCTTGTGTATACGGAGGTTGCACCACTACAACCCGTGTACATCAAGTTTGGTGCTCAAAATTAAAAATTTGGTTGGGTTTCCATGTCATGCCACGAGATCCATGATCCTTGACCTTCCATATACTGAAAACGTTCTGACTCAGCCCTTCAGTTCCATTTGAAGGCTATAAATGGGCCATATCCAAACCATGGAAGAGGAGAGAATTCAACTTTTGAGAGAAAAGTTACTTTGGAGAAATTATTTACTTCATATTGTGTATGCATCCTTTTGTTCTTTGAAGTTTGAACACATTGTTCAGCCCCTAAGTTATTCCTTTTTCGATGGAGAACCTCATTGTCTCTCTTATATGATCTTTCCTTTGGTGGAGGATTGAAGTGGTGGAGGCTCAGCTGGAAGGGACTTAGTTTCTCGGTTCCGAGAGGTGTCGACACAGAAGTTTGTCACTCATACACTTATGTTTATCATATTTTAATAGAAATACTCTTTTCTCGTCCAATTAATATCTTGAAAATATTTGAATTTTTATTCCATGGGCATATTTGCTATGAATGTTGATGGATTATGCTATTATATGTGCTAACAATATATATTAGCACCATATGCTTTTGTATATTGGTTGTTGAGGACAAGTTGCAGGTATAAATATTTGAGTTGAGTGCTCAATGAAGGTCTTCTTCGAACATCCTAACGAGGTAGGCTATTTATATTGTCTTGTTAGCATTTTCATCTATATAGCATACTTGGGATTAGAGTTGAATTCTGCAGTCATTTTTGTATGTTCTGGTTTACCCCTTTCCATAGAGTGATTTTCCTTGTAACATAATTGGCATATTATAGGGGGGAAATATAATAAGTGGATTGTCATTTTTCAAGAATTCGACCTCGATTTTTCTTCGGCGAAATCCAAGAAATCATTAGTTTTTTCCAATTTAATATCGGACTTCCCTCGACTATATGAGGATGTCATTCATGTCGATTCATTTGCAGATGAACACAGTTTCCTTATCTCATCATCAGACCCCTGGTATGGAGATATTTTGATCTATATTCTAACCTTGAAGTTCTCTCGGCATCTGTCGAGAGATGATCGACAACGCATACGACATCAACCTAAAAACTACCTTGTCATCGACGACACTTTTTATTGTCAAGGCATATATAATATCTTCCATTTTTTATTGACTCACGAAGAAGCTAAGTCCGTTCTTAATGACTATCACAATGGTTCTTGTGGTGGTCATCTATCTGGGCTTGTAACAAGCCAAAAATTATTGCAAGCTGGTTAATTTTGGCCGACAATTTTTAAAGATTGCATCGAAGCGGTCAAGAAGTGTCACCCTTTCCAGGTGTTCACTCGAAATATTCCCTCGCATCCAGCCCCTCTTCGCCCAGTCATCACCGTCAGTCCCTTAACCAAGTGGGAGGTGGATTTTATGGACTACAACCCAGCTTCGGCTAGGGGGCTTCAACATATTATTGTGGCCATAGACTACTTTACTAAATGGGTAGAGGCCATGCCTGGTATTAAATCTGATGGTAATAATGCAACATTTTTCGTGTTCAATCAAATTATAGCCCGATTCAAAATCCCAAGGGAGATTGTAACTGATCATAGAAGTCAATTTCATAACGAAATGATTAAAGAATTAGTATCAAAACTGGGGTTTAAGCATGGTCATTCTTCCCCTTACTATCCCCGGGAAAATGGATAAGTAGAGGCTGTAAACAAATCTCTCAAGACCATTTTGCAAAAAATTGTCAGCCAGTGCAAATCTATCTGGCATATAATGCTTTACCTTGCACTTTGGGCATATTGAACCTCGGTTAAGACTTCCACCAATTTTTCTCCTTTTCAGTTAGTACACGGTGTGGAGTCAATCCTTCCTATTGAATTTGAAATCCCTTCCCTTAGACTGGCAGTTAAGCTCCTACCTGACACTTCCAATCTCGAAGAATGCCTTGTACACCTAGAGCATCTAGATGAGCAGCATCAAGATTCCTCTATAGTTATCAAAGCGAATAAACGATGTGTCAAAATTTAGTATGATAGGTCTGTCTGTCCTCAGAAGTACATTGAGGGTGACTTGATCCTCTTGTATGACCAATCCAAAGAACCATTGGGAGCAGGCAAGTTTAACCCCATGTGGCACAGTCCTTATATCGTGCGACGTTTTTTTAGAAAAAGGAGCCTATGAATTAGAAGATTATGAAGGGAATATGCTAGTTGAGCCCAGAAATTGGCTCTACTTGAAAAGATATTACGCTTTAGCCCCCAACTTGAGCGTAATTCTTTGTATACTATTGTATCTTAGTGTATATATATCTTTTCCTTTGTGTCATCGTCTTAATTTTCGAGTTTTCCCTTGGTTGGAAGATGTCAACAAAATCTTCAGTTTACTTAGGATTCACAGATGGTACCAATCGTCATACACGAAACTTGGCTTCCGTCACTTGGGTCCTTTACTCACTCGAGGGTCAACTGGTGTCTTAAGGTGGCGTTTTTCTAGGGCCATCAACGAATAATGTGGCTAAATATAACTTCGTTATAGAGCTTTTACGCGACGCCATTTCACATGGTGTTTGGTCTTTAGAATTTCTCCTGGACTCCCATTTAGTAGTATGTCAGTTGAATGGCAGTTACCGTGTGTGAGACCCTACTCTACTCTGACGATTCCTATGGGTACGACTTTTGGAATGACACTTTGATTTTATTACTTATAATCACATACCTAGAAGTTCTAATTATGTATCTGATGCATATGCTAACTATGTTTTAGATTGGAATTTGTCACATAACTAAAGTAAAGAAAACACATTCACCAATGTACACATTGTAATATATAAGTAAAGCCGAAGACCAATGTTTTTTATATTTCATCTCTCCAAAAATATGGTTTCATGGTACAAAATTGGGGCTCACACCCTCAAAATACATATATGGCTAGTAGATATAATGACCATGGCATATAGACCTGTGGCACCGGATGAGTATCATGATAGCATACGATGGCATTTGCGAGACGACAGAAGAGTCACATCCATGTGCGAGGAACACCCACTACCTACTACTACATAGCCTCTAGCAGATCCTCTACCTAATCCAAAGGAATCCTATGCATCAAATGAGACAGGTTCCCTTGCACATTTTGAAGCACTCTCTTCGCATCTCATCCCCCTAGCTCATCTCCCCGGTTCCTCGGTGATGTCATGGGAATCCATCTGGTCATCGCGAACCCACATCTGCACAATAAAGTAATTGTCCATACTTGATACCATCCAAAAATATATGTGTTTTTTATTCTCTTTGAAAAACATAAAAAAATGAAATATATAAAAAACTTTTTCATACCTGTATCTCCGTAGGAGGAATCTGGTGGTAATGGCATATCTGGATCTCCTCTATAGTTGATTCCATCATACAGGTAGTTGTCTATGGCTATCACCTATCGACGCCACCAGAAGAAGAACTCATCATTGTAGGGGGTTGGTGCCCTACCTCCTCATAATCGCCTCATCACCTCGGTCCACCGTGGCATGGCTGGATCACGCGGTCCGCATGGAATGATCTCCACTCTAAGGCTCAAAACTGGAACCCACTCAAAGAAAAAACTACATAAGATAGATGCAAACCCTAAGTTTCGTTTCATCCCATGTTTGCAATTTGTCAGCTGACTCTTCATGTTAGCCAGTAGTGAGGTACACCAGTCGTAAATTGTATGTCACAAGCACTCCATTGTGTAGAACATGAGTGTCCTTGATTCCTGGTACAACGAAGTTGACCCTGGGATCCATGTAGGTATGAGGACGACGATATTCAAGATCAGGTTCTCGATCACACTGATGTGGTTTTGACTCCCTACTTTCTCTGTGCCTGCAATACATTGGGTGGAAATGTAGTCCTCTATGTTCATGCCACCCCTATTTCCCCAAGCTTTGATATTCACCACCTTGCCCCGACGAGATAGTCATGTGATGAAATGCATGTCCTCTACTTCAATCCTCAATGGTTTCCCATCGAGATTGAAGGCCTATGTATCTGGATCCTAGAAGTTTACTAGCATTTGAAGAAACCTCACTGGAGCCCTCATTCCTTTGAGATGCCAAAACTTGTAAATCCCACATATTTTTAGGGCAATTTGGGCCCCCGCATCTCTTTCCACTGCTACATCAACTTCCTCATGCTCTCTCTCTCTCCATTCAAGTACCATCTTGCAAGAAGAAATCCCTTTTTTGAGTCAAACTCTCTAAAAAACTTGTTTGTGGACTTGTACCCAGGCTGTAATGTTAACAGTCGCATGTAGGGACACATACGCAGACAAGCTTTTTTTTCCCCATGTACATGTCTCCACATATGCAACCTGATAAACTACAGCTCGCGTACACCCTATTCCATAATTTACACCCTTTAATACTCAAAAAATAGGGCCTAATTTAAAATTGTAAACCACTAGAAATGAAGAGGAGGGAAAGAGTACTTACTTGGTCCAGAGGGTTGTCAATTACGTCGCTCGTAGCTCCTGCAATTGACACTTGAAGATCATGGGCAAGTTGGTCCAAAATGCACTATTTGGGTAAAAAAGTCAAATGGTATGGTAAAATTGGTTACTTTTACTATTAATAGAAATTTTTTACCCACTTTACATAGTTTTGCTAATATTTTGACCTAGTGGATTAATAGTGCAGTGGAAGGAGTTGGTTTTGGTGGTTTTATCCAGGGATTTTTGTGGTTTCTAGCATCTTTTTGCCTGTTTTTGACTTTGGCAGGTATTTTCGTTGACCGACATATATGATAGGTCATCACTCCATCTTGCATATTTGAATTATCCTATGACTATAATCCATATACCTTAGGTACGAACCCATTTATTAGTGACACTGAACCTCCTTACTTCTATTAGAAGTGTCATTATTGAATGGTAGAGGCTTACCAAACATGAGTGCCTTAGTTAGAACCTATGTGCCATTTGGTGCCCATGCAGATATTATTCCATAAAGATCGGGAGTCCCTTATATTTCCAATATGACTTTGTGTTTGAGCCTCATATTCTTACTCATAAGCATGCTGACCTATACCTATGGGACTCCCACCGAGTCTTGTTTTAGCTCTTTTTCGACTCTCTCAAAAAGTGAAAAGATTGCCTAGTAAACTTGTCTCTTTCACACTCGTTAATTGGATTCGAAAGGATGTCTATTTGGTGTAAGTTTAACCATTTTTTGGACCAAGTAGACTAATTTCAAAAAAGGAATACTCTAGTCACTAGTGGCTAGAAGAGTTCTCCTGGGTATTGTTTTATACTTTTTTTGGGCCTAGGGGACTAAATTTACGAAAAAGGACATTATTTGGACTCAAGTTGTAATTGCATCTAATTCTCTTGCTTGCAATATTGAGCCTATTGTTGGTTCCCACTTTCATGTTATAATCCTATTACCTCGGCAATTTGCATCACCAGCCAAGAAGAGCCTTGTTTATATCCTTTGCATCTTGACACCCTTACCCTATGAGGAAACATTCCCCCGAGTGTCCATGTCCTGCATGCACCTCCTTACATTGAGAATAGGTATTTTCCACTGTTGGAACTAGTTTCTTACTCATGACACTCATTTCCTCCTCTGTATCATAGCATTCATTTGTCTATGAAAAAACAAAAAAAATACGGGCTGCAAAAGGAATATTATCTTATGTTGGTAGCAGTCATGTCGCCTTTAAATAGAGCACAAACTTTTGAGTCCACTTGTCATCCAAAATTTGCGTTTAGCATGACCTTAGGAAGTTGATCTTATTACTTAGAGTTTAATCCTCCGACTGGTTACTCTTCTAGTCCCTACAGAGATTTTCATTCATGCCACCTGCATCACAAAGTTTCATCATTGAGTTTATGCTGCCAGAGTCCTCCAGATGTCTAATGCTCTTGTTCAAAGGAAGTCTATAAGCCTGTGTCGGCCATTTCTCAAAACTCTTGACTTTGCATGTCGACGATACCCTCGGTGTGTCTCAAAGTTACATGAAGTTGTAGTCCTCCTGTGCACCCTAGTCCTACTTTCATTATGGGTAGGTAACCTTGAACCCAACAGTTGACATCTCCTCATTGGTCAATGACTAGGGGGTTTACCTTATGTTCGATGGAAAGAAATATATTCACACATTGGGATTCATGCAGTGTCTTGGATTCCATTATCCTTATTGGTGGTTTCCTCACCTTTGTCAGTAATTTTCCTTATTGGTTGATATTTAGAGGGTCTTTTTCATGTACTACTTGCATCTGGTGCATACGAAAGACACACAGGGTCGTTGTTTCGTGAACATGTTATTTTTCTGAGTTCCTCCAAATCATCAATCTATTGCTTTGTAACTCGTGCTAACTGATGATAGATGCCATAATTCTCTCCTTTTAGCGGGTCTCCTTCCATCGACTTTAGCTCATCTATTCTGGAAATGAGGCCTAGAGTCCTATGAGTACATAGAGGCTTGCAGTCATTAGTGGAAGGTTCTCCCACCATCGACAGTTGGGAATACATCAATGTTTCTTAATCGATGGATTCTTCAAGTGTTTGACCTCAACACCTTTATTCACACTTGTAAGTATGTAATCGGTGCCTTTATACCTACTTTCATTATCATTAGGATGTCTCGCATTTGTTAACGATATACCTCAATGACCGGTAATCAAACAAAGTCTCATTGTGTTTGACCTCAACTTCTTTATTCACATAATGTAGACTTGCACCTTTGGCGGATCATGTAGAAGACTCGAAGACATCAGTTTATAGTAGTAACTTTCCTGAGTCGTTGCTATTATTCATTGGACCAATATTTATATGACTTCAGTGATCATGGGAGATCAGATTGTACTCCATTATATACAGATATCTTCATATTGATTTTGAGACTGGTTTTCATTGGACCTTGTTCATGACTATGACAACCTATGGCATGTATCTACTTTGTATTGCCTATTCATGACCATGAACAGTTGTTTGGTGTATTTCCACATGGATCTGCAGTGTAATTCAAATTAGCAGCTATGTGTACAAAGTCATTATGGATTGTAATATTCTTATGAGGAACTAGTTTGTCCAGTTGGGTTTCCATTACTCCACTTCTGGGAATTATAATGTATTTCGTCCATCTTAGATACTTCTTTGACCTCACAAATTAGGGGGCATCTGTTATAGAAAGATTTTCCTCACCCCATGCAACTTGCTCAAAAGGCCTTTTCCATTTCCCTATGTAGACTTGAAGTCCCCTTTTTCACTTCCTAGAGCTAAAAATCATATTTTTCCACATATATGCATCCTATCAGTTATACAACATGTGTATACGCAGGTTGCACCACTACAGCCCGCATACATCGGGTTTGGTGCTAAAAATTAAAAATTGTGTCGGGTCTCCATGTCACGTCACGAGATCCATGATCCTTGACCTTCCATATACTAGAAACGTTCTGACTCGGCCCTTCGGTTCCATTTGAAGGCTATAAATGGGCCATATCCAAATCGTGGAAGAGGAGAGAATTCAAATTTTGAGAGCAAAGTTACTCTGGAGAAATTATTCACTTCATATTGAGTATGCATCCCTTTGTCCTTTGAAGTTTGAACACATTGTTCATCCCCCAAGCTCTTCCCTCTTTGATGGAGAACCTCATTGTCTCTCTTATATGATATTTCCTTTCATGGAGGATTGAAGTGGTGGAGGCCCAACTAGAAGGGACTTAGCTTCTCGGTTATGAGACGTGCCGACACAGAAGTTTGTCACTCATACACTTTTTTTTATCATATTTTCATAGAAATACTCTTTTCTCGTCCAATTAATATCTTGAAAATATTTGAATTGTTATTCCATGGGCGTATTTGTTATGAATGTTGATGGATTATGCTATTATATGTGCTAACAATATATATTATCACCATATGCTTGTGTATCTTGGTTGTTGAGGACAAGTTGTAGGTATAAAGCTTTGAGTCGAGTGATCAATGGTGGTCTTCTTCGAACGTTTGGACGAGGTAGGCTCTTTATCTTGTATTGTTAGCATTTTCATCTATATAGCATACTTGGGATTAGAGTTTATTTCTGCATTCATTTCCATCTTTTGTGGTTTATGCCTTGCCATAGAGTGATTTTCCTCATAACACCTGAGTATGTTCCTGATAAGCTTTTTTCTAGGGAGGTTGCATACCAGACTGTTGAAAAGGGGGGCACTGTCTACCTTTTAGAAAAGAACAAAAAATACTGGCTGATTTTCCCTATCCAAATTGGGTCATACTCTCTCGTGAACAAGAAGCAAGTTCAAAAGGATGTTGAAGCACTCAAGGATTTTTTCCTCTATCTCGGAGAAACCAAGTCACACAATCCTCAGAATGTGGTTTATGAGCACATAAAGGTCGCCAGACTAGCACCACAAACCATGCATGAGTCTCGGTTCTTAGAGGATTTTTTCTGGGGTGCACTGAGTTTCGAGGAAGTAGTGGAAAGGATTACCACCGACGTATCCCAACAACAATTGAGAAAGGATGAAGAAAAAGAATAACAAAGGAGAAGATATAAAGAAGTCGAGATGGCGAGAAAAAATGACAAAGTTGAAGAAAGGTACCAACGGTTGAAGAAGAAAGAGGCATGTTATCCCGATATCTAGGGATAACTAGGAGATCATGTCTCGAGGCCCACATGGTCCTATACATGGAGTACCGAGAGCAGGAGTGACTTGAGCATGGCCCTGAAGGGCCCATCTTTCTTCTTCTCAGCCAGACTTGTCCTGTCAGCAGTAGCAGCTTCCATCACTACCGGCCTGG
>JZKD02S1759005.1:564625-586929 GCA_000966675.3 Picea glauca
GACAGTGGGTGGGGAAGCTCATGTTACGCCAGTTTGAGCCTTTGACTTCAAGCTACCTAAACCTCTCCTACAAACTCTACGATAACAAGGCCAAAGAGAAGCAGGTCGTGCTGGAGAAGAGTAGAAGTAAAGGTTCCCCCTCTTAGAAAGCTAGCACAAGGAAAAAATAAATAGCAAACACAGGGAAACCACCATCAGCCGCACTAGGAGAATCCCAGGAAAGGAATAAGAAGGATAAGGCTGACAATACAAAGGTCTGATACATTGGTTTAGCAGGTGTTGATGCTATCATCGATCTAGACCCCGAGAACAACATGGTCGGTACCCCAATAGAAGAATGCACCCCTCTGCCTTTGATTCCAGGAAGCTTATCACTCACCTCAGAAGGGCTCTGGTTCGAAGGAGGAGTGGTCACAGTCGAAGATTATTACTACAACCACAAGACTCGAGCCATAGAGAAGAGAACACCCAAAAGAAAAAGGGGAAAACTAGAAGCAGACCAGGATGTGCCCAAGAGGAGTATCAAATACAAATTTGGGCATGATGTAAAGGATAACTCTCTATAATAAGCCTCGACACTCAATGATTTTTCTAGGGTAAACATTGTTTCGGTCCATGAGGTCGTTGTAGCACCAGATGCCACAAAAGCCAGGATTGCAGGACTAGAAATGACCTTGGAGACTATCAAAGAATCAACGGCTAGTGAGAAAAAAAACGAAATCCAATAGGTGAAGTAGACCTATGAGGAGGAGATAAAGAGGCCACTACAGGCACAGGAAGAAGGATTGTAGGTTATATTCACTGAGTCAATGTCGTTGGTCCAAAAGACCCATGCTAGCGAAATGCATCATCTTAAAACCTCGCAAAATCAGGAGGTGACGAAGCTCAAAACACAGTTGGCCGAATTGAGGTAGAAATATAAAGGGTACAAATGGATAAAAAAACTCTTGAGAAAGATTATAGAATAACATCCCTGGAGATAAATGAACTTCAGAACATGTAGAAAAGGTTTTTTTTCACACTCAACAGAATTTTGGTGACCAGATATGAACAGACGAAGTTTGACTCACAAGTGAAAACCACCCATGAAAAATATCAAAGGGCGCTAGAAGCTTACAAAAAGATCACGGAGTGGAAAGATTCACTACAGACAGTTCCATCCCCAGAAACCCTCCTAGCGTATTCTGACAAGCAAAGAATCTGAGATCATCAACTGTTGGAGATAGGTGTGGTAACGATCACCAAGGTGGAAAATACTCAGGAACAAGTCACTATATCTAGCGTTGAGATATGGAGATTGACAGATGATCTACTCTTTCTATTTGGAATGGATCCCCTGAGGGATATCAACAAATATTTATCAACCCATATGATCATTGAGGACATGGACACTAAGAGGAACCTTGATTAGAGAGCAATCAAAGCAATCAACAAAATTAATGCGGAGGTTATCAAAAAAATATTGATCTAACCATCCAAAATCATCACCATCACATACGATGCCGTGCAACGTGTTGAGAAGAGCCTCGAGATGAATATTACCATTCCCATGTGAAATATTGAGGTTTATCCAGAGGGGAGGCAATTTCTTCAATTAGATTCCATACTCAAAGACTTCAAGAGATGGAAGGCAGTCATGGGTGCAAAAGAGAAACCATCGGGGCTCCCCTAAAGAGTTTCTTTTGTAACTGAAATTTTGCAAAGTAGATCACATCATTGTACTCATGCCCATGTCCCAATCAGGAAAGGGAAGCTGGAGCACCGTTTTAGTGTCCCAACCATCAGCAATATGAGGAATGTAGCACAATACCATAGGATCTCTATAAATGGGATGATTGTAAAAGAAAAAGGGCTTTTGTTTCTTTGGAAAAGTGATTGGTATTTTTACTCTTATTTTGAATAAAGGATGGAAGACATTTTGAAGGAAATGGATCACATCTATATGAATGTGACTATTCATGTTTATGAATGTACTTATGTGGATTTTGAATGTTAATCTATGAATTATTTCTTGGTTAATATTTTGTTATTTACAATTGTTATTGTTTTCTTTCACAAATGCAACTCCTCGGTAACTTAATTTGCTAATCAAATTATATTGACTACAAACAGTTGCTTGGTTAAATTTGGTATTTCTTGTTAAATTAATTCATTATATGCAAGTAATATCATCTCTCACTATATTCTCTTTCAGTGTGCTCCTGATTAGGATAGGTTAGTTTAGAACTAGTTAGAAACTGCATCTTAGAATAATAATCATACAACTTAGCTTAATTTTAGTTAGTTGAATTTTTTTGTATTTTTAATTCATTTGAGAACCTTCGGTTCTCATATTCATATTTAGTTAGTATTTTAGTTAGATCGGTAACCATTCCAAAATATGGTCAGAAGCGCTACCCCAAACGAGATTGGGTCTAATTGGGACCTGCCATCGGGAATTTTCCCTCATCTGATTGAGAAGGTCATTTTGGCCCGTCAACACCAAGTAATAGGATGATGCATCCAAACATGAGCACAGATTGCCTCCTTTAAGCCACTTATGAAACATTCAATATAGAATTCATCAAATAATCCCTCGTTTCTGATAGCCAATTGTTCAAATGTTGCGATGAAATCGACGACCAGCCTTGTTTGTTTTAGGTTGGTGAGGTGCCCCAAATAATGAGGTTCCCTATCAAAATGTGCACAGATAGATTTGGTGAACATGTTCCAATTGGGATTTCCTAGATAGCAATTCTTATGCCACTTCCACCATTGCCAACATTCTTGATCATAGTATAGAACTCCTACATGGAGTTTGGTATCATCAATTCGAATATCACGTAGGGAGAAGTAGTGTTCCATTTGGGAGATCCACCTAGCTAGGTCAAATCCATCAAATTTATGCATCTCCACTTTTGGAAGTTTAGTCCAGGAGTTTGAATAACCCTAAGGGGAGTGGGAATTATGAGTATTCTCATAATGAGAAGAATGAGGGCATTCAGAGTGGTACTTCAAGTTTTTACCCTTGTCAAGCAATCCAAGGTGTTGGGAAATGGCTTGCAGGATATTCTTTATGTCATCCATATCTTGAAAGCACTTTTGGAGCTAGCCAAGGTCCTCGAGGGTATATTTGATCTTAGAGACAACGTTAGATAGTTGGGTTACTTTAGTGTACCACTCATCCCCAGTTTGAGAGCAGGTGGTAGGGCCCATTGTGGAGGCTTAGGGAGAGTGCTACCACAATGATTAACAAAAGATAAGAAGTTTGATGAGCTAGGTACCAAACAAGGGTGTTGAGAAGGATATTGGGTCCAAAAAAAGGCTTAAAAATGATAGGGATCACTGCAATCAGGGAGAAAAAAGGAAGCTAATGGGATAGGTCGCAAACAAGGGGGTAAGGGGATCATGTCCACAAAAAGGCTTAAAAATGATAGGTATCATTGTGATCAGGGAGAAAAGAGGAAGCCAATGGGATAGGTCTTAAATAAGGGTGTTCTGATTCCCAAAACTTTCTTTTTACTCCTGCGGAGTTATAGTACGAGCTGAATAATCCAGCAGTGTCAGAAGGTCCAAATTCTTAATAGAAAGAAAGATGTAGGAATTTCGCAACCAGAATGCAGGAGGCTAGGTTGGGCGACAATGGATCTTGTCTGTGCTCTTTATGTGTTGTTCTTTTTCTATTTTATGTCTTTCTCAAGGGTTATGGTTTGTTTTAGGGTACCTACATACAAGGGTTTTCCCTGTGCTATAGCTCTCTGATATACATACGGGGTCGACAATAGTAATCGACGTAATATCTCAGGGCACCAAATAAGGAGGATCAACCCTAACCTTAGTCGTACTACCCTATTACCCAGGTACTAGAGATTATCTTCCCAAGTGTTGTTATCAGTGACACAATAGCAGTCAGGCAGTCGATCGGTTGAGCTAGGTGGGTTCCAGGAGGCCTAGGGAAAGTCCGTGCACATGTGATGTCTAATGCACTACCACTTGAAGGGATACCAAAAAGGGTTACAAGGGTGGAAAACATATGTGTGCTTAAATACCACTTGTATTTCCTGCATGTGCGCTTCCCCAACCACGAATTTGTGCGTTGAACAACAAATCTCTGTGGTTTATCGACACTGGAAAACGTTGTTACCCTGGAAGAAAAAAATTCACCCACACTTCCTGCTCGGAAAAGTTCTCTAATACCACTTGTGATATACCTAGAACAATTAACAGAAAAAACAAATATATTGCATAAGTAACAGGAACATCAAATATAGAGAAAAAAATATAGAGTAGAAATAGAATATTGATATCAAAGAAAACTTAGTTCACTTGCCTCTTCGAGGGGGCAACCTCCAAATGAGCAGATCTCTCTTACAATAATCCTCTACAACTTACAATGGAGAGATGCATTCTTTAAATACAATTCACAACCAAAAATACCACTCACCAATACCATGGGTTATCCATAACTACTTCCACTAACCAACCTGAACTACTTGTGGTCCCTATAATAATGAGGGTTGACCACTTATTGCAATGACAACTAACTAATGACTAACTATGAGGGGTTAGGGATGGATCCTAACAGGATCACCATCATCAAACATGTACACAGGCTCACCTTCATATTTCATCAACTACGATGCCTCACAACGTCATCGTCAGAAGCTAACAACATGCTCTCATCCTTGTGCTCCTATCCATTTTGTTGACGATGATGATCCCTTCTCTCTCCTAGTCATATCCCAACTAACACGTGACCCTCTCTCTAGAGTACACCTTAGCAATTACCCCCTTCGCGGGCCCCTCAATTCAACCACTACGTAATTTTTTTCTTTTCTAACACGTGTCAAGGTAACAACGGCTAACATCCTTGGCGAATGCATTTCGTCGTCGCACTTTTCTTTGGGTTCTTTCCTATACCACACCTCCTTGACGACGATGACATCGTCCTTTTCTATCCAGCTTTCATGTTTTCCATCTTGCGACTCATATGAATGAAGCCATCGCCAATCACTCCTCCACCATAGATCTCACGCTGTCTAGTTAGTGGGTCCTCCCATGGCTACCTCGACGTCTTGTCAACATCAGTTAATGAAGGATTAACGCATAATGGTAATTTAATTAAATTTTAAAAGGAATGTTAGGTCCAACTTGGACCTGGTAATCACACTTAATCAATTAATCAAGTATTTATCATCGTCTGATTTTTTTTCTCACCATATCCACACCTCTCGTCTCCATCGACTACCAACGACAACAGTTTCACGGTTCCCCCCAATTTTTTTAATTCTCCCATGCCATAACGACTATAATTTCCAATCTCCTACGAGTGCATTTACTCTTTGCGTACTCCCCTGACCAAGTCCAAGTTGTATCACACTTTTCATTGATTGTGTTATGGTTAGAGGGAATTGACGAATTATTTTTTTTTAAAGGCACCAAGACTGGTGTTCCTTATCACTTTCTCATAAAAGGAAAATGAAAGTCATGTATGCAATTCTTTGTTTTCTCTGCTTGATCGACTACTGCTTCCGACCTTTAAGCAAGTATGATGTTATTTTTCTAATACTATTATTTCAATCTTGAAACGAATCTATTAACTATAATTTGTTTGTTTGTGTAGGTGAAGAGATGTCCAGGATGATCACTAGAAAAGGAAAATCCAAGACCTATGGGACTCATGTTCCAGTTTCCATCCCAAAGTCATACACTATCTCTGACACCAACAACCATGATGGGATGAAACACTACCTCAGTTATGTCAAGATCCTGGACATGTTCAAAAATGAAATATTTCCATCCGATGATCCAGACATTGAGGCATACATAAATATTTGGAAGAGCGGTATTCATACATTAGCCACTCGCCCCAATCATTTTCCTTACAATGGCACAACCAAGTAGTGTTTTTCATATCTGCAAAAGGATACAGGGTTAATACTCAACTCTTCAAGTCTCTTGATTGCCTTTCTCAAAGTGGATGACATCAGGGCAAGGTATCAACCCCCATAGCCTGCAGTGGCCCTGAATGAGTCTTTTCTTGAACAATTCAGAGTCGATCATGAAGACTTCAAGACCCTCATGGAAGAATGGTTCTATGATGAATAATGGTCGGCAAAAAAAGGAGAAAGATGTGTTCCAGCGTGATATCTGAAAAGCACCTACAGGGTGCTAAATACCATGATCTATAATCTCTATGGCAAGGAGAGTAGCACCCATTTCAAGATGTAATGGTTCCCTATGGATTATAGGATGGACCAAAATAGCCAAGCGTTCAATTGGGCAACCATTCTCTCATTTAGCATTGCACCATGCAGCCAGGATCCCAAGGGCATGAAAAATCTTGGTTTCTACATGTCAGCCTATCTTATAAATGTTGTGCGTGTAGAAAAATCATTCCCAGCATTCAACTGGGCCTGGACTCCAGAAAAGGGCCCATTTCATTTCTACTATTCTCAACTATGGGAGGTCAATTGTAAGAGGTTTTTCTACGACATATGTGATTACTTCATGGCTCCCTTACATAAGGAAAGCTTCAGCCTCTTCCCTCATAATATCTCTCCCGGGGCTCAAAGGTTTAAAAGACATCGAGGATTGGTACGTGAAGAACTACTACACTTACATATGGATCTATGGGGCCACAGGAGCACCACATTTTCTGCCCAGTTATGTTCTTGATAATATTTTGGCTAGGGAGATTGCATACCAGACTATTGAAAAGGGGGCCACTGCCTATCTTTCAGAAAAGAACAAAAAATATTGGTCGATTTTCCCTATCCAAATTGATTCATACTCTCTGGAGAACAAGAAGCAAGTTGAAAAGGACACTGAAGAACTCAAGGAGTTGTGCCTCTGTCTCAGAGAACCCTAGTCACACGATCCTCGGAATGTGGTTTATGAGCACTTGAAGGTTGTCAGACTAGAACCACAAACCATGCATGAGTCTCAGTTCTCAGAGGATGTTTTATGGGGTGCATTGAGTTTTGAGGAAGCGATGGAAAGGCTTACCACCGATGTATCCCAACAAAAATTGAGAAAGGATGAAGAATAAGAAGAAAAAATGAGAAGAGATAAAGAAGTCGAGCTGGCAAGAAAAGTTGACAAAGCCGAAGAAAGGTACCAATTGTTGAAGAATAAAGAGGTCAAATAGAAGTAGGCCGCAATAGAGAAGAGAAGAAGTAAAGGCTCCCCCTCTCAGAAAGCTAGCACAAGGAAAAAATAAGCAACAAACATAGGGAAACCACCATCGGCCGCACCAGGAGAAGCCCGAGAAAGGAATAAGAAAGATAAGGCCAACTGTACAGAGGTCTGAGACATCGGTTTAGTAGGTGTTGATGCTATCATTGATCTAGATCCTGATAAAAGTGTGGTCGATACCCTAATAGAAGAATGCACCCCCCTGGCTTTGATTTGAGGAAGCTTATCACTCACCTCAGAAGGGCTCAAGTTCGAAGGAGCAATGGTCGCAGTGGAAAATTATTACGACAACCACATGACCCGAGCCATAGAGAAGAGAATGCCCAAAAGAAAAAGGGGAAAAGTAGAAGCGGGATAGGATGTGCCCAAGAGGAGTATCAAATGGAAACTTGGGCCTGATGTGAAGGATAAATCTCTAAAAGTAGCCGCGACGCTCAATTCTTTTGTCGGGTTAAACATTGTATCGGTCCATGAGGTCGTCGTAGTGCTAGACGCCACAAAAACCAGGATTCCAAGACTAGAAATGAACCTGGTGACTATAAACAAATCTACGGCCAGTGAGCAAACAAAAGAAATCCAACAGGTGAAGTGGACCTATGAGGAGGAGATAAAAAGGATACTACAGGCACGAGAAGAAGGATTGCAGGTTAAATTCACTGATTCAATGTCGTTGGTCTAGAATACCCATGCTAGCGACATGCATTAGCTTGAAACCTCGCAAAATAAGGAGGTGACGAAGCTCAAAACACAATTGGTCGAATTGCGGCTTAAATCCAAAGGGTACAAATGGATAACAAACTCTTGAGAAATGCTATATAATAACACCAAAATCAGACAACAACCGTCGAGGTTGTGAAGACAAAATCCCTGGAGAAAAATGAAGAACTTCTAAACACGCACAAAAGGTTGTTTGACGCACTCGATAGAATTTTGGTGACCAGATATGAATAGATGAAGTTCGACTCATAGGTGAAAACCACCCATGAAAAATATCAAAGGGCCCTAGAAGCTTACAGCAAGATCATAGAGTGGCAAGATTCACTACAAACAGTTTTGTCCCCAGAAACCCTCCCAACGTATTCTAATGAGTGAAGAACCTGATATCACTTATTGCTGGAAAAAAGCATGGTAACGATCATCGAGGTGGAAAAGATCCAGTAACAAGTCATTGTATCCAACACTGAGGTATGGAGATCAACAGACGATCTTCTTTCACTATTTGGAATGGATCCCTTGAGGGATATCAACAAATCTTCATCAACCCAGATGATCATCGAGGACATGGACACCAAGACGAATCTCACACAGAGAGAAATCGAAACAATCAACAAAATTAATGCGGAGATTATCAAAAAAAGATTGATCCAACCATCCAAAATCATCACACTAACAAAAGATGTCGTGCAATTTGTTGAGCAAAGCCTAAGGATGAATATTATCATTCCCATGTGCAAGAGTGAGGTTGATCTAGAGAATACGATGTTGCTTTGAGTAGATTCCATACTCGAAGGCTTCAAGATATGGAAGGCAGTCATGGACGTGAAAGTGAAATCATCAGGGCTCCCCTGAAGAGTTGCTTTTGTAACTGAAATTTTCTAGAGTAGATCACATCATTGTACTCATGCCCATGTCCCAATCGAGAAAGGTAAGTTGGAGCACCGTTTCAGTGTCCCAATCATTAGCAATATGAGAAATGTAGTGCAGTACCATAGGATCTCTATAAATGGGATGATCGTAAAAGAACAAGGGCTTTTGTTTCTTTGGAAAAGTGACTGGTATTTTTACTGTTATTTTGAATAAAGGATGAAAGACATTTCGAAGGCAATGGCTCACATGTGTATGACTGTGACTATTTATTTTTATGCATGTACTTCTGTGGATTATGAATGTTAATATATGAATTATTTCTTTTTTAATACTCTGTTATTTACAATTGTTATTGACTACAAACAATTGCTTGGATAAATTCTATATTTCTTGGTAAATGAATTCATTCTATGCAAGTGATATCATATTTCACTGTGTTCATCTTTCATTTTGCTCCTGGCCAGGATAGGTTAGTTTAGAACTAGTTAAAACCGCATCTTAGAATAATAATCATACAGCTTAGCTTAATTTTAGTTATTTGAAATTTTTTATATTTTTAATTCATCTGATAACCTTTGGTTCTCAAATTCATATTTAGTTAGTATTTTAGTTAGATCGGTAACCATGAAAAAATCTGGTTGGAAGCGCTACCCCAAACGAGAGTGGGTCTAATTGGGACCTACCATCGGGCGTTTTCCCTCATCTGATTGAGCGGGTCATTCTGACCCATCAACACCAAGTAATAGCATGATGCATGCAAACATGAGCACGAATTGCCTCCTTTAAGCCACTTATGAAACATTTAAAATAGAATTCATCAGATAATCCCTCGGTTCTGGTAGCCAATTGTTCAAATGCTGAGATGAAATCGACGATCGACCCTGTTTGTTTCAGCTTGGTGAGGCGCCCCAAATAATGAGGTTCCCTATCAAAATGTGCACAAATAGATTTGGTGAACATGTTCCAATTGAGATGTCCTGGATAACATTTCTTATGCCACTTCCACCATTGCCAACGTTCTTGATTTAAGTATAGAATGCCTACATGGATTTTGGTATCATCATCTTGAATATCATGGAGGGAGAAGTAGTGTTCCATTTGGGAGATCCACCTAGCTGGGTTAGATCCATAAAATTTATGCATCTCCACTTTTGGCAGTTTAGTCCAGGAGTTTGAAGAACCCCAAGGGGAGTGGGAATTATGAGTATTCTCATAATGAGAAGAATGAGGGGCTTCAGAGTGGTACTTCAGGTGCTTACCCTTGTCAAGCAATCCAAGGTGTTGGGAAATGGCTTGCAAGTTATTATTTATGTCATCCATGTCTTGAAAGCGCTTCTGGAGTTGACCAAGGTCCCACGGGGTCTATTTGATCTCAGAGATATCGTTAGATAGTTGGGTTACTTTAGTGTAGCACTCGTCCCCTGTCTGAGAGTGGGTGGTAGGGCCCATTATGGAGGCTTAGGGAGAGTGCTACCACAGTGATCAACGCGAGATAAGAAGTCTGATGGGATAGGTCCAAACAAGGGAATCGAGAAGGATATTGGGTCCACAAAAAGGCTTATAAATGATAGGGATCATTGCGATCAGGGCGAAAAAAGGAAGCCAATGGGATAGGTCGCAAACAAGGGGGTAAGGGGATTAGGTCCACAAAAAGGCTTAAAAATGATGGGTATCACTGCAATCAGGGAGAAAAGAGGAAGCCAATGGGATAGGTATCAGATAAGGGTGTTGTCAGTCCCTGGACCTTTTGTTTTCTTCTGCGGAGTTATAGTACGCACTGAATAATTATGCAGTGTGAGAATGTCCAAATTATTAACAGGAAAGAAAGATGTAGGAATTTCGCAACTAGAATGCAGGAAGCTAGGTTGCACAACAATGGATCTTGTTTATGCTCTTTCTGTGATGTTATTTTTCTATTTTGTGTCTTTCTCAAGGGTTATGGTTTGTTTTAGTGTACTTACAGACAAGGGTTTTCCATGTGCTATAACTCTCTGATATATGTGCGGGGTCGGCAGTAGTACTCGACACAATATCTTAGGGAACCAACTAAGGAGGCTCAACCGTACCCTTAGTCATACTACCCGATTGCCCAGGGACTAGAGATTATCTTCCCAAGTTTTGTTATTGGTGACACTATAGCAGTCAGGCGGTCAATCAATTGAGCTAGGTGGGTTCTAGGAGGCCTAGGGCAAGTCCGTACACATGTGATGTCTGATGCGGTACCACTCAAAGGGGTAAAAAACAAGGGTTACAAGGGTGGAAAACATATGTGCGCTTAAATACCACTTGTATTTCATGCATGTATGCTTCCCCAACCGCGGATTTGTGCAATGAATGACGGATCTTTGTGGTTTATCGACGCTGGAAAACGTCGCTACATTGGAAAAAATAATTCACCAACACTTCCTACCTAGGAAAGTGCTATGATGCCACTTGTGATATACCTGGAACAATTAACAAAGCAAGAAAATATAATGTACAAGTAATAGAAACATCAAATATAGAGTAGAAATAGAATATTGATATCACAGAAAACTTTGTTCACTTGCCTCTTCAAGGGGGCAACCTCAAAATGAGAAGAGCTCTCTTACAATAATCCTCTACAACTTACAATTGAGAGTTGCATTCTTTAAATACAGTTCACAACCAAAATACCACTCGCCAATACCAAGGGAAAATACCACGGGCCAATACCATGGGTTATCGATAACTACTTCCACTAACCAACCTTAACTACTTGTGGTCCCCATAATAATGAGGGTTGACCACTTATTACAATGACAACTAACTAATTACTAACTATGAGGGTTTAGGGACGGATCCTAATAGAGGGAGAGAGAGAAATGAAGAGGGATGGGGATATAGAGTGAGGGGGAGAGAGGGGTGCATGTGAGAGAGAGAGAGAGAGAGAGAGAGAGAATGCAAGAAAAATGAGTCTACTAACCATGGAAAACATTTTGGTGATGGTCGACCCTTTGGTTTGAATTTGTTTGATGCCTTGTTTGCTAACAATTTCGATATCAAAATGTTGTATTCTAATAATCTAAAACCCAAGTCCATGAGATTCCTAACCATGGAAAAAGTTTTGGTGATGGTCAACCCTTTGGTTTGGATTTGTTTGATGCCTTGTTTGCTAACAATTTCGATATCAAAATGTTATATTCTAATAATCTAAAACCCAAATCCATAAAAAAAAATTCCCATTCTAGAATTATGTTGTCTAGCCACCCTTCACTGATGTCGAACTCCACCTAAATTCAAATATATGTGATGAGATAAGTTTGAATCCCAATGGATATATATCTTAAATTTGAGTAGTGCATTTCCAATATCTTTAAACATTATTGAATACCACAAACAAATTGTGAAATTAGAGAGACAAACCCAAAACAACATTGGGTGGCATTCATAGTGATAAGGTTGAATTACGAGAACCGTGTAGCAACAAACATGTTCTATCTCAAAAGTGGGATTCCTTTTAAAGAACTTTCTTATAATTAAGAAAATTTATAAAGTAAATAATGAAGAAACTTTTTCAACATAAATATACATCACAATCTTTTGTCCAAGTAGAATGAAATACCACTTCTTTGATATTACAAATTTAAATCTTCATCAGATTTCTCGCACCTACACAAAGTCGTAACATGATTGATGGTCTTCCCTCAACATACCTTGCCAAGATTTGATCTATCTCCACATGGCCTATACCTACATAGTGGTCAAATGGTTTGTCAACATGAGTGCAAATAGATGAAGAGGTTTCGTTATACTATGCAAATCAATGTCATTGTTCTAAGCAGACCCAAACAAAGCATCTTGGAAGCATTTGGTGTAATGGGTCGCACCCCAATCATTAATAAAATAATGAATAATGATAAATTTTTGTTTTTGTCATTGATAATGTTGGGATTTGTTGACAATTAATTACCAAGAATAGATTTGGATCTTATTATTCTTGCATTGGGTACAACTAAATAGACCAAATTAGAATATGGATAGGGATTGCATTTAATATTCAGTTTCATGTGTGAATATATAAATTCATGTAACCCCGTAGAGGCAAAACAACTATGAGACACTGAGTGTATGAGAGACTTGCAAATCTAATGTAATCTCCATAATCTGAATAATAAGACAACCAATACCTATGCTTGGTGGACGTAACCCAAGGTTTGGGTGAACCACGTGAAATCTTTGTGTCTATTTCTTATGTGTGTGATTGTTAATTATCATTGAGAATTGTGTTTTCCGCATTGACAACTCTAACAAGTGGTATCAGAGCTGGTTAGAACTGATTGAAAGAGCGTCAAATTCTCAAAAGAGCCAAAAATGAAATCTGTGTAAGATTGCATCGATTTATACATCGCCGTAGGTCCCTCCTCTGAAAGGGTGCGGCGACATACTAATTAGCCTTACGCACATTTACAATTTCTGGAATTTCCACAGTTAAATATGAATAACAGTGCGTATTTATTTCACGATTTCCGCACTCCACATGTATCAGAAGGTGTGGACTCCCCGCACTCCAATGTTGAGTGAGGTGTGGCAGCTCCTTAAATCCAAAAAAGGTCACGACGACTCCTTAACAAATTCGCATATTTTTTTTGTTTTGGAATTTTATGGTATGCTCTTTATGGTACGGCCTAAATCAAAAGTTACATCTCCCGTGAAGAAAAATGCCCATGTTTTTTCAAAAGAATTTTAAAGGAATATGCTTATAAGGTAATTTTCATTAATTAAAAAGTGCCAAGTCAAGTCAAGTCACGTGGATGATTTAAAAGTTAATATGGTGGAGAAACTTAAATGTAAGTGGATGTTTTTTAAATGTAAAAGTGGATGTTTTTTTGTAAAAGTGGATGTCTGTAATTTTTTCAAAGATCTCAAATTTTTTCTCCGTAATAAGTCCAGAGATATTTCAGTTTCAAGACCCAGCAGCTCCTCTACTTCTACGGCGCAACACCCCCTGATGTCTAGGTCTTCAAGGTTTGCATGGTCATAAAGCCCTCCTATTTTCCTCAATGCATCACAACCCATCAAATCCAGACGCAGTAGTGCTGTTGGCAATGCTCCAACCTCCAGCAGACCATAACACTGAGTGATCTCGAGTTCACGAAGGTTGGGACACACACCTTCAGGGAAGGTTACCATCGATATTTCTGTGCGGTGCAGATGTATCTCTTTTAGTTTCCTCCCTGGGACAGACTCCGTTAACAACGATGGTTCTTCATCTTCAGTTTTCTTAAATGGCAGTTCGCGTAGCGGACAATCGCATACTCCCAAAGTTTTCAGATTCTTCATCTTCATGACTGCTGCTGGTAAGTATTGTATTCCACATTGGGCTATATCCAACTCTTCCAACTGAGCCAATTGTCCAACTGAATCGGGCAAATGGTTCAACTCCTCGCATCCACGGAGCTGCAATTGCTTCAAACTTGTTAGGTAACCGAACCAAAGGTGGCAGCACTTTCAACAGAGGGCTTCCCAGGATCAGAACTTCCAACTTGCTTAGGCATACCGTAGGCGGACTGGGCAACTCTTTTATGTTGGTACTCAACAAATTTAACTTTTTCAAGGACCTTTGTTGTACCACCTGGAGAGGCAATACTTCCATTTGGAGACAACCTGAGAGATCTAAGCATTCAAGCGTTGTGATATTTCCAAGCGTTTTGTTGGAGATGGTCAACCTGCTACAATCTCCCAAATGCAGATGCGTCAGTTGCAATAGATTCCCCAAGGGTTTACGTTGCCACAGATTCCACAAGGATTTACGTTGCCACAAACTTTTTAATTTGGACCCGCCCACGTCTAAACATCTTAAATCGTGCACTGGAATGCAGGAAGGCAGGGAAGAGCGGGGACAGTTCTTCCAGCGGAGCCATATGAGATTGAGATTCGGTGACCGCACCTTACTCAATATGTCTTCTACAAGATCGCCTGCAGCTTCAAGAAGTTGCAATTTACTGATTCTGAACACCTTACCACGGAAATTTCCCTTCTCAGTATCTCTAAACATGCCCGGCAAAGGAGACATTATAATTCCGCGCACTTCTATATCCTGTTTGTTCCATAAACACAAAAAATAATTGCCACGCTGCAGATTTTTTGAATAAAAAATCTTTGAAAACCGTTGACACGGATACAAAGGTTGGGATGATTAAAGCACTTACAGATGATGATGATGATTGGTCCAACAGATCATAGACGTCTTTCACCGTCGCACCCCAAAGACGACGCGGCATTGATCGATCCTCAGCAATATTTCTTCCCAAGTCTCGCAGGTGATCATGCATTCTTATCTCATTTTTACCATCCACTTCAACAAGATATTTATTCTCCAAATTTCGAAGCCCCACGGAACCTTTCCACCCTGACCAGCCCCATATTGTAATCCACTTATCCTTATTTTCTCCTATGGAAAAACAAGCAATATCTAAAAATATTTGCTTCTCCTCTTTATCAAGTGAGTCATAACTAATTTTTAGTCTCTCCTGTATGTTTGGAGGTAGCTTTTGAAGTCCAGTCAGTTGCTCTTCCCAGTAGGATCTGTCATTTTCTTGACAGAGTAGAGCCCCAAACACTTGCAACGACAGAGGCAATCCGTCGCAGGCCTTTACAAACCTATCTACAAGATCTTCAAATTCTGGTGGTGGATGTGGCTGAAAGAAGGCATGCCAGCAGAAAAGCTTTAAAGACTGCAGAGTACAGAGGCCTTTCAGCTGATAAATTGATGAGTCTTTGATTCCTGCACTTTTGAGTACATGCTTGTCACGAGAAGTTATCAAAATCAAACTCATGGGGTCAAGGACATGCCTAATTGGCAACAACGCATCCAATTGACGGAGATGATCTACATCGTCTAATATTATCAGAGCGCGACAAGATTTGAGATTCTTTTCAAGTATCCCAATACCTTCTTCCCAGCTCTCAACTTTTTCCCAGAGCTTACTTTCCTCGTCCTTTATACCTTTTATGTCCTCATAGAGCTTCCTTTGCAAATGAATTAGAGACTTTGTACATGCATTTTCTCTCACATCAAATAAAAAGGAGCAGAAATCGTAATTTGATCTCTTACTGTTATAAAATTCTCTGGCTAGTGTCGATTTCCCAATTCCACCTGAACCTACAATCCCCACAACCCTGGTCTCCAGCCGCCCCTCCCCTTCCAGCTGGGATAGGACTGTCCTTTCAAAGTCATAAATTTTTTCCTCCAAACCAATTGTATGTTTGGCCACAAACAGTGGTGGTTTTGGAACCCCTTTCAAAACCCTTTSCACCACCTTATCCACCAGCTCCACCTCGTCCCTGAATATTCAAATTCAGAGAAAGGTAAAATAACTAGTGAGACMGGCCTACCTAAATTAGTCATGTACTTCCCAATCCACCAAATTAAAATATATATATATATAAATTTACGAATGAAAAGCTAGCACGGATTGGGATATTGGAAGTTGAAAGATGCTCACCCATTGCACGCCTCTAGCTCGAAGCCGCTTATCTCTGCAACATCAGAAAGAGCCTTTTCCCATTTCTCAATTGTTTCCCAGTCATATCGTTGCTTGTGTTTTCGCAGGAACTTAGCATACGCTCCTGTGTCTGTCCGCCGGAGCTCAGAAGGTTTAACTTTGTAAAACACCGGAAGAATCGTAGCCCTCGGCGTCGTTTTGAGCATGAGGACGAGCTCGTCCAGGCACCACTTTGATTCTGCATAGTTTTCAGAGAAAATCGCGATATGAACAGATGCGCCTTGAATGGCGGTTTCTATTTGAGAAAGAATGATGTGTCCAGGCTCCAATTCTGGCTGGTCAAGAAAGACTTGCAATCCCCTGGATTTCAGTTCACGGTAGAGAAAACTGGCAAAGGATTTTTTGACGTCGGGCCCCCTATGGTTGATGAAAACATTGTAAGGGCCATCAGGTGTCGACGCAGAAGCAGATGTATCACACTGGGTGGATGTGGGTTGTGCCATTGGAATTTGGATGAACGGATAGCAATACTATAACAAATGGTGAGCGAGCAGTCAGGCAAGCAGATCGATTAATGGAAACCAAGTTGAGCAGTCAGGCAAGCAGATCGATTAATGGAAACCAAGTTTGAAGCACGGAAAGGGACTAGAGGAAACTGGACACAAGCTTGTGGCTTTGGCTTTAAATACAGACCAATACTTTACTACACCTCGCACGCACTTAACACTGTTGTTATGTGATGTAACGTGGCTTCTTGAGCACTCCGCGTTGCTGTTTAAAAATAAAGATGCCAAGCAAGTATTCCGCGCGTACCACCGACTTTACTTCATAACAAAGTCAACAAAATTTATATTATTCACAGCTTTCACGAGATTATTTTTCCAACGCATCTCTACAGAAATATATAATGGCGGACAAGCAACCTGTATAATATATAATGGCGGACAAGCAACCTGTATGAAATCTTTGTTTATGTTCAAAAAGTATTATTTATTTCTATGTGAGAAGCCACATCTCAACTTTTTTTCCACGGGAAAAATTTTCTTTATATTCAGAAGGGTATAAAAATTAACAATGCAACGATCTTGTCAAAAACAGTGACCTATGAAGGAAGGCAGCTTGCTGTACAATCCATGTCAATCTAACCAGTGTTCTGAGGAAGATGCTACCGCCCGAATTCTTAAGTTTTGTTACAAATGAAGATCAGAAATCTTGTGTCTTTCGCTTCAGATTTTGAGTATTATTGGGGGGTTCTGAGGAAGATGCTACCGCTCGAATTCTTAAGTTTTGTTACAAATGAAGATCAGAAATCTTGTGTCTTTCGCTTCAGATTTTGAGTATTATTGGGGGTCCCTCATTGCCATCCTCCCATCAGAGAAAGTTAAGAATCTGATGGGCTGGGATAATGCCTATTTTGATAGAAAGTCCGCTATACAATTGTCTTCTCTGTAGATGTGTGAGGCAGAGAAGCTCTTGATAAGTCTTGTAGCTTCAATTGTTCTCTTTTTCCAGCATTCCAGTGTTGCTGTCTGGAGGTCAGCTTTGCCATTAATCCAGTCAATAATGACTTTTGAGTCTCCCCAGCATTTGAGCCAAGATGAGGGATGCCCATGCCCCCATAAGTTCGGCCTTGGTGTTAGTGCCTTGTCCGCAATTGAGAGTCCATCTGTAAGATGTGTGAGAGTTTATGATGATGCAACCCCCCGCCCCACAAAGAGTTCCATCTAGTTGTGCAGCTCCGTCAAACGAGGCGATGGCTTTGTCAAAAGGAAGAGTTGTAGTAGATCTGCGGTTTGGCTGAGCTTTTGTAGGAGTGATAGGACGTTCTACTACTGTAAGAATGAATTTGGTCACCAAGTGAATCGAGGGGGACTTATTTTCAAAAATGGCAGCATTTCTCGCCAACCAAATGTTCCAGCAGAAGGTGGTTGGCAGCGTGGGGTAGGTCTGGTGTCTAGAGCACCATGCGCTGAAGCATGAATTTGCTGAGGGACCAGTGCACTATTTGGAAATTTTTAGTGTAGTAGTGACTTGTTGCCAAACTTCTCGGGTGAAATTGCAGTTCACAAAGAGGTGTAAAGAGGTTTCACTGTCCATCTTGCACATAATGCAGCGATTGGGACCTGACTATCCACGGCTTTGGAGGATATCCCAAACAAGGATTTTGTTCTCAGTCAATAGCCAAATGAATAATTTAAATTTCAAGTGGCATTTCCAAGTCCACAGTCGTGTGCGCCAAGACTGGTCGCGGGTTTTCCATATCGCTTATGCCATCGCGTTGTAGACGTTTTTAACTGATATAAATCTGGATTTGTCGCCTCCCGTTCAGATGAGGGTGTCTAATTGCTCTTGTAGACGGATGCCAACTTCATTGAGATTCTGTATGTATCTGTTCCATTCATCTGTGTATTCACTGTCTAGATCCAACGAGGAGCTAGTTACCCAGGATTCACCAATTAAGCTGCGGCTAAGTGGGGATTTTAAATGAAACAGGAAGTGAAAACCTAAACTGTGCAGGCGATCCAACAGTATAGAAGATAGCAGGGCCTTTTTACCCATGCCAAGAATAGAGTCCCTGCCAATTTCTATAGCGGATCCAGAGCCGAGCAGCCATGCAATCCAATGAAGGAGGATCGGGAGCGACTTCAGAAGATGCTTCCACATTTGTGAGCCCCCCCGTGGAGAAGTTGTAGCTGATTTGAGCCAGGAGTGGACCGACTGGTGGGAGATGTATTTATCTTTTATAAGTTTGCTCCAAATGCCTGGTGCCATCAGGATTCGCCAAAGCGTGTTCGCTGAGAGTGCTTTGTAGAAAAGATACAAATTCCTCAATCCCCAGCCTCCCAACGCTTTTGGTTTTGAAAGGAGCTCCCACCCACAGAGATGGAAGCCTCTATTTTGCTTGCTGCCATTCCAAAGGAAGGCAAAAATCAACTAACGAAGCTTCTTTATCACTGAGAGAGGGATGTGTGCCAGGGCCATCCAATATACCGGAAGGATTTCCAAAACTACCTTGATTAAGATGTATCTGCCACCTAGAGTTAAAGATCTATTACACCAGTGTAGGATTCTGTACTCGAACTTTTCGGTTAACCATCTCCAGTCCCTTGCTTTGTAGCTTGTGGGTTTGATATGGTATCCAAGGTAGTTGAAACCATCCGCTAGATCTCGAAAATCGTTGCCAAAAAGAGTCTTTAGATCCGTCAAGAAAACGTCCCTCGCACCTGAGGCCAAGAAGGTTGACTTCTGATAATTGATCTTAAGACCTGAAATAGAGCAGAAAGTGTTAAGCAGATTATAAATTTCTGTCCATTCAGAGATGGAGGTCGAAGTCATGATAATCACGTCATCTACGAAGAGTAGATGCAATATCTAAGTCAGTCTTGAAGCTCTGATCCCCGTAAGTTTGTCAGCTGATTGACTTCTCTTTAACAAGATACTAAGACTTTCTAAGACGAGTATGAAAAGGAGGGGTGAGAGGGGGCATCCCTGACGAAGCCCTCTTTCACTGTGGAAGACTTTAGTGGCCTTGCCATTAATCAAAACAGCCAAGGTGGTTGTGGTTATGCAGCCCATCATCTAATTTGTAGTGATAGCCCCAAATCCACACTGAAGAAGGATGAGGTGTAAAAAATTCCAGTTTATACAATCAAAGGCATTTTTGAGATCCAGTTTTAGGAGGATGGCTGGTAAGTTTTTTGTCTTAATGTTGTGTAAACATTCCTGTGTTGTTCCAATTACATCTAGGATTTGTCTTCCCTTGAGAAATCCAAGTTGTTCCTCTGACAGTGCCCGAGAGAGTATAGGGAGGATTCTTTTTGCAATGATCTTTGTTATAATCTTGTAGCTGAGATTACAAAGCGAGATAGGTCGGTAGTCCGAGAACTGTCGATGATGATTTTGTTTTGGAATCAGGACGATAAAAGTATTGTTTATTTGCTTGTTGACCATCCCTCTGTTCCTCGAATCCTAAATAACATCCAACAGATATTGTCCCATTAAATCAAAATAGTGGAGGTAAAGTTCCACTGTCCACCCATTGGGACCAAGACTTTTTTCTTTAGTAAAGCCTTTTAACACCTTGAGGATTTCTTCTTTTGTGCAGGGGGAGTCCAGTGCTCTCGCTTCCTCATCTGTGACCAATTGTGGGAAAAGTTGGGCAGTTTCAATCTGATCCTGTAGATTGATGTCCAGATCTGTTTGGTAAAATGATTTGAAGTGGTTGTGCCACCTGCTTAATGTCTTCAGTTTTGTGTAAAATGTTCCCATCATATTCCTCTATATCCCATATGAGTTTTTTGTTCCTGCGGTGGCTGGCAAAGCAATGGAAGTAGTGGGTGTTGCTGTCTCCACTAGAGAGCCAAAGCGCTCTGCTTTTCAGGCGCCATTTGTCCTCTTCTTCACGGAGAATAAGCGATCAGTCTGCCTCTAAAAGATGCAATTTAGCTTCGAAGTCGGACTGTTGGTCAGCCCGAGCCTTCTGTCTGAGTAAAAAAGTTATTTGATGTTCAAGTCTGTTCAGCTTGGATGAGTCTTGGGATTTTTTCCTGTTGAGCCAGATGATAGAATGTTCCTTTAGGCATTTGAGTTTCCTCACCAAATTACCCTGTGTGTCCCCAGGTAACGTGAGGGACAAGTCAGACCAGACCGATCAAACTATCTGATCAAAGGCAGGCTCCAGCAGCCAGGACGGGTTGAATTTGAAGGGATATTTTGTCCCCAGTTTCCCTTCTCCAATTTGTAGGCAGATGGGAACATGATCGGAAAGGTAAGGCAGATCTATCCAGGCCTGGGTCATGCGAGTTGGTGTAATCAGATCTTCGGTAACCAAGAAGCAGTCAAGACATTTTTCTATACAGGAGGAACCCGATCTCCCATTACGCCAAGTAAGCAGAAGTTCTGTCGGTTCCAGATCCACTAGAGCATTTTTTGAAAAGAGAGATTTGAAGAAGTCCGCTAGTGGGTCCAACTTAGCCCTGTCTCCCCAAATCTCCTTGGAACTGAGCGTCAGGTTTAGGTCTCCTGCTATAATGAGGTATTTTATAGCCAGGAGGCCTAAGTGGTCAAGCTTCTCCCAGAAAGTTCTGCGATTCAGGCAAGGACCATATGTGTTGAGCAGGGTCAGGGAGGTGTTAAGTTCCAAACAGGTACCAGCTAATAGAATCCCACCAAGACTAAGCACCAGAGAAAAATCAAAGAAAATAGGATCCCAGGGCGCCAAGAGTCTGCCTGAGTTTCCAATTGAGCTAGCCGCACATACCATCCAATCAGGTCAGAGAGAGAATAGAAAATTCCTAGCAGCTTCAGCATCCACTAGCGTTTCTTGTAGTAAAATAACTGTCGGTCGAATCTTGTCAAGGAGTCGTCTCATGGAGGCAAGTTTCAGGGGTCCTCCTACCCCTCTAATATTGAGGGAGAATAGAATCATGATTTGGCCCGTGCTTGGGCTTTTAATCCTCTAAGTGCCCCTGTAGTCAGATCAGTAATTTGAGAGGCCAAACTTGATGCCTCTGTGGTTGCCTTTTTCTGTGCACTGCGGATTTTGAGTGGCGATAACTCAGAGCCCAGTCCTCTGGACCAAGAGGGAGCTGTCATAGGTTTCTCTTTCACTCCCAAGGTCGATGGTAAGTTTCCAATGGTGGAAGGGGATGGGATGCACGTTTTACCGTGGTACAGCGGAATGGGGAGGGAGTCAAAGGGAAGGGAGGTTGCAGGTGTAGTGGTAATGAACAGTGGGTCCAGATCCTGTGCAGATAGTGGTTGTTCGGAGTATCCAGGGGGAGGGGTGGGATAACACTCGAGGAGATCAGAGTCATCAGGGGTCTGTGAACTGGTGGAGTCGCTGAGGGGGAAGGGGCTGTTCGAGGGGGGTGGAGAGTGGACTAGTTCCCTCGGGACATGCCCAAGAGGCTCTGGGGGCAGATTTGGAGGGGCCAGAGCGTCGAGAGTAGAGGGATTGGGGGGAGAAGGTGGGGTGTTTGAGGGGTCACCAAAAGGATCCGGCTGCAGAGAGGTAAGTGCCTGCGAATTAATAGAGAGTCTCTCCCAGGCGAAGAGAGTGTTGTAAAGCGAGGG
>JZKD02S1759005.1:619619-631571 GCA_000966675.3 Picea glauca
TATATATATCAGTGCATAAAAGATAATAAAGGCTGCAATATAAGTGCTAAAATTTCAATTGAATAAGCACGAGACAAGCTAGTAAAAACTAGTTTAGCTCAACAATGATAGAAAAAGACTCTAGCACAAAAAGCAAGGATTTCATAAAAATCTAACTGCACTGATATTTATTATCCTTATGGTTGTAACAAACTTGTTATTACAACAAAAGATTTAACCATTAAAACTTGCCAAAAGATGCATTGTACTTAGTAGATTATGTGGGTATATTTTACACAATTTTCAACTGTTAAATTAAGAGTTATTGAAGAGTTTGGTTAGTGTTTTCTATAGCCCTAATGGATATAGGTTAAATTTGTAACAACATCAAGAAATACTTGGAGAAATGAAATGCCCTAGTGGCTCAAGAAATAATTTATAGCATAGATTTGATTCCACTAGGAACAACTTCAAAATCACGAAATTTCACGTTTCCCAAAGCAATAATTTTATATCTCCAATGCAACAAGTGCTGACTAGTTACTTTAATGATTGGGTTAATGGAGTCAAGAAAAGAAATAACTAAAGGTACTACCTCCTTGGGGGTGTAAATCCTCTTACTCCCCAAAGCATCTCTAGCTAGGTTTTAGACTAAGAGGGTGTATGCACTTATATTTCTCTTAGTAAACCCTTATTTAATCAACAATACTTAAGCATAAAATGATGGAGGATAAGGTGGGGGTGTATGCCCTTATACTTCCCACCTAACTCTAGCAAAATAACCTTTTCTTGAATAACAAATTATAGCACAAAGTAAAAGCCTTACTAATTCAAGGAAAAATGCTAAGACTAACAACCACAATAGCAAAACAAGAGCCTTCCAAGGCTATAACATCACTTCCACCAACCAATAACCAAGAAAGTAGCCATACACAAGAGCACAAGAGAGAAAATAGCCAAAGATAACGAAAATTTCAGTCCAAGGCCTCTCCAAATGGGAGAGTTGTGATTTAAAATGAGATCTTAT
The DNA here is from genome assembly GCA_000966675.3 of Picea glauca. Classification (NCBI taxonomy): domain Eukaryota; kingdom Viridiplantae; phylum Streptophyta; class Pinopsida; order Pinales; family Pinaceae; genus Picea; species Picea glauca. Next base: position 620,626 of record JZKD02S1759005.1, read on the forward strand.
GATCTCTATTTATACAAAAAGTCTCCAAAATAGTTTGTCCACATAATATTAGGGTAAACCACAAGACTAGGGGTCAAAAACCCTAATCTTGCCCCTTTTACAAAATAAAATTTAACAATTCACTTAAAATTTACTTTTACACAAAAGAAACCCTAACTTAAGGTGACGTCACCCCTTTAGGGGATGTTTTGACACTAGGAGCAACTCATTGGTGTTCGAGGAGTGTAGTTAGGCTTCCCAAAGCCACATGTCAATCATACAAGTAGTTTTCTTCATGGTCAAAGCCTCATTCTCCTCAAAACATCCTTATGCCAATGAATGGTGACCTCACCACCAAACCGTAACCCTCCTAGATGACATCATGCCTCCAAGGGTGACGTTTTTCCTCTCCTAGGAAAAACGTTTGGCATGTGAGGGCTAGGTTGCGTTGTCCACCATGTCTTCTAGGCCTCCAAAGTTTCGTCTCTCTCATTCGACATGTGGGCCCTTGGCATTCAACCCGTGGGCTTCAAGCCCCATGGAAGCCCAAGCTAGGCTTGTTCCTCCAAAACTATCCACCAACTAGGTCCCGCAAAGACAAATAGGCACACCCTCCAAGGATCTCAAGTCAAAATATCATGATAAGTAAATCAAGTCAATAAATGAGCCACCTAAGCATGTGCATCAAATATTACCATGTCAAACAAGTAAGTTCTCAAGATGTCCTATTGGGTGGATCTTGCCCTAGGTCAAGGAATGCCACCAAGAGATCCCTCTCTAAACCATGTAAAGTGGATGAAGTGGTTAAAGATCAAGACTCATTGGGCATGGGGTTCATGACATACAAGGGGTTGTAGTGTCTCATTCATGGGTGCCTTTGTAGAGGGTGTGTGGTATCGTTGTTTGCAATGCAATTTTTCCAAGCCCATCGTTCTTCTATTCTTTGTTTCTTTCATATTTTAAGGACAATTTGAAGGCCACTGTCATGGCGTGGTGTCTAGATAATGACAGTTTCACTCACAAATACCTAGTGGAAATGAGAAGGTTGGCTCATGATGAGACCCCCTTTCTCTCAACCATGCAACCGAGAGCCATTACCCTGGCTTGGTGACCAGATGATGGTACTTTCATACCACTATATATCCATGATCATGATAGGTCAGCTTGTGATAAGACATCCTATCCTCCAACTAACCCTTTAAGAATTCATAATCATTATTCTTGTGGGTCCCCCTTTTCTCAATGATAAGCATTTCATTTCTTTCTTGGGTGATCCCTAGGTGAAGCATATGGAAGGCTTATAAGTAGGATTTTATATTTTACCCAACAATAATCCCTTTGGGACTTCAACCCCTTCTTCCCATAGAATGAGGGACAACCCCTTCTTGGGTCAATACACCCTAAAATCCCAAGAGATAAGGAAATGGGGGGTTTAAGTGATGAAAATTGGTAAGTATGGTCGGGAATGGTATGATGGATCTTCAAGGGAGTGCCTAGTAGCAAACCCATTCTCAAGGAAGACCACTTACTAGGGAACGATGTCAACCACCAAGGTGAAACAAGGAAAAAGGCATAATGTCCAAGCATATGTCATGAAATCTAAAGCAGTCTAAGATAAAACATACTCAAATGCCTCAAATATTGAAATGACACTCACCATAATACTTGACTTGTACCTCATGGAGAAAGGCTCATTTCCTCTCGAAAGCCAACTAGTGTGGTGGATGCCATCTGAAAATCTATGACCTCTATGGTGGTGAGAAGAGTCTGCATCTGTGCAAATGGATATTGTTGGTCATGTAGTCTCTCGACACTCCATATTTGCAACATGAGGGCCTCGAGACATGATCTCCTTAGTTATTCCTCAAAATGGGGATAACATGACCCATTGTAATCTAATTCTAGTTAATGAATTAGGTTGTAATCTAATCTAGTAAATGAATTAGGGTTTTGGATTTTATGGAATCCTATATATTGTAATGTAAATGGTGAATTTAATATAATGAGAGTTAGAGGTATGAATCTAAACATTTGTTGGTTTTCCTAATTAAGAGTTTCCAGGGTAAATATATGAGAGTTGTGTGTGAATGCTATTGTTTTCCTTTATGTTTTTATAAATAATCTGTGTGCATTTCTTTACTATACAGATTTAAAATTTACAAGCCGCATCGACCAGGCACTTGAATAAGGGAAAACAAGCTCTCAAGAGGAAAAATCCACTATGGACAAAGGGCCATACATAAGTGGATCCTCAATGTTAGAAATTTCCATTGATATGTCGATGAGGCCTAAAATATTCTCAAGGGAGAAATGATGTTGCTTGCACAGTGGATTGAAATCCTAAAAAAAGCACTCCATTCATTGATGAGAATATTAAGCAAAGGTAGAGAAGAGATGGTCTTTCCTAGTGATTTACAAGATCACGACATCGACACCAACAAACAATCGCAATTTAGTATTCAAGCAAATAAGCTGATTTACCAGTGACTATCCACCTCATTCTCATTTTTATCTTTTTAACAACTTCTTCACTTGATTCACTATTTTCATCACTTTGCACTTAATTATGCATCATTGAAACTCTCATTGAACACATTTTGGGCACACTTGTCACAAAATTTTCAAGCTACTAGAAGGTGCATTGTTTCGAGGGGATGACATCTGCTTACTCTGTATCCCTATCTATAGGCATTCTTTGCTAATATAACATTGCTTTGATAGAGCTCAAATTATGACAACATTTGTTTACCTAGTACACATAAGGTTGAAAGGGCTTAGAAAGTAAAGGAGCAACTATGACATTTGAGATTTAAACAATTTCAAATTGTATTAAACAAAAATGGCAAGTTTGATTTATCTATTCAAATACTCGACAACTATTTCAATATCTAATAATCCCATTGTGTGCATTGCTCCATTTATAATTTGTGACTAAAGCATTTAAATTTCAAAATTCATGAAGCCATCCATATACAATATTTGTATTGAATTGGTTTTGTCCCATTCGAAGAAAGGAAGTGCCACATCATCAATTTTCCCACTTGTACATTTGCAATTGGGCATACTTGTTTGGAAGAGGGTGGACCCACTATGTTATAGATGTTTGAGGATTGGAAATGGCACATTTTTCCAAGGAAGTATGCAATGATAAGATGGGTAGTTTGGCACTACTTTTACTAGTTTGAGAAACCCAAGTTTAAGCCACCGTACTGTTTTATTTTATTTTTTAAAACAAAACCAAAGTTCATTCCATTTTAACATTTTACTTAAACCATAACTAATTATGTTGCAACAACCAAGATCACAAGAATAAACACCATGCACAAGAACACAAGAAGTATCCTGGGAAACCCTTCTCAACAATGGAAGAAAACCCAACCAAATCCTTTTCTATATTTTTAAAGAGAAAGACCTTCACCACCAAGAAAACCTAGCACACAAGAGGGTGCTTGGAAACCCTAGAAGACTAGCGCACAAGAGAGGCGTGCACTTTTCCCAAGAAGATGTACTTGCTCAAATTTCCAAACACACACAAAAGATATGATCCTCAATGGGGAATCTACCTTTACTTATATTAGAATTCACCTGTCAACATAAGTGTCTATTGGCACAACATGGCCGACCTCTCTAACTCACAATATAAGTAATAATAACCATATTAATTATCTTTTACATTAATTGTCAATTACATTAAGGCGGGGCTGACCTGTATCCTTTACATTACAATTAGGGTTACAGGCAGGTCTGACACTTGAAAAATATAGCAATGGATCTCATACACCCACTAGTGCTCAAGAACTAGGGGCACATCCATAGGGATGCCCATATCTCCGTTTCACTGCATTACACAAGAGAACCAATCTCACTAGTTCTCAGCCACCAGGATCACATTCACTTGTGCTTGTCCACATGCACATCTACTCAACATATCTTCTTTCCCACTGCATTACATAGGAGAGTCATTGGGAGTTCATCATCTCAACTCTTTGCTCAGAGGAGGATAATACATCACCTTCATCTCTGTCTCATGACGATGCACCCAACTCAATGGGAATTCACACGTTCACCTTGTGCTCAGCCACAGGCACGTCCAACTCTGTAGATCTCATTTCTCACTACCTTACACATGAGAATCATCTGGATTTCTTCTCAACTCTTTGTAAGGAGGAGGCCATATCTACGTTCCAGCTCTGTCTCAGATAGGAACCACAAGCCCATCTTAGGGGCTCTCTCTTAGGTCGACCCAATCACTCTGTGTCCTGGAGAATGTCTCACGCAACTGTAATCATCAACACTCCCTCTCAGCTAGGGAGACATTCTTCATCATGACAAGTCTCACACGGATGTAATTTGAAATTTGTCTTAGCTATAGTCATCAACAATCCCTCTCAACTAGGGAGGTATTCTTCACCAAGCTAATTTGGTGAAGATGTCTACAATCTGCTCATGTGTAGGAAGGTATTGCATGTGTACTATTTTCCTCTACATCATGTCTCTGATATAATGATATTTTATCTCAACGTGTTTTGATCTATCATGAAACATTGGGTTCTCAAAGAGCTTTACACACAACTCTGGTTATCATGATAGAATCCATCTCATGATCAAGTAAATCTGTCAGAAGCTTGTGAAGCCACATTTCTTCACACACTCGATTCTATATACTCTGCTTCTGTGGTACTCAAGGACACAAATTTTTGTTTCCTTCTTTGTATGAAGTGAAAGAGCATGATTTTCATCAGGGGAGTCTTCCACTCCTCTATTTCTACGTCTAATTTCTTCTTGAGTACAATCTGTCCATAGAAGATCAAAGGTTGGTAGAATTTCTCTTCCACTGATATTTTGAAGAAAAGGCTCCCAATGTTTTGGAAGGTTGTTGAGAGTGGATAAGACAAGTTCTCTGTCAGACATGATTTCTCCAATGGCTTCTAGTTGTTCTTTAATATCTTATATCTTCATAAAGAAGATAGCAACTATATCACCTTTCGTCATCCTGGTACTTTGAAGTTGGCTCTTCAAGGTAAGAGCTCTGAGAGTGTTGTCACTTTCAAACATTTCTTTTAATGATTCATACATTTCATAAGTTGTATTTAGCTTGGAAATACGAGGTAAGAGATGATCTCTTACTGAGTAGATGGTTATTTTTCTTGCTTTGACATCTTCTTCCTTTCTTATATTCTTCTCTTCATCGGTAATTGTATCTAGTGAAGTTTTAGTTGCCACATCCAAAAGGTCATATTCTTCAAGGGTGACCTGAAGCCTTGATTTCCAAGAGCTGAAGTTGCTTGCTCCATCAAGCCTTTATTCTACTAAAGTTTTGTTCTTCATTTGTTCATATTTTTTCTCAAACTCTCGCCAACTGGATTTAGAAAACCTAATGATTAGGTTGAACTGGTAGCCTTAGATTTTGTTGGGCTTATGACTGCCAAAAATCAACTTTGAGAGTGTCACAGGAATGCTTGTTGAGTTGAAAATGTTTCTTCAAGAAGTTGCAGAAACCCTAGGATCAATATTCTGCAGAAAATCTCGACACCCTAGAAACCCTAGAGCCCAAAAACTCAAAATCCTCGAAATTTTACTTTGAAGGTCTCTGGAGACGCGCTAATGAAGGTCGTACAAATTAGTTCAAGTTTTAGCTTCAACATCCACTTGTAAAGTGCTGAAAGAGTTGATTAAGTGATAGTTGTACATATTTCTGCAGAAACCCTAGAGGCCATATGGAACTACAGAAGGAGGATGGTTTATCCTTTTAGATGCTTGTGCAGGGGTTATTCAAGACATATGCTCTGATACCATGTTGATTTTTCAATAGACAAGGTTTAAGCATGAAGTTCAATCCATTTTAACATTTTACTTAAACCATAACCAATTATGTTGCAACAACCAAGATCACAAGAAGAAACACCATGCACAAGAACACAAAAAGTATCCTAGGAAACCCTTCTCAGCAAGGGAAGAAAACCCAGTCAAATCCTTTGCTATATTCTTCAAGAGAAATACATTCACCACCAAGAAAACCTAGCACACAAGAGGGTGATTGCGAACCCTAGAAGACTAGCGCCCAAGAGAGGTGCACAATTTTCCCAAGAAGATGTACTTGTTGAAATTTCCAAACAAACTCAAAATATATGATTCCTCAATGGGGAATCTACCTTTACTTATATTAGACTTGACCTATCAAAAAAAATGTCTATTGGCATAATAGGTTCGACCTCTCTAACTCACAATATAATTAATAATAACCATATTAATTATCTTTTACATTAATTATCAATTACATTAAGGTGGGGCCGAACTGTATCCTTTACATTACAATTAGGGTTACAGGTAGGTCTGACTCTTGAAAAATATAGAAAGGGATATCATACACCCACTAGTTCTCATCCCCTAGGGGCACATCCATAGGGATGTCCATATCTTTGTCTCACTACATTACACAGGAGAACCACTCTCACTAGTGCTCAACCATTAGGATCATGGTCACCTGTGCTCGTCCATAGAAACATCCACTCAACAAATCTTCTTTCCCATTGCATTACACATGAGATTCATCTAGATTTCATCATCTCAACTCTCTGCTTAGAGGAGGCTAATACATCATCTTCATCTCTGTCTCATGATGATACACCCAACTCTATGGGAATTCACATGTTCACCTTGTGCTCAGCCACATGCACGTCCAACTCTATAGATCTCACTCACTGCGTTACACAAGAGAATCATTTGGAGTTCTTCTCAACTCTCTGTAAGGAGGAGACCATCTCTACATTCTAGCTCTGTCTCATATAGGAACCACATGCCCATCTCAGGGGCTCTCTCTTAGGTCGACTCAATCAGACTGTGTCCTGGAGAATGTCTCACACAACTGTAATCATCAACATGCATAAGGTTCAAGGGAGATGAAATGTGCCATAGAGTGACATCAACATCCTCCTTAAAATAGAGAAACCCATACTTACCTTAGAGTCAAAAGATAAATGTTTCACCCACTTAGTGATTGAACCTCTAGAAAGTACTACTATTTTCATTTAGTGCAATTAGACTCTTAAAAATGAAAAGAATGGATGTGAATATAAAAGATGTATCACAAAATCAACAAATCAACAAATATTCAACATAGCTTGTGTTTTTATCTTGTGTCTTTCCATATTATAACTTTATAATGACTTAGAGGACAAAAAGTAGTTATCAACTCTTTATGAGAAAATGATAAATAAATAAAATGTAAATGATGTTTTAATGTTTCTAGGAAGGTTGGAGGTCAAAAATAAAAAATAATAATCTCCAAGGTTCTTTACTTAGAGAAAAAATCAAACAAGAGGTGAACCACCACCAAACACAACTTCAATTACCGAAGCTATGATGTGTTAACAACTCTCAGGAAAACCCCTTATCTCTCCTATTTCCTTCTTATGGCTACCTCTTTCATACGCGAGTGCAATAAAAGGGAAATAACTTAAGCAATGAAGATTAAAATAATGCTATGTTTACCAAGATAACCAAATTATACATTTCTTTCTCATCAAATAATAATCAACACTTTGTTTCCATCCATTGCCCATGAACCATATTAAATACCTTCATTTATGCAAAAATAAACATTTTAATATAATAATGCAAATATGTTCATTATGTAAAAAAAGAGCATAAGTCTATCCACATCATCCAAAAAAATCAACATACCACCATATACAAAATAATGTCTCATCATGTCCAAAATAATAACATTGTTAGCATAGAGCAATCTGGATGTAGAAATCAAACGAAATCAAACATAGGACTTTGGTGATGTAGGCCCTAAGCAAGAGGAGGAAGATGATTGGACAATCCTAGTGGTAGGCCACAGGTGAGTGATCACCTCTAAGTGTAAATCATCAAATGAAATCTCAATCCTCATCTTCCCTTAGAAAGGTGGGACACCATGAGGATGAGGGCCAAAATCAATTGAATCTTCCACATGGCTTTTGGTCGGGGAAACTCATAGCTATATCTTGTTACCATTGACCACTTATGCTTTGTGTGGCCATTTACCTATGATTTCTCCATGACTTGCCATTCTTTTTGCATATACTTTATCTTATCATTTGATGCTCATGAGTTTCCTATTGACAACTCACAAGTTGATTGATAGTTTCCTCTATGCAACCTGCAAGCACCTCCAAATTACCACAAAAAATAAAAATTCAAAATGTGTTGTCACTTATAGGAATCCTAGTATCTTATGAACCTTCGTAATAATTTTTTTTGGCTCTACATCTTTGGACACATGAAGAATTTCAAGAGTCCACAATAATGGATGGCATCTAGAATTGTTGTTTAGTCCCAAAGCACAACATTGTCATCATCCTTGTGCTCACACTCTCTCCACTCAATCACCATTGTGACGATGCTTGTAAGGTTAGAAAAGAATTTGGAAGTTACAGACATTTCAAAACTTTATTGTGAAGATGCTTGTAAGGTTAGAAAATAATTTGGAAGTTAGAGACATTTCAATTTTTTTTTTTCATTATTTTTTTATTTTCTAGGAGTGCTCACGCCTTCCCTTGTGGACAATTGCATTCTCTCGTGAAGTTTCTTCATGGAAGTTACGAGACAGTTAGATTCTCTCGTAAATTTTCTTCATGGAAGTTATGAGTAGGGTTGTTTGCTTATGACTTGTAAGAAGAGAAGTTGGGAGCAGGGTTGTTTGCTTGTAGCCTGCAAGAAGAGAAGTTGCGAGCATGTAGAAGAATTTTTTTGTATGGTTTAAAATCAAGTGAAAAGTAAAAAAATTGAAAAAATGGGTAATGAAATGAAAGAGAGGGAGATTATGAAGTATCCGATGAAATCAAAATCAATTGGTTGATGTTCCCGGAAGCTATTGCTAAAGTCTGGGGTAAGATTTTGGTTGCTTCACCTAGCTTGATAATTTTTTAGAAATGGTACAGTAAAAATGATTTTTTCACCTATTTAATTACATTTTTGAATCATATTTAGCTCTATGAAATACTCTTTTGTGTTAATTTTTTTTTTTACATTTTTGGTTATTTACTATTTTAATCTCAAGGAAGTTTTTTTTTCTTGTGTGCAGGTCTATGGATGTGTTACATTTATTTGATGTTTTTAACTACAATTTTATATGATCTTGGGGTAAATTTTTTTTTTTTTTTTTGTAAGTTAGAAGTATTATATATAAAAGGCCTTCCAAGACCAAAATAGAGGTACAAAATACAGAGAATAGCCGTACTGTAGTTACTAGACTGTCCCAACAAAGGGGAAACCAGTCCAACCAGCATGGGAGTCAAACATAGGTAGTGTAATAGTCTAAGGAAACAGTCTGAAACTGTCTAGACAACAACTAAACAATAGAGAAACTATTGAAACTTGAAATGCCCCTATGGGCTTAGACATTTGGCAAATAACCTGGCCAGGTGGCGTGGACGGCTTCGGACCAAGGTTCCTCCTCGACGTATGTCACTTGATCTGCCCACTGCCTTCCAACTTCCACACTTCTCTTGGTCCTGTCGACAACTGGTGAGGTATCCTGCAACACACGTCGTGTTGTGTCCACCTCCACGGCCATGTCCTTGTGCTTGGCTTGCTCCATCCCATTCCTTGTGGATCGTTGTGTCTAGGCATTTCCTTCACTGTTCGCTACACAGGGTTCCTCTGTTGAAGCCGCACCTGTCAGGCCCGAGGGGAAAGCCTCTTGAAGGGAGGAAAGGAGATGAAGAAGGACCACAACCTTTCCATCCATGGCTTGCAGAAGGAATTGAAGGTCCTCCATCCCCTGACGGAGTTCGAAGACCAAACCGAAGAGAATAGCGAGGCTTTCTCTTAGCTGTGTCTCAAAGAAAGAGTCAGAGGACTGGTTCTCAGTGTTCCGAGGCCTGCAAGGAGGTGGCTCTCCCATAGTCTTCCCAGAGGAGTCAAGAACTAGTGCAAGGGGAGGCACGACCGAAGGGGGGACAGGAAGGTGACGCAAAGAGGAACACGACAGCTTGGGGATGATAGTGAGGCTGTCAAACTGCGAAACGGGAGGAGCGAGGGAGGCAGGAAGAATTAGCTCGGGCTGGAGGGATGGAGAGGAGCAAGTGGAAGGCGATGCAAGGGGCAAGACAGAGGGTCGACGAGGTTTCCATGGATAGCCTCTGTGCGGCCGCCCCCGTGGGCGTGGCATGAGGTTCGTTGCGTAACAGATGAAGGAAACCATGTGCACCAGGCAGAGGTAGAGTGCCTGGAGTCGAGAAAGGGTTGCAATTGGCATGAGGTTCCAGTTTATATCAGGCCATGGCAGTGGAGGGGATGCCAGTCGGAGCGCAAGCGGAGACAGGAGGCATACACAGACAACCAGGCCATGAAATGAATCGCGAAAGGAGAGGGAAGATGCATAATTAGTAGCTACGACGTAGTAATGGTGAATTAATGCAGGATCAGGGTGGCGGGCGATGGCACGAGCTCGTCACATGGCTCCATGCCTCATTGGCCGATCCGCTCCTCCGCCTCGCGCCAGGTGTTACGCACTAGCACTCCATCCGGGGATGTGTCCACTGTTCCAGCTTTGCGGATACAATGCTGGAGAATAGGGTGATCAGGTTCCAGGGATGAGTTGCAAAGAAGTTCTGGTCCACTCTAGTTGGTCCCCATATTTGCTAGTTCATCCACAACTTGATTCACCTTCCTCCTGATATGAGAAGGTATGACAACCTGATTTGGTTGCACTAAATCTGTGATGATCTGTAGCCCATGTGAGAGTCTCCAACTAGGCATCATTATGTCCGGGTTTGCTCCATTTAAGATTCCGCAGAGTAGATTGATAATGATTTGAGAGTCCCCTTCGACTATTAGCTTGGTGTAATTGTTTTCAATGCTTAATTGCAATCCCCTGATGAGTCCCTAGAGTTTTGTTGCGTTATTCATGGAATGACCAAAGGAGCCTGCGCTTATGAGAATGCTGTGCCTGGATTTCCTTTAGAGGCTTCGTCAAA
>JZKD02S1759005.1:631656-649851 GCA_000966675.3 Picea glauca
GGGGGGGAGAGCGTGATGAGAAGGAAGAGGATTCCAATGCTAGAGGATTGGGAGTTCGGAGGGAGTGTTGAGCAAGTCTTCGTTGGTCCACTATTGAAGGTTGAGAGTTTCCATGATATTGCAGCGGCATTGATTCCAGCAGTGTTGCCAAGGGAGGGAGACATTTCTGAAAAGCCTTCTATTCCTTTCTTTCCAAGTTTGCCAAAGGATGAAGCCTGGAAGTAATTTCCAAATATGATTAAGGAGGGGAGAATGGAAAGCCTGGTCCCTCCAATCCGTAATGGTGTCGAGGATACTATCTCTATGGCGATCCAAAGTGCGCATGATAAGCGCCACTTGATCCCAAAGTTGAGCAGTGTAAGGGCAAGAGTTCAGGAGATGATTCATAGTTTCATCTGCCTCTCCATAAAGAATGCAAATAGAGGGCCCAACAAAACTCCTTTTCGAGAGGTTATCCCAAGTTAGAATGCTTGAGTGGGAGACAAGCCAGAGAAAGAGGGTGATTTTTGGCCAATGTTTAAGATTTCAGATTTTGTGCCAAACTTTCCTTGTAGGGAGGGGGTCTACTTGAGTTTTGATATAATAGGCTTCTTGCATACTGTAGGTGCCCCGTGGCTAGTACCCCCAACGAAGGATATCCTCTCCTGCAATTTTGGGAATTTTCCGTTTGGCCAGTTCCTCTTGCCAGGGTGCTAGATCCACATGCGCTTCCAAATTAATGCGTTCTCTGTCCAGGTGCCAGCATCGCCAGGTGTCTTCTGGGGGATTGTCCTGCCAGTAGTCAGCTACTCTTGTCAGGCCTATAAGTGTAGCTTGGGTGCAGATGTCCTGCGCCCAATCCTCATTGTCCAAAACTAGCCATTGTTGCTAGGAATCTTTCCAGAAGAGAGTTGTTTCCCCATTTCTAATTTCCCAGAAGGCATGCCGAGTCACCAGTTGTCTGTTTTGCTTAGTCGCTGTCCAGATTAAGGATCCTGGGTTGTCCCCATTCCATCGAATTATGTTCTTTTCCACCACATTTGGCGCATATTTCTTCCTCCAAAGTCTGCCCCAGAGGTCCTTGGGGTTTTTGAGCCACCACCACCAAATTTTGGCACTTAGAACTTTGTTCATCATGAGGGGGTCCCGTAATCCCAAGCTGCCTTTCTCTTTGGGTTGGCAGAGTTTGTCCCAGATGACCAACGCTATTTTTTTCCCTAAGTTGAGGCCTTGCCATAAGAAGTTTCTTTGTAAGTTTTTAATGGTTGTGAGAACGAACTTTGGGGCAGCCAGCGCAGAGAAGGTGTAGACAGGAATGGCCTGAAGAACAACTCAGAGAAGAATAGGACAACTGGGAAGGTTTAAGACTCTGTAGGTCCAGGAAGAAAGCCTCTTGGTAAAGGAGGATAAAATATTTTCCCAAGAGGAGTTCCGGAGGGCATTGTCAATAAGGGGAATGCCAAGGTATTTGGACGGAAGGGAGCTTCTGTTGAAACCTAGGATATCAGAGATATGGCGTTGAATCGAAGGTGGCGTATTGAAGAAAAAGATTTGGGAATTATCCTTGTTGTAGTCCAGACCCGAGGCATTCGAGAAGGTCTGGAGGATCGCTAGAAGAGATTTGGCTTCGCGGAAAGTTGGGGTACCCATCAGAAGCGTGTCGTCCACAAATTGACTGTGCGAGATAGGAGGGGAAATGCCATGCAAGGGGAGGCCTGTCAAAAGGTTTCTTTCAACAACTGCATGGATGGAACGACTAAGGCCTTCAGCCATAATGATGAAGAGGAAAGGGGAAAGAGGATATCCCTGTCTAATTCCTCTTGAGGGGGAGAAGGGTCAAGAGGGAACACCATTGCTAAGAATGGAGAAGAAAGCCGAGGAAGTTATATTTAGAATCCAAGTCACCCAACGCTGATCAAAACCAAAAGCTAGGAGCATTGCCCGCATATATTCCCAGCTTATCTTGTCAAAGGCTTTAGAGAGGTCTAATTTGAGGAGCATACCTGGAGTTTTGGTCTTTTGCAGAGAGTGGATCACTTCATGGGATAGGATGACGCTGTCCATGATTTGTCTACCTTCAACATAGCCTGATTGCTCCGGGGATATAATTTTCGGTAAGATAGGCTTGAGTCTCCTGGCAATCACTTTTGTTAGGAGTTTGTAGATGACATTGCAGAGAGCTATGGGTCTGAACTGCTTGGGGTGGTGTACCTGTCCCTCTTTGGGTACTAGGGTGAGGAAAGTCGCATTGAGAGCCTAAAGGACTTGCCCGGTGGCTCTAGAGTCTTCAATAATTTCCCAAACCTCTACCCTTATCATCGGCCAACAATGGTGGAAAAAATCGTTGGTGAAGCCATTGGGTCCAGGAGCCTTGCATTTGGGAGTGTCCTGAAGTGCCTGATCCACTTCCTCAATTGTAATGGGCCGGAGCAAGGCCGAGTTTTGCTCATGGGTAACGAGGGAGGGCACATGCTGCGTGACCTTAGTAATGGCCTCATATCTATCCAGGAGTGGTTCCATGAGGAGATCTTGATAGTAGTCGATCAAGGTCGTTTCCATGTCTTCGTGAGAATGAATGGTCTCCCTGTCTGCAGAGATGAGATGCGTGATCTTATTAGAGTGCCTTCTGTGGATGACAGTTCTGTGAAAGAATTTGGTATTGTGTTCCCCTTCCTTGAGCCATTGGATGCACGATTTCTATTTCCATAGAATCTCTTCTTGTCTTTTCCTGGCCTCTAGCTATTGATTTACTTTTACTTCCTGGGATTTTAGCTCATTCATTAGCCCCTGCGTTCTAATCTGGTTTTGGATCTCACCCATTTGTTCTGACAGCTGCTTTTGGGAATCAAAGATATTGCCAAAGGTTTGCTTATTCCAAAGTTTGAGAAGTTGTTTGAGGTTCTTTAACTTTTGTTGAAATCTGTACATTTTGGAGTCGTGAGAGACCTCTGCCTCCCTCCACCAGTCCTATATTTTTGCTTGGAAATCGGGATGGTCAAGCTAGAACTGTTCAAATCTGAAGGGTTTCTTTCCAGGTGTGGCTGGCACATCCAGCCATAGCTGTATAGGCTAGTGATCTGAGCCAGAGAAATTCAAGATGGTAGCTTCCAGAGCCGTTCCTTCCATCATAAGGGAGTCAGAGATGAGGAATTGATCTAGTTTGCAGGTGATTTGGTGTATTCTAGTTCTTCTATTTTTCCAAGTGTGAATGCCATTGATGGTTTCCAGGTCGATAAGGTGAAGGTTATCGATGAGGCCGTTGAATTCACTGGAGTCCCGATCCAGCCGTCTTGATCCTCCTTTTTTTTTCCTCCAGGCTGCGAATGATATTGAAATCTCCACCAATAATCCATCTGTTGTGCTGTTTTAGGCTGGATAAGTAGTCCAGGTTCCTGAGGAAGGCCTGCTTCTCCCTTGGGCTGGCTGGGCTGTAGACATTGGTCAGGTGTCCTGACTTGTTTGAGCCAATAAGCCTATAATCTGTCGTAATGGACCATCTGGTAGCGAGAAAGTTTTCCAACAGCACTGAGTTGGTGTTCCATAGGATAGCCAATCCTCCAGCTGTGCCTGTGGCTGCGGTTGAAACTGCTTCCCCTTGCTTCCAACAATAGGGAAGTAGCCTGTCAACATCTTCTGAGGTGCATTTTGTTTCCTGCAAAAGTACTATGTCAGGTTTTTCCGCAAAGACCAGATCCTGTAGCAATTTTTGCTTGCTACGTCCATTGAGGCCTCTGATATTCCATGAGATGATCTTCATGATGATGAGGGGGTAGGGAGAGGGGGGAAGTTGTCTGAGACCAGGTGGATTTTCCCTGAGTTTACCATGAAGTGGCCTATTTCTTGTATAAGCTTATTGGTGGATTTCCTCCCTCTTTTCTTTTCGTCTTTCTGAGATTTACTTGGGTTTTTTGACTGACTGCCCTGTATTCCCAGACCTTTTCTAGCTCGCGCTGAGGACCTAGCTGAGGAGTTGAGAAATACCTTGTGCACCTTCCGTAATTGATCCCTGGGTATGGTGTAAATTTTTTGATGCCTGTAGGCGTGCTCGAGGTGCTCCAGATCCACCCTGGCTAGTTCTTGCTCCTCCAACTCCATTTCTGCATCCCCGTCCTCTGTCTCCAGAAAGTCTTGTGGGTCTTGAGCCACGTCTAGGGGGGTGATATCTGACTCCTTACCCTGTGGGGACCGTTCATCCCCTTGTCTGGTAGATTGGGGGCCATTATCCGAAAGTGGTTCATTGGGGTGTATAAGGGTTGTGGGGTTCTCTAGTTGATCTTGTAGAATTGCAAATTTATTACTAGTTGAGGGATCTTTACTTACTTGAGTTGGTTGCTTTCTTCCTCCTTGTATTCTTTTCCCTGTTGGTTGAGTAAAGTCGTCCTTGTCTTTGCCGCTTTCTGGGTTCCCTTCTTTGTGAGTCGTATTGAGAGGGCACTCTCTGAAAAGATGATCGTGTTCGTGGAATTTTCGGCATCGGAATGGAATGTGTTCGTAGTCAATGGTTTGGGTCCAGTCCTCGTCATGATATTCTAGTATGATGGATCCTGGGAACGGCTTGGCTATGTTCAGGTACACACAGATTCGCGCATAAGAGGTATAGCGCCTTTGCTTGGTGGCTTCAGAAGACTTAACATAGATGACGATGGTGTTGCCTATGCCGGCCAGGACCTCCTCCAGCCAGAATTCCTGGGGGAGAGAGTACAATCTGATCCATACAGGTGCATGGGCAAAGTCCTCCTTTTTAGGGCTGAACTTCTCTGTCCAGAATCTTAAGAAGAATCTCGCCGAGTTGAAGAAGTACGCCCCCCCATCAAAGATGCGGTTGCGATCCTCAAGGTTGTGGAGGATGATTGTGAAGAACCCCTTGGAGCCCAGTTGTAGCTCATAGTGACCTTTCGTCTTCCACAAATATTGTATCCATTTGATCAGATCACACTCACAAGGCCAGAGCCCTAGGAATTTTCCCACCAGGGCATAGTCTCTCATATATTTATTTTGCTCTTCTATGCGTGGTGAGTTGATAACGTATTTTGGGGCCTATGGTGCTTGTGGGATACATTTACCTGGCATCCATGGAGTTGACACAATGGATGGGATAGTCTCTTTCTCTGGATCGATGTCCATCTCCCAATCCTTGAAGGTTCCTTCCGCCAAAAGTTTCAAGCGCAGATCTGGTGGCGGCTCAAAGGTCGGTTGCTTCGTACCTTCTGCAACGTTTCCATTCGTCGTGGCTTGTTTGTAGGAGGCCCCATTTGGCCCCCCCTCCCTGCGAGACATGAGCCCCAGCGGGGCAGGCTTTGTGACAACGTGACTCAGAGAGGCTGAAGAACCCTAAACCCTCTGCTAACAACGATTTTTCTATAGCATAGAATTGATGTTGATAGAGGTTTGGGGTAAATATTCTTGCCTAGCATGTAGGGATATGTATTTCTTTCCTTCCACTTTTCATCTCTTACCTTATTTCTACATTGTTATGTCCTAGGATTGAACCTACCAAGTTGCAACACTTAACCTGTTCATATCTTTCGTTTTCTATAACTTGTGTAGTAGAGCCTACCTATCATGGGATGTCCTAGTTAGCACCTTGCTTTCCTTTTGGTACCCATGTTGAGTATTTATCATAGGCTCGAGAGCCTCATTAATCCTGCCATGACATTTGGTTTGATATTGCATGATTCTATCTCATTTATTTCGCCATTTCCTAGTGGACTCTTGCTATTTTGTTTGGTTTCCATTTATGTTGCTTAACATTGCTTGCACTTGTGTTGACTTATCTTTGGTTTTGTCTTGTGATTTGGTCTCATGGTTCTATGTTATTGTAGCTATAGTGGTTGATTATACAAGATGATATGATCTTCAAAGCACCGAGTAGAATTGTCAATTTGTAAGAGGGTTTGACCACCCTAATTCGATCCCTTGTGGAACATTATACATATATTCCCAACATGAATTTTTATTATGAGACTCAAGTGTACTAGCATTGACATTCTTCCAAATATAGGTCAATTTTTTTTGTTTAGAGTCATGTTGATATATTGATTGGTTAAGGTATCGACTCTTGTGATTAGGATGCTGATAAAACATCTTTGTAACATGAACTTTACTTAACATATTTGTAGAGTTTTCTTGTTTCACTTTCGGAAGTAGGTCTTCTTTGGACACTTGTGTTGCTTTATTGATCCTTAAACATTTATTGGTAGAAATACTTGGAGTTTCAATTGTTTGTGTGACATCTGAAAATATCCTTGCTTCAACTTGATTTGCATCTTTTCAAGTTGTGATGTTGATTGGATATGTATTGGTTCCTTTCCCAAGACTTGTATTTTTAAGTTTGAATAATTTTCTAGTTCCATAGGTTTAATCACTTTTTCTATATTAATTGATGTTTTTTCCCTACTAAGTTGTTCTAACTTGATCTGCAACAATTTCTAATCATTCTTAAGCTTCTTAATTTGCATGAGTAAGCTTAATTATGAGCCTTTAGGCATACAAGTTTTTCATTAGTCTTTGACTTGTGGACTTTATTTTTAAGGTCTGGATTTTCTAGTGTTTCATATTTTAACCTTTTGATTTGTTCGAGCAACCTCTGATTAAGGTTCCTTAAGTGAGAAATTTATTCATCATTTTCTAATAGTTTCTTCTCAGGATCTTGATTTTCTTGTTCTAACTTCTGAATGCATTGCTTCATATCCTTTGACTTCTTGATTTGTGCAAGTAGTTCTTAACTGTGATCTTTTAGGCTATAAATTTCTTCATCTTTCTCCAATAATTTGTTGTCAAATTTCTTCTTGAGATCTTGATTTTCTTTTTGTAGTTTCTATTCTTAGATTTTAAGTTTTTAATCTTTGTGATCACTCCTTATTATAATTTTTTAGGTGAGAATTATTTTCCTCTACTAAGCCCTTGAAAAATTCCTCCTTGTCTTTCTCAAGGAGGAAATATTTTCCTCTACTAAGCCCTTGAAAAAATCCTCCTTTTCATTCTTAAGGAGGAATTATTTTCCTCTACTAAACCCTTGAAGAATTCCTCCTTGTCATTCTCAATTTGCTTGGGCAATTTGAGGACAAAGCTTAGAAGAGTTGGCTCTCAGTCGTGATGACTGATGGGTTGGTTGGGAGGAGAGGGTTGGTTGGGAGGATAGTAATCCCCCACATTGTGTTGCAACATGTTGCATGTGAGATTAAGGATTGGAGAGCCAGAGGTAACATGATCCCATCGATTTTAGGTACTTTACTTGCTCCTCCTTATAAATTCTCTAATCATCAATCATGTATCTCTAATTTATCACTCAATGGTTGAAATTTGTGGTGTTTATCTATTTACTCAGATTTGTTCATATGTAGGGTCTCACATATTGTATCAGAGTGACGTTTCAATCCTCAAGGCCCATGGGCCTTTTCAATTAAGTTTAGAAAAAATGGAATCGTAGATCTATATTTTAGATCTACCTAAACATGGAATATAAATCATATCTTCATTTTGGATCTAAATGTTGGTTGACTACTGACCTCCTCGCATCTATATCTTGCATGGGATAAATCTTATGATCTCTGTTTCATTTTGCAACCCTTAAACCTTAAATGATATAAAACATAATTTTAGGGTTTGAAATCTAAATAATTTTTGGTTTATAGATTTGGGTTATTTCCCTTCCTATTCTTATTCAATGGCATGATTTCAAAGGTTTATTGAGCAAAGATTTCCTTATTTTAGCTTCTAAATGATTTTTTTTAATTGTAGGTATTTAGTCAAACTGTTAGATCTAGATCTAGATCTGAGATTGAATAGGTGCATCCGAATTCAATTGATTTTGTTATGAATCTACACCAACGATCTAGTGTCATTTGTTGTGATATACACCAATCACACTCAGCTCTCAATATGACAAACATATATATTTCAACATATAAACAATAGGTACAATTACTTGTGTGCTTTATGGGGTGCATAAGCAGTTGTTTAAGCTCATTTTCCACTCTGTCACTGTCTACAGTATATTGCGAACCTGTAATATGAATATGGCCCTCGAGCTCATGCCATCGTCCATATCTATATTGATGTGTTTCATAGTGTGAACAATCCAAAAGCTAGCGAGTTCCCCTTGAGACTCATGCATATTGTTTATGTTAACCTCTCAACTATAACATGTAGAAGCATTGAACAATCTCCCTTCTTCTCTCCTAAGTTTCATTGCAAATGTAATGTCTTGAGTTTCATTGAAAATGTAATGAGAAAGTAGAGATTAGAACAATTAACCCACTCTAGAGTATAACATATATAGAATTATATTATGATCATATCTTATTAATAGGGTTCTGATTACTATTGAAATATAAGTAGCAAAGGAAGCTAATTAACTTTGTCTCGTTTTTTTTTCCTTCCAGGCATTGAAATAAGTGGCAGAAACAGGAAGGTCGAGGCAAGAGATCATCATCACCATGGGATACAGTTGTTTAAAGACTTGATATGAAATCCATAACATAAGATTAATTCCAAAATCATAATTAATTATGCTTAATTTAATATCAATTAATCTCAATAGTATCATTTTGACTCCCCTCTTGGAAATTCATTTTTAAATTTTTTTTATTAGGAATAGAAGTATGGAAAATAGTACTTGCCCACATTTAGTGAATGGTAAACTAGGTAAACAGTTTGATAGCAAACCACTTAAACTAACCCACCTAGCTATGGAACACGCATTTATGTAAATGCACTTGAATATTATGATTATGAATATGATAATATACTGGATATGGAGATTGAATTTGTGGATTACAAGACGCAGCAAAGGAAACCATTCAATCTCAATTGAATGAAGTACCTTTGCATAGAACTCACTCTTTGAATACAAGTGTATCCTTATTATGAACATGATACTAAGGAGATTGAATTTATTTGTCTTTAATATGAATATGGATGATATTATCATCACATATTAACCGTCCTTGCAATAGTTGTAGGTCTATAGGCACTACCCCTTAATGTGTTCAAAATAGTTGTTGGGAGGGCAATTGTTGACGTAGTTCCTTGTGAAACACTAGTGAGGAGAATTTAAAGCTTCACCGGCACAACAAGCACTCTCGCATCCTTCAACGACTCTCAATTCTGTCGGGCACTTGGAAATAATGTTGCAGTTGAGGTCCATAGTTGGGAAACTAGTGTTCGAGGGGGTTATGGAGAGAGGCAGACTGAATCCATCGATGAGAGAGATGTCATAGAAATTGTTGTTCCCATTAAGAGTATACTCAACGAGCGTTGCAGGAGGTCGTCCAGAGACTTGACAACTAAGCAAACCGCCAAAATCACCAGTGTTGCAGCTGCCTTGACCCGCTATATTAGATGGCCCTTTCTGATGTAGTTCACTGAATAAAATTGTAATGAATATTTTGCTAGAGTATCACTGAAAGAACTCCTTCATGGAATCGTGAAAGCAGCTGTGCATATAGACTGTTCTGTTACCAGGAGCTGAGGTTCTCTACAACCCAGTATAGAGATGTTATCAATATAGTGATGTTATTAGGCTAGGGTTAAAATGATATTTGGGGTTAGAATTAGTATGATATTATATTAGATAACATTATATTAAAAAATAATAATATAAAAATAAAATACAGATTGTGAAACCCTATCATCACTAGCCAAAGATTCAATCTGGGTCCCCCAAATGCACAGATCAACCTTGTTTATCTGATCAAATGGGCTTGGTCGAACTCAATCAAAGATCATGCCCACTAAAAATATTACTTCACCCAAATTACCTTTACATTCAACATAATCTCAAACAATCGAAGTTCAACTACACCATGTAGTGCAAGCGGAGCATAGAGATTGTCAAATTGAAAGGAAAGCGAGACGATTATTTTCCTTGCTGCAAAAAAGAATGTAAGAGTGGCATTTATTTTTACTATCCGAATAAAACAAGACTAAAAAATTACACTATGAAATTTGAGATTAACCATATTTAATCAACATAATCTATGATATCTATTTGACTATCTCACTGTCTTTGCCAAAGATGACTATATTTCAGCAGTCCATTTTTTTTACAAGCAATGGTGCAAACATGAGGATAATTTGAAACATGACCATGTCATTGGAATATATAGTTGACATAATTGTTAGGTATATAATTCTATACATTTCTAGAAGTACATTGCTAGGTATATGTTTGTCACATTGCGGACGTCACATTGTGACATGCACATATGTTTGTCACATTGCGAACGTCGCATTGTGAGGTCTACATATGTTCGTCACATTGCGAGGTCTACATATGTTCATAACATTGCGATATTAGGAAATGTTTGACACATTGTGACATCGAGACCATGTTGATTATGGTTAACCATGTTGGACAATGTTTATTGTGGTTATCCATGGTTTATTGTCACATTGCAATGTTGATAAGGTTTTCTTCGTTATATTGTGACATCACGTTTTGTTCGTCACATCACATCATAAGGTTATGGTTATCACATTGCAACATGATGTTTTTTCTTATCACACTATGGCATTGGAATAGCTTTATCACATTTTGATAGTGCGTTATGTTTGTGACATTGCAACGTCAAGGAATGGTCATCTCATTGCAATGTTGGGCTATGTTTGTCACATTGCGACATTAGGTTGTGTATGTCACATTGGGACAATGGATTATGTTTGTCATATTGAGAAATTTAGAAATGTTTCTCACATTATGATGTTAGGATATTTGTGTCACATTGCGATGAGGAGGCATATGTTTTTCATATTGTGACATTTTGAAATGTTTCTGACATTATGACATTAGGATATTTGTGTCACGCCACATTGCGACAATAAAATAATTTCATCACTCTGTGATGACAAAGCTATGTTTGTCACATTCTAGAAATAGGGCTAGGTTCATAACATTGTGATGTTACTATGTTTGTCAAAATGTGATGATGACGATGAAGTTATGATGGGGATATGTTCATCACATTGCAACAATAGGGCTATGATGGTCACATTGCGACATTAATGTGTTCCTCATATTGCAAATTTTGACTTTTCTTTTAATATGACAACATTGGGTTATGTTTGTCACATGACAAGGTTGGTTCATGTTCCACACATTATAGAAATAAATTTTTCTCCATATTTTTTAAGAAAATATAACAAAGTGTTTCCTTTGTCACAAAGATAGGAACTTTGAACTGATGTGAAGTATTACAGACAAAGAAACTTAGAATCATATTTGTTCTAAGGACATTGATAAAACATCATCTTTAACTTTACATATGATTATTTGTACTTGTTATAAAGAAATTGATAGAAAATCATATTAAACTTTGTAGATGATGAATTATAATTGTTCTAAAGATATTGATAGAAAATCTACTTGATTTATATTGGTTTTGAGGATATTTATGGTAAATCATTTAATAATTTGTACTTGTTATAAAGGCATTGAAAAAAATTCATGTGATGATGAGTTATACTATTCTAAGAACATTCATAACAAATCTACTTGATTTATGCATTATAGATAATGACTTATATTTGTTATGAGAAAATTTAAAGGAAATCATGTTGACTTGTTTTATACTTTGCACATGATGATTTATACTCAATCCAAGGACATTGAAAGCAAATCAACTTGAAATTTGATGATGAATTATTATTGTTATAAGGACATTTAAGTAGATCACACATGGATCATAGAGTGTATACATTGCACCATGATACAACCTATGACCAATATATATATATAAGTTTTCCATCCATAAAAAAAACTTTCATTAAATTCCACATAGACACATACATATAGAATTTTTATTAAAACCCATATACTAAAAAGAATAAATGTCACACACTAATTAAACCATATTTTCAAATCATTAAAACAAATATATGTCTTATAATATACATAATTATTGTATATTGTATACATAATCATTAATAATTATTGTATACATGGTATCTATGTATAATATATACACATATGCTTAAATCACCTTTTGTATAATATAACTAATTATGTATATTCATAATAACTAATAGTATAGTAAATTATTATTATTATTTAATAATTATTAATATATCATGTATAATAACAAATTGAAGTATTAATAATATTTATAATGACTATAATTTTTATTATTAATAAAGTATTAATAATAGTTTATTAATAAATTTAATAAAGTATTGATATTTGAAGTATTAATAATATTTATAATGTCTATAATTTTTATTATTAATAAAGTATTAATAATAGTTTATTAATAAATTTAATAAAGTATTGATATGTATTAATGTTGTTATTAATAAATACTTAATCATTAATAATTATTGTATAAAGTGTATCTATGTATAATATATATACATATGCTTAAACTACCCTTTGCATAATATGATTAATTATATATATTCATAATAACTAATACTATAGTTAATTATTATTATTATTTAATAATTATTAATGTTGTTAATTGTTGAACAACTAAGAGGGGGGGTGAATCAATTGTTACCGTGCTTAAACAATTATGCTTCTTTTAAATTCTTTACAAGGCACTCAATGATTATCACAATAATGGAGAGAAATAAGCAATGGCACATTCAGCATCAGTCACATATATGAGATACACAGAGACAAATATTTATCAAGGAAACCCATAAAGGGTAAAAACCTCTTCTTCTTTATATGATAAGTATTATTTACATTCTTTACATTATCATACATATAAGCACCAATTCATTGTGAGGCTACAACCTCTGTTTTGCAAGCTGCAACTTGCTGAGAGCACCAACTCTCTATTTTCTCTAGCACCCACTAGAAGGAAGCACCAACTCCCTGTTTCTCTAGCACCAACTAGAAGGAAGCACCAACTCCCTGGTTTCTCTAGCACCAACTAGAAGGAAGCTACAACTCCCAGTGTTCAAGCACCCACTTGAACCTCTGAGGACACCAATCCCTCCTAGCACCTCCCTACCACCCTGGTTTATGAATATGAATTACTGAAACTTATTACAGTGATATTGTGATCAACAATAGCTTACCAGTCTCATCATTGTTCTACAAGATTTCCCTGCTCTATTTTCTTCACTGTCTTCCTACACACATCCTTTTCACTTTTCTGTTCTTCAGCCTCTTGTGCTTTCTACGCCATTCCCATTCAATGCACCTTTTGTCTTCTATCCCTATCAGCTGTTGCACACCCCTTACTTCTTCACACATGCATTACACCCAACAACAACAACACCAATCTCTTCTTTCTTCCACATTCTTATAACCTGTGCATCTTGTGCATCCTCTCTATGCAAAGGTTCTACATCCTCTGCATGTCAAATGCTCCATCTGTTCATCATGGCAGCTCTTCAACTTCTATGTTTGTTCATGCCATCTGTCCATCATCACTGGGTGTCGTAATCATATTCCTTCGCCTCACCATCAGTTGAGATTCTTCATCTTCTGTTACAGTCGAGATCAACTATTATGTTGCAGTTACCAGCTGTCAATCGCCTCCACAAACAGTCTTTGTTCTACTGGAAGATTCCTTGAAACTCTTCACCTTCTCTGTCAATCATGTCGAAGTGTCTTCGAATCCTCTAGCAGAAACCATCAGTGGTTTCTAGTGGTTGCGCTGCGAGGAGCAATATTAGCCCTCTGATCGTGCCCAAATTCACCTGCACTGATGGATTCGCTCCATGGGATCTTGCATTCATTTCGACATTCCAGTCTTCGGCATTTCGGGATCACCGTGGTGGAGGATTTTAGTTCTTTCCATTTCCCGACCCCTGAAACTCCGAAAAGGAGCTTAACTCCTTCCTAGCTTCTGCCGATGTGACCAAGGGTTGTGACCTCTTGCTGAGCCTAACCGTGTTTCGCATTTTGGCTTTTCGACAATTCGGCATTCGTGTGATCAAGTTTCTTGCCTCTCCATGTTGCGGTGCCCAAAACTCCGAAAATGAGCTTAACTTTGCATACTCTTCTCTACAACTCTTCAACGATGTGACCATCGGTTATGACCACAACCTTATTCAAAAACTACATTTGTCAATTTTGCGTTTCGGCACTTCGGCTAATCGGCATTTTGCAACTTCGGGTTTCACGATTTCGGGACTCCTGAGATGAAGAGTCTTCACTCTTGACTCCTCCTACTCCTAATATCCAAAACTCTGAAAGGGAGTCAGATCAACGGTCCACGGTCTCCCTTTGATCAATGATTCAAATTAGATCGCAGTTTCGCATTTCGTGATTTCATCGTTTTTCCCTTCGAGTTTTCGAGACTCACAGTGGTCCCTTTCGGAATTTCGGAGTTCGAGACATCGTGATGGTGGAGTCTTTGCTTGCTATATAAAACCCCGAAATAGAAAGTTTTGATGTGATGTAAACCTGCTGACGTCACACGTGGATTGACACATGTCGAATAGCTGCCACATGTCACTCTGATTCGTGACTTACATATGCCTGAAATGTTAAATCAGATTGACACTTGTCATTGCCTGAATGTGCCACGTGTCCTTAGATGACGTGTATGTTTCGGGATGCATTTCGTCACTTTGGGACTCCTTATGATGAGAGTCTATGACCTTTCCATCTCCCGGTAACCGAAATCCTAATATGATGTGCCTGCTTCTGGAATTTTGGCACTTTGGGACTTCTGATGTTGAGAGTCTCTAACTTCTCCATCTCCCGGTATCCATTACTTCGAGTAATGCACCTATTTTGGGTTTTCAGGATTTCGCATTTCGGCACCTCAGGACTCCTGATGACGAGAGTCCGTGACATCTCTATCTCCCGGTAGCTGAAATCCTGGTATTCAAAACTTTGAGTGATGTGTCTGTTTCACGATTTCGGGGTTTCGCATTTCGGCACTTCGGGATTCCTGATGTCGAAGGGTCCTTGTCACTCCATCTCCCAGTAACCAAAATCCCGGTATTCAACATTCTGAGTGATGCACCTTGTTTTTTGGGTTTTCGCATTTCGCGACTTCGGGACTCCTGTAGTGGGAGTTCTTGACATCTCCAACTCCTGGTATCTGAAATCTCGGTTGTCAAAAACTCCGAAACTCCGAAATGAAGTTTGACCAAAACTTCGATTTTGCTATTCGATAATCGTTGCGTTGTTGGTCTTCCTTGCCTGCTTGTTTGCCATCAAATGAACAAGCATACCTTCACATACTCTCATCTTGTCAAGCCAGTTTTGCATCGTCTTCCCAAAAGACTTATGGTTTCTGCCTGGCACATCCTTCATGTACTCAAGTCATTATCACTGTTGTACTTGCCATCAATGACAAGCATATATTGTCTATAAAACATGCCAACAATCTCCCCCTTTGGCATTGATGGCAACAAAGGCACCCCTGATATTCTCTCCCCCTTTGAAATCAATGTCAAAGAAAACACGCTCCCCCTGAGCTGTTGCATTAATTTTAGGAGGTATCAGATATGCAACCAATACAGGACTCCCCCTAACAGGATGGACTCTCTTAGATGTGAGACGGGATGACACCTAGCTTCTGTCTGAGATATTCAAAAGGTGTCTTGGCTAGGGGTTTAATAAAGATGTCTGCAATTTGTTCTGTAGTGGGAGTGTAATGGACCTGAACAATCTGATTGGTGACCTGCTCTCTCAGAAAATGATATTTTATGGGAATATGCTTGGTCTTGGAGTGGAATACAGTATTTTTAGACACACTAATGGCACTATTGTTATCACAATGAATTGGAATCGGTGCAGTGTATTTTACCTCCAAGTTTGCAAGTGTTTGAATCATCCATAATACCCGAGTGCAACAGGTAGCAGCAGCAATGTACTATGCCTCTGTGGTTGATAAAGAAATGGAACCTTTCTTTTTACTAATCCATGCTACTAAAGAATCACCCAAGAAGAATGCTCCTCCACTGGTGCTTTTTCTCTCATCAACACAATTTGTCCAATCTTCATTTGAATAAGCGGTTAACTGAAAATTCTGATTTCTGGGATACCATAGACCATAAGTCATTGTTTATTTTAAATACCTGAATATCCTTTTGACAACGTGCAAATGACTCTATTTAGGTGCAGCCTGATATCTTCCTACCATTCTTATAGCATGCATTATGTCTGGGTGAGATGTTGTGATGTACAGCAGACTGCTAATCATTGATCTATATGAGCTTTGATCAACATCAGGTGAGTCATCATCCTTGCTTAATTTACATCTAGTAACCATAGATGTACCCACAGGTTTAGAATCTTCCATTTGAAACCTTTTCAGCATTTCTCTTAGATATTTTTCTTGAGAAATGAACATCCCTTCAGTCCTCTGAGTAATTTGCAGACCAAGAAAAAATGACAATTCTCCTATCATAGACATTTCAAACTCAGACTCCATGGCAGAAGCAAACCATTGTACCAATGGATCCTTATTACATCCGAAGATGTTGTCATCTACATAGACCAATACGATGAGAAAATCATTATCCTCTGTTTTAATATACAGATTGTTGTTCGTTGTTCCTCTCTTGAATCCTTTGTCTTTGAGATATGTATCCAGTCTATGATACCAGGCTCGAGGGGCTTGTTTTAACCCATATAAATCTTTCTTCAGCTTGCATACTAAGTCAGGATTATCAAACAGTTTAAAACCCTTCGGTTGTTCCATATAAACTTCTTCACTTAAATATCAATTTAGAAAAGCTGACTTGACATCCATTTGATAGACTTTAAATCTTTTGTGACAAGCATAGGCAAGAAACATTCTGATAGCTTCTAATCTTGCTATGAGTGCAAATGTTTCATCATAATCCAGTCCTTCTATCTAAGCATATCCTTTACAGACTAGCCTTGCTTTGTTCCTGACAACTTGTCCTTGCTCATTCAATTTATTCTTAAAGATCCATTTGGAGCCAATGATGTTTTTACCTTCAAGTCTATGAACCATCTCCCACATATTTTTTTTCTCAATCTAATCAAGTTCATCATTCATTGCTTTAACTCAGTGGTCATATTTGTTGGCTTCATTGAAATTCTTGGGTTCTGGCATGGATATGAAAGCTATATGAGATTGTTCGATGGTTTTGATTAGCTTTCTCCTGGTTTGTACACCTTTGTCTTTTTCTCCAATTATCTGACTTGTAAGATGATTCTTTTGAATGATTCTGGAGGAGGAACTTGAAGTTGACTGTTGATTTGAGTCGGTCTGAGTGTCTGTGCCTTCATCTGATTCAGAGTCTTCGTTTTCTGATTCTTGGACCTGTTCATCTTCAGCTTTAGTTGTGTCTTCTATAGAAGACTCATTCCTATACATCTCTCTTGCAAGGATTCCTTCATCAATTTTTACACCAATACAGTCAACCATTTTATGCAGCCTCTTATTATAGCATCTGTATCCTTTACTTTTTGTAGCATACCCCAAGAAGATACCTTCATCAACCCTGTCATCATATTTGCCAAGGTTCTCAACATTATTCTTTATGTAGCATTTACTCCCAAAGACTTTGAAGTGTTTAATTGAAGCAAGTCTCCCAAACCACAGTTCATAAGGTGTCTTGTCACTTTTTGGTCTGAGGTGAGCTTTGTTAAGAACATGAACTGTTGTGTGTATTGCTTCTACCCAGTAGGTTTGGCCAATGTTCTTCTCATTCATTGACCTGGCCATTTCCTGCACTGTTCTGTTTTGCCTCTCAACAACTCCATTTTGTTGTGGAGTTCTTGGGATTCTGTATTCTCTCTTGATCCCATGCTCATCACAGAATTCCTTGAAGTCTCTTGACATAAACTCTCCTCTCCGGTTTGATCTTACTGCCTTTAATCTCTTTCCTGTTTGAGTCTCAGTTAAAGCCTTAAATATTTTAAACTTCTCAAATGCTTCAGCCTTTTCCTTAAGAAAGGCAACCCAGGTAAGTCTGGAGTAATCATCGATAATCAGCATGAAGTAGTTTTCTTTCCCTGTGCCTTCCTGTCTTAATGGTCCACATAAATCCATATGAACTAGTTGGAGTGGTTTCTCTGTTGAAGTAAAGCTCTTGGACTTAAACTGTGTCCTATTTTGCTTCCCTACTTGACAGGGTTTACACATTGAATCTTGGGGATTTGATATTCTCGGAAGATCTTTTACTGCCTCGATGTTTTTGAGTTTGATTAAGTGGTAAAAGTTTAGATGTCCAAGTCTCCTATGCCATAACCAATTTTCATCATGTTTTCTTAGATGACATTCTTCTCTATTTTCTTTCAGCACATATACATTATTTTCTGTCCTTATGCCT
>JZKD02S1759005.1:652268-662794 GCA_000966675.3 Picea glauca
GGAAGCTACAACTCCCTGTGTTCAAGCACCCACTTGAACCTCTGAGGACACCAGTCCTCCCTAGCACCTCCCTACCACCTTGGTTTATGAATATGAATTACTGAAACTTATTACAGTGATATTGTGTTCAACAACAACTTACCAGTCTCATCACTGTTCTGCAAGATTTTGTTGCTCTGTTTTCTTCACTGTCTTCCTGCACGCATCCTTTTCACTTTTTTGTTCTTTAGTCTCTTGTGCTTTCTATGCCATTCTCATTCAATGCACCTTTTGTTGTTTTTCCCTATCAGCTGCTGCACACCCCTTACTTCTTCACACATGCATTACACCCAACAACAACAACACCAATCTCTTCTTTCTTCCACATTCTTATACCCTGTGCATCTTGTGCATCCTCTCTATGCAAAGGTTCTGCATCCTCTGCATGTCGAGTGCTCCGTCTATTCATCATGGAAGCTCTTCAACTTCTATGTTTGTTCATGCCATCTGTCCATCATCATTGGGTGTCATAATCAGCTTCCTTCGCCTCACAATCAGTTGAGATTCTTCATCTTCTGCTACAGTCGAGCTCAACTATTATGTTGCAGTTACCAGCTGTCAATCGCCTCCATGAACAATCTTTGTTCTACTGGTAGATCCCTTGAAACTCTTCACCTTCTTTGTCAATCACGTCGAAGTGTCTTCGAGTCCTCTAGTAGAAACCATCAGTGGTTTCTATCAGTTGCACTGCGAGGAGCAGTATTAGCCCTCCAATCATGCCCAAATTCACCTACACCGATGGATTGGCTCCATGGGATCTTGCATTAATTTCAGCATTCCGGTCTTCGGCATTTCGGGATCACTATGGTGGAGGATTTTCGTTCTCTCCATTTCCTGACCCCTGAAACTCTGAAAAGGAGCTTAACTCCTTCCCCCATCTTCTATCGATGTGACCTCTTGCTGATCCTAACCGTGTTTTGCATTTCGGCTTTTTGACAATTCGACATTCGTGTGATCAAGTTTCTTGCCTCTCCATGTTGCGGTGCCCGAAACTCTGAAAAAGAGCTTAACTTTGCATACTCTTCTCTACAGCTCTTCGACGATGTGATCATCGGCTTTGACCATAGCCTTATTCAAAAACTACATTTGTCAATTTTGCGTTTCGACTCTTTGGCTAATCGGCATTTCACAACTTCGGGTTCACAATTTCGGGACTTCTAAGATGAAGAGTCTTCACTCTTGACTCCTCCTACTCCCGATATCCAAAACTTCAAAAGGGAGTCGGATCAACGGTCCATGATCTCCCTTTGATCAACGATTCAAATTAGATCGCGGTTTCGCATTTCGTGATTTCGTCGTTTTCCCTTCGAGTTTTTGAGATTCACAGTGGTTCCTTTCGGCATTTCGGAGTTTGAGACATCGTGATGGTGGAGTCTTTGCTTGCTATGTAAAACCCCGAAATAGAAAGTTCCGATGTGATGTAAACCTGCTGACGTCACACTTGGATTGACATGTGTCGAATAGCTGCCACGTGTCACTCTGATTCGTGACTTACATATGCCTAAAATGTTGAATAAGCTTGACAATTGTCATTGCCTGAATGTGCCACGTGTCCTTAGCTGACGTGGTTTGCTGACGTGCCTGTTTCGGGATTTCGCATTTCGGCACTACGAGACTCCTTATGATGAGAGTCTATGAATTTTCCATCTCGTGATAATCGAAATCCTGATATGATGTGCCTGCTTCTGGAATTTCGGTGTTTCGCTTTTCGGCACTTCGGGACTCCTAATGTTGAGAGTCTCTTACTTCTCCATCTCCCGGTATCCGAAATCCCGGTATCCATTACTTCGAGTAATGCGTCTGTTTCGGGTTTTCGAGATTTCGCATTTCGGCACTTCGGGACTCCTGATGACGAGAGTCATTGACATCTCTATCTCCCGGTAGCCGAAATTTCGGTATTCAAAACTTTGAGTGATGCGCTTGTTTCACGATTTTGGGGTTTCGCATTTCGACACTTTAGGATTCCTGATGTCGAAGGGTCCTTGTCGCTCCATCTCCCAGTAACCGAAATCCCGGTATTCAACGTTCTGAGTGATGCACCTTGTTTTTTGGGTTTTCGCATTTCGCGACTTCGGGACTCCTGTAGTGGGAGTTCTTGACATCTCCAACTCCTGGTATCCGAAATCCCAGTAGTCGAAAACTTTGAAACTCCAAAATGAAGTTTGACCAAAACTTCGATCTTGCTATTCGATCATCATTGCGTTGTTGGTCTTCCTTGCCTGCTTGTTTGCCATCAAATGAACAAGCATACCTTCGGATACTCTCATCTTGTCAAGCCATTTCTGCATCATCTTCCCAAAAGACTTTTGGTGCCCGCCTGACACATCCTTCTTGTACTCAAGTCATTATCACTGCTGTACTTGCCATCAATAACAAGCATATATTGTCTGTAAAACATGCCAACATAAAGAGTATCTATGTATAATATAGATACATATGCTTAAACTACCCTTTGCATAATATAATTAATTATATATATTCATAATAACTAATACTACAGTTAATTATTATTATGATTTAATAATTAGTAATGTATCATGTATAATAACGACTTGAAGTATTAATAATATTTATAATGTTTATAATTTTTATTATTAATAAAGTATTAATGTGTATTAATGTGGTTATTAATAAATACTTAGTATTAATAATATTAAAAGTTATTATTATTATTAACTAATAATAATAATTAATACCTCTTGTATATTAATAATAACTATATTAATTATCCTTAATAATTCTAACAAGCATAACAACACTAACCCTAATAACTCAAACTCAAACCCTAATACATGCAATTACATACTTATAAGCTTGGTGAATCCTAAATATGAAACTTAGGGACACTATACAAAACATAATTTCTATGCATGTATGCGATAAAATAGTAATAAAGTTTATAAATTAGCAACATCACAAATTGTATAAGGTTTCTTTTTTTGTGAGACAAGGAAATTCTTAAGTGAAACAATTTGATTGTTAAAGTTTATAAAAATGTAAATATCCTATCAGAAATTTAAACTTATAATTTTTTAAAGGAAAATACATGTTCTTAACTATTATTTATAAAAATCTAATAATTTTTATATATTAATATAATATTATATATACAAATATCATATATATTCACATATATTCATGTTTTAATTGAAATATATCTACACATATTTGACATGAGATTTTTGTTAGCAGATTAATTTATTTTATTTTCGGAGAAATATTTTGTGATCTTGGTGCAGTCTTAATTGACACGCCTTGGAATAATTTAGGTCAAAATTACATTTTCATATTATGCTTTATTGTCGAAAACAAGAAACACTAGTGATTAAACATGGAAGGAAGTAGCTTCTAGTTGAAAACTTTAGCGGGAAGCAAGTGTCGCAGAAGACGCTTCCACAGTCGCGATGGACGATTTTTTCTTCTGATACACAACATCATTACCTTTGAATGATATAGAGATCATTAATATGACTGCCACAAGTCAAAATTTGCAATTCATGGACCTCAAGAATGAATAAGATGGTTTGGAAGAATTAAGTGACTAGGAGATGTTATTTAGAGATACATAAGCATAACACAGAGCTCGTAGGGATCATATAATAATAATTAGAGTGAACAAGAGCTTTTGATCTGCACCACACAGTGATCGACAAGTGCTCCAAGTCACGGGCGCACACTGATATTTTAACACTTCTGTCTGTTTTGGGATAGTATGAGGTCGGGTCTTCATCACGACGACATGGCCAACAAAAGGCAAGGGATTCAAAGTAGATTATATTATAGATTAATACATTTGATAATTGAGACTGTCTGGTTTTATTTTTAAGATAATCTTATAAACTTTAACATTTTTGCAATTGTATATTTTTATGGTCCAAACTATTGTTTAGATAATTTGAATGCGATCAAGCCAATTTATTATAAAATTATAGTTAATAATAGACACACAGTTTGTGGATGCAACACTTTTCAAAATAAAATTCCTGACTTGTAATGGAAAAGGTAATTGACATTCGACATAGTGATATTTGCAGTACAGATTCTGGCGCGGGTAGCCTCAAAATGTGTGGGATTTCTCATGGGATTCATATTCTTAACCATAATTCTTCATGGCAATTCACTAAAAAGAAAAATGCTCCCTAAAATCCATAGTAGATCTAAGCTTTCGACCCTCTCAACAAATACATGAAAAATGTCATAATATCGAAAAACTAAAGTATAATACCAATGAAAGGGACCTCCACAAATTTGAGCAGGGATAAAAATGTATTCGATTAATACATGCAATTACGCTATGCCAACTTTGTCCTCCAATTCAGCTACATGCGAAGGAGGGCAGCGGGAAGGGATTTTTCATGGGCTTCATATTCTTAACCATAATTCTTCACGGGGGGGCTTCAAACTTCTTTTCACAACAGTCTCCATGGTAAATTTCCTGCCATTTCATTTTCTTTTAGCAGCAACATCCATGATAAATTCTTTGCCATTTCCTTTTAGGACGCATGGCATCCTCCACTATCACATGCATGTAGAGAATGAAACGTGCGGATAGCTGAGGAAATCTGTGATACAGTGGAAACGAGGTGCCTACCTCCCATGGAAAATGTTGCATTAGGTGCCTGCCTCTAATATGATACATGTAATTCTTAATAATGAAGTTGAAGTAGTGTCGGATAATCATCCAAACGTAGTAATTTTGAAGGTTAAACATCTAAACATGGAAATTATATGGATTTACAATAATTTTTTAATATGATTAGGTAAATGTTAAAAAGTAAACAAGTTAACGGTTGCATTCAAAAATACAAGTTATGAATAATAAACCACATTCATTGATTTGGGAGGATGACGAAGAATATGCCAGCATCTTCAATTGCTAGCCATCAGATTAAAATTTTAAATTAAAAGGTCATTAATTGTGCCCATTTCCAATAGGTGTACGCCTACTAGCAACAACGACTTTATAATATACGTCGATCAACGCCATTTATTCACCTTTCCAAACTAATGATGAAGATGGGCGTATATCAACCACTTTTATAAAGTGGTTGTTGCTAGTTGACGACCGACATACTTTGAGAACTACCTTCAATATATTAATAAATAGTTAATGCATAAATTAATTATTAAATTAATGTATATAAATTAATGGTCTATTAATATACTAATGTAATATACAATAATAATAATGTATAAATTAAAGTATTAATTTACATTAGTGTATAATGTAATGTAATAATATAATACATTAGCAATACATTACATACATTAATAAATACAATAGATTATTAAAATATTAATACATTAATAAAGTAGTAATAGAGTGAACTTAACCTTAATGTATTTAACAATACATTATCACATTACTCTAATGTATAAATTAAAGTAATAATTTGTGTTAATATATAGTGTAACATATTAAATTATTAATACAATAATAATGTATTAATACATCAACGTAAAGGTTGACAATTGATTGATACAGTCATTAATGTATTAATATAATATATAAACTAAAGCATTAATGTATAAAGTAACATATTAATTGTTTAATGCATTAGTGTATCAATTAATTTATACATTAGTGTATTATTAATTAATAAAATATTAACCCTGGATGGGGTGACACGTCGCGCAATTGTGCTACGCAGGATTAGGCCGGGACGCGGTATTAATGCATCTACTGGGCAACATCCCCTTCGACTTTAACTTGCCATGGATATGCGCAGGCGCATTCAAGCGACGAGCCCCCTCGCGCAAGGGAAGGGTACCAGCCATTGGCGCACTAACCAGCAAGCTTTAATGGTCATGGCGGTCATGTTAGCACTAGTCCTCATCGCCTAGGTCGATAGAGCAAAGCGTCAGTCGCTCTTTGCAACCTCCGCTCCACTGGAACAAAAGAATTGTCGTAGCTTCTCCTCCACTCCACTGGAACAGTGGCAACACCCTGTGACCTCGTCAGTGTTTTGGAGCAAAGCGACCTTTCTAGAAAGAACTCTGGCAATCTACCGGACCCCCACCATGCCCAGAGCGAGAGGGAAGCCGCGTAGGGGAGCTGCCTGGTACACGGTTGAATCACGACGCCAGAGGAAAAAGAATTTTGAGAAAGCCATAGCAATGGCAACCATTCGAAGGAGAACGACACCACGAATGCCTCCAATGGCGTACGTGGAAGAAGTTATCTCGGAGGATGGCTTGGAGAGCGTCCCCGAGCACACTCTGTTCACAGTGTCGGATAACTGGAACCCACCTTCGGAATTTGGTCCAGACAACAAGCCTCCGACTGCAAGCATTCTGCCTGGCCCCAACGCCACCAGCTTAGAGGAGCCTTACCCTACCTGCTATGTCGAAGAGGAGATTCCTCCTGAACCACCCATGGCGGAAGCGCTGCAAGCACACAATCAACAAGCGCACACGCATCATGAAGCAGACGAGACTACTCTCACGGGGTCAATTGACAGCCACATCCAGGAGCAGCCACTCTTCGCCGACTCGGGGTACCTCAATCTCATTTTTGGGTGAGGAGTCTGTTGAATGATCAGATCTTCCGCCTCGCACGAATTGACCAGAGACTCGACATGCTCTTCGCGGCTCACTCTAGAACTCTTCCAAAGAGACAATGTCCAACATGCGTGCAGGCCTATGCGTTCCCAGCAGGATGGCGGCAACATGAGGACGAGGACAAGCGTGCAGGCTCAAAGGTTAAATGATGCTCAGGACTAGAATTTGCTTTTTTTGCTATAATTTAGGCTTTGGGCCAGTTAGCTCTCAGTTTTCTTAGAACTAGTTCATAAAATCCAATTCCATCTTCATGACTGATAGTCTTGGTTTCCTTCGGGCAGGACGATGCACTGTTAATTTTGTGAATGGGGTAACACATGGCAAGGGATGCCCAGCTGTCTCGGTTTCCTATTTAGGCGAGACAACTGACATCACAAACAACCACTGTATTTTGCTTATGGTAATATAACAGGTTCCATCTTTTTACTTAAAAAAAAAAATAATAAAATATTAAAGTATTATTACACTAATAATGTAAAATATTAATAATATATTAAACACATCAATAAATAAATGAAACACATTAACAAATACATTATATCAATACTTTAATAAAATAGTGTTGCATTAAACTAACTAATGTATTTAATAAAACATTATTAAGGTACTAATATAAAAATATATAATGTAACATATTAAAGTATTAATACATAAACACATTATTAATTAATATATTTGTAAACTAAAGTATCAATATATTATGTATAAATTAAAATATTAATAAATAAACATATTATTAATTAATTAAAATATTAATAAATAAACATATTATTAATTCATATATTTTTTTAAAGTAGGAAGGTAAATTAAAAAAAGAAATTGATGTCTTGTCGAAATTGGTGATTATAAACAATAATTATATAAATTATTACCTATTAGTTGAGTTGGTGGTCAACAAGAAAATTGGTGTTCCTCATAAGTTATATGATGAACTGTATGATTAACTATTAATAAATAATATATTTTAATTATTAATAAATAATATATTTTAATTAAAAATAAAATATGAAAAAAGAAATTAATAAACAATATATTTTAATTAAAAATAAATTGTGATAAAAGAAATTAATAATTGTGTATAATAATGATTCAACTCCCTCTCAATATTTTACAACCAATCACAACGAGATGTCTTTTTTTTATAATAAGATATTTGGAAAAATGTTTTAATCTCTAAATAATAGGGAGTTACAAAAACTGAATGGCTATGTAAGTTTCATATCATTGTAAATTTTAGGCAAACTTCTCATCGTGTAAATATTAAAATCTATTCCAAAAATTATACATTCATTAATATTTAATTATTTAAAAAATTAAATAATTATTTCTAAAAGTGTACATTTATTGATAATGGATACAATTAATCACCTTTTAATCTAAAATTCTAATCTTATAGCTAACAATTGAGATGCTAACATATTCTTAGTCGTACTCTCTAATTAATAGATGAAATTTAATACTTATAACTTCTTTACATTACTTCTTTACATTACTATAACTTCTTTACATTACTTCTTTACATTACTGAATACTTCCCTTTCAACTTAAAAACATTATGACGTAATGATTAGATAGACGGCGGTCTACCTGACTTAGCTAGTTAACCGGATCCACCTTGCCGCCAGGCCTGCCTGAATCCCTCATCAAACAAACATAGAAGAGACAAAGAACAACCTGTGTTGTTCAGAAGAGAGACCGGCAGGCACGGTACTACATAGGGCGCCCGCCCTCCCTCACTTAACAGAAAGCCAGTGGCGATATAGATATTATTAACTTTATCGAAGTATTTATGTTTATAAAGAAGGATAACTGGAATAAGAATGAACAGGCCAACTCTTCATTCGGCAGAGAAGAATTCCCCTTTCAAGAGAAATCCTTCAGGCATGAAATCAGGTGTCGGGCGCGACGAAGAGGGACCAATCACCAACTCTGGTCTGCCTGCCTGCTGGGCGGGATTGGGGCTGTTTGCTTTTTTGCCTGCTGGGCGGGATTGGGGCTGTGTGCCTTTTTTAAAAAGATAGTGCTTGTATAGACGCTCTTATCATCCATATCGCCCTCCTGATTGGACTGTCTCTACAAAAAGAATCACAAAAATCACCATGCAAAACTGTCGTCTCCTTCTCCTCGTCCAAATCGTAACTCTGAAATGCGGTCTTTAATTTCTTCAAAGATCTCAATTTTTTTCTCCGTAATAAATCCAGAGATATTTCAGTTTCGAGACCCAGCAGCTCCTCTACTTCCAGGGCGCAACATCCCCTGATGTCTAGGTCTTGAAGGTTTACAAGGCCACAAAGCCCTCCTATTTTCCTCAATGCATCACAACCCCTCAAATCAAGATGCAGTAGTGTTCTTGGCAATGCTCCAACCTCCAACAGACCATGACACTGCGTGATCTTCAGTTCAGAAAGGTTGGGACACGTACCTTCAGGAAAGGTTACCTTCGATATTTTTGTGCAGTGCAGATGCATCCTATTGAGTTTAATCATACCCGTCTCCATGGGAAAATCCAATTCCCCCCCTGGGGCAGAGGATGGTTCTCCATCTTCAGCTTTCTTAAATGGCAGTGCGCATAGCGGACAATCGCGTACTCCCAAAGTTTCCAGATTCTTCATCTTCATGACAGTTGCTGGTAAGTAATGTATTCCACATTTCTTTACATACAACTCTTTCAACTGAGCCAATTGTCCAACTGAATCGGGCAAATAGTTCAATTCCTTGCATCCATGGAGCTGCAATTTCTCCAAACTCGTTAGGTAACCGAGCCATGGTGGCAGCACTTTTAACAAAGGGCTTCCCAATATCAGAACTTCCAAATTGCTTAGGCATACCGTAGGTCCACTGGGCAACTCTTCTATGCGGGTATTTAACAAATTTAACTTTCTCAAGTGTCGTTGATGTAGCACTTGGAGAGGCAATACTTCCATTTGGATACAACCTGAGAGATCTAAACATTTAAGGCTGGTGATATTTCCAAATATTTGGTTGGAAATGATCAACCTGTGACAATTCGTCAAATGCAAATGTTTCAGTTGCAGTAGATTCTCCAAGGAATTTGAAGGCATCTGCTCTAAACTCTCACAGTTCTCCAGAGAGATAAATTGGAGATTCGTTAAACTCCCCAAGGCATTTGGAAGCATCTCCAAACTTTCACAGCCCGTCAGATTGATCTCTTCGAGCTCTGTTAAATTCACTATGGAATTTGGAAGCATCTTCAATTTTTTACACCATGCCAGACTGATGTTTAGGGGATTCGTCAAAGTCCCGAAGGCATTTGGAAGCTCCTCCAAACTTTCACAGCCCACAAGGTTGATCTCTTTGAGATTTGTTAAATTCTCTATGCAAATTGGAAGCGTTTCCAAACTTCTACAGCCCTGCAGATTGATCTCTCGGAGATTCTTTAAATTCTCTAAGGAATCTGGAAGCACCTCCAAACTTGTACAGCGCTGCAGATTGATCTCTCGGAGATTCGTTAAATCCCCGAAGGAATCTGTAAGTGTCTGCAATTTATAGCATTCAGACAGATCGATGTGTTGAAGATTTGTTAACTTCCCAAAGTACTTTGGAAGAAATTGCAATGATAAACATTTTAGATCTAGATATTTCAAGAATCGCAGATCACAAAATTCTTCTGGTAAAGCTGATAGTTGCGCACAAAATTCTTGACCTGAAAATGGGAACAATGAACCATTCAGTTCAATCTTTTCGATGTTCTGCAACTTCCGTATAGAGTCTGGAAACTCTAAAAGTGGAGCATGAATATATAATTCCCGCATCTGCACAGGTGCCTGCATTGTTCACGTTTCCATCATATGAGCGATAAACATATGATGATGATTGTCATCTGCAAATTACAAATTATTACGTTCATCTACATCCTAACTACACATACATATGCCTACCTGAGATTCGCGTTGCCACAATCTTTC
>JZKD02S1759017.1:16349-29130 GCA_000966675.3 Picea glauca
ACATAACTACGGTTCAATTATCCCCTCATGTACTATGTCCTGGATGTACTTCATGTGGATCTCAATGTGCCTCATCCGCTGCCTCTGAACTGGATCTGTGTAGAACTTCAAAGTGCTCTGGTTGTCACACCATATGATTATCGGTCGATGAAACTGAATACCCAACTTAGTGAGAAAATGTTGTAGCCACATAGCTTGAATGGTTATGTTAAATACCCCTCAGTACTTTGCCTCGGCTCGAGATAGAGAAATATTATCACGCTTCTTGCTCAACCAACAGATAGGTCCAAAACCAAGACGGAGTGAGTAACCAGATGTGGACTTGTGATCAATTTTATTGCCAACCCAATTAGAATCAGTGAACCCGATGAGGTCCAATGTAGTGTGTGCTGCAGATTGAATCCCAAAGGTGATGGTTCCTTGTATGTATCGAAAGATACACTTTGCATCCTTCCAATGTAGCTCATGCGGCTCCTGCCTGAACCTAGAGACTGCTCCAAATTCATAGGAGAGGTCTATTCTGGAGTGTGTGCAATACAACAAGCTCCCCACTAGTTGTATGTATAGTGTGTTGTCAACCAGTGGAGTTTCCCCGCCATCCTCAACTTTATCTCCTGATAGGAAAGGAGTTGGGGCAGACTTGCAGTATGTCATGTGAAATATCTCAAGGAGATCTTGTGCATACCTAGCCTGAGACAGTTTGATGCTTGATGCATCCTGACTGATCTTGAGTCCAAGGAAGAAATGTAGTAGACCCATGTCCATCATCAAGAACCTTTCATGTAGAATCCTCTTGACTGCAACAATCGTTGAATTTGAGCAACCAATGATCATCAAATAATCAACATACAAAACTAGGACTAGAAGTGAATCAACCATCCTGAGCATATAAACATTTGGGTCTGACTTACAACGTACAAATTTCTATGACACCAGGTAGGATTCCATCTTGTAATACCATGCCATCAAGGCCTACTTGAGGCCATAAAGAGACTTCTTCAGTAAATAGGACAAAGATGAATCCTTCACAAATCCTTGGGGTTGATCCATATATATCTCCTCAAGAGATCACCATGAAGAAATGCATTCTTCATGTCCATATGATGGACTTCCCATCCCTTGGATGCTTCAATTTCAAGTGCCAAATTTATGGAATCCATCTTCACTACTGGAGTGAATGTCTCATCATAGTCAATGTCATACACTTACTAAAATCCTTTGGAAACGAGCCCGAAATTGTATCTACTAACCTGTCCATCTATTGTGCTCTTGGTCCTGTAGACCCATATGCACATGGAAAGTTTCCTTCTTAAAGGAAGGGGAACCAGATCCCAAGTCTAGTTCTCGAGGAGGGAGTTGTACTCCTCTTTCATGGTTGTACTCCTCTTGCATGGTGGATTCCCAAAGGGATTTCCAGCAACCGTGCCATAGGAATGTGAATATGAAGAATGAACCAAGAAATAATTCTTGGATGGTATCAGTTCATTGGAAGTGAGTGAAAGAGGAGGCTCCTCAAAATCAGATCGATTCCTCCTAGTATCAGTTGGATCCCCAACAAGATATCCACATCCTGAAGAGTAGTCTTGGACCACTTGGGCCTCTGCTCTAGCTCTACATATGCATATGCATGCACTGAATCTACATCTGACTGTACTAACTCAGTATCTGAATCATATGAATCCTATGAATTATAAATCCCATCTGAATAAGAGTCGCCATGTGCATGCTCATCATCTCTGACAAGTGGAAGAACAAAAGTGTCTACATGCGGTTGTTGAGGTACATGGAAGATACTTTCCTCGAATTGGACACTATGCTCAATGATGAGTTGGTACGAGGAAAGATCAATGAGTTTGTATCCCTTCACACCATATGGGTATCCTACAAATATACACTATGTGCTCTGTGGATCAAGTGCCTTCCTCTTCTCAGAGGGAATCGTAGCCCATGCACGAGAATTGAATATACAAAAGTGGGTCACTTTCAGTTTGAGGCCACTCCAATCCTCGTAGGGGGTCCTATACTTGACAAATCTATGTGGAGATATGTTTTGTATGTAGATTGCACAATAAAGTGCTTCAACCCATAATCTATGTGGAAGTGACTTTGCATGTAGCATGCAAGTTTTCATGTTTTTCAAAGATCTATTTTTCCGCTCAGTAACTTCGTTTTGTTGCAGAGTATAGGGAACCATGTGCTGCAATTGAATCTCGGACTCAAGACAAATATGTTGTATCTCATGGTTGACATGATCCCCCCCATTATCTATTCAGAGGGGTTTGATCTTCTTTCCTGACTATGTTTCAACAACGGCTTTGAAATCTTTGAGGTCTTGAAAGACCTCTGATTTTTCCTAAGAAAGAAATTCCATGTGAAGTGTGAGAAATCATCAAAAAAAATGAGCATGTCCTTTCTTTATTGATTGATGGATGCATAAAATGGCCCATTAGATCACTATGTATACGATCTAAAGGAAAGGAAACCTTCTGAGTCTTTTCTTTGTCAAATTTCTCTTGAGAGTGTTTTCCAAGAACACATCCCTCACAAATTCCTTTGGAGAAGTGGATGTCAGGTAGTTCATCAACCAATCCTTTCTTGTTAAGTTGTTGCATATATATGAAATTTAAATTCATGAACCTTTCGTGCCATATCCTACTTCTTTCATCAGCATGGGTAAGCAGTAATGTAGGATCCGGTTCAATAAATTCAGAAAATGTGTAGAGTTTGGATTGATGATTTACCTCACCAGTAGAAATCTTGGAATTGGTTTACATGTCATAGATATCCATTAAATCATATGTGAATATGACTCTCTTTTTGTTTCTGGAGTTTGTCATATGATACATGGAGAGAAGATTGACGAAAATTTTGGGAACATGTAGCACATTCTCGAAGCTTTTGTTTGTGAGTTCAATTCTTTCTTTTCTAGTGACCTCGATTGGAGAGTTTTCCCCCATCAAAATAGGAGGACATTTGCATGCATCCAATGAAGAGTAGAATTCTTTTTTGGCTTCCATGTGGTGTGATGCAACTGAATCTACGATCCAAGCATCGGGAGAGGATTTGATGGAAATAAAAGCATGGCTAGAATTTCCTTTCTTAGGATTCTGATCTTCTAGCTTCTTCTTCTTGGAACCCTCGAGGATACGATATCCAAGGTTGTTTTGTTGAATCGTTTGGGCCGTTTGATCTATTTTTTTATGCATACATGTGGATTCTGGATGGAATCCTTTATGGAAGTAAGTGCCTTTCTCCCCTTTTATTCCCTTTCCACCTTTGGATTTGGAGGAATCATTGAAGGGTTTTGAGTACCCTTCCTTATTTGGATTTGCATTTGATTTCATTTTGTATTTGTATTTATATTTCTAATTTTGATGATTGCTACCATCATGCATAATAAGTGCATGCGCCTTTGGTCCTTTTATTTTTCCCATGTTGATAAGCTTGTTCTACTCGTGTGTCGGAGATTCAATAAATAACTCAAGAGAGGGCGTATTCTAGGTGGCTCTATAGGTGAGCCTAACTGAATGAAATGTGGATACAAACACTAATTATTTCAGACCAAGTTTGGAGAGAATGGTGAGACCCATTTTTGTATCCTCATATTTATCAACCCTGCAAGCCTTGAGTTGCGACAACAAATCCTTATATTTGGTAAATAAATCTTGGAGATTGTCGAAGGTTTTTGGATCCAAAGTGAGAAATTCCAACTTGAGCATGTGTCCCCTCATCTCATCATGTTTTCCGAAAATCCCTTCCAAGGTGGTTCAGGCTTCATTACAGGGTTTACAAGAGGATATCTGAAAGAGGAGTTCAGGAGAAATGAGACTCTAGATAGTTCCAAATGCTTCATCCATTCGATTCAAATACTTGTATTTTTATATGGTTGATGTGGATTTGGTCTATGTGTCCATGGTTACCCTATATAATCCTCTTCCTCAAAGATGCACTATCATATTCTCTTTCCATGCACATAAATTGTACGGTGTAAGAATGGATTTTTTTGGAAATTCCATTTTTATGTTGTCTTCAATATTCGGTACCTGTAAAAGGAATATGGTGTGTCTTTTTCCTATCAGTTCGTCGAATTTGATACCATGTAAACGTGTTGAACCTGCACAAAAATATCTATCTAGAAAATGACATACACACTTTGCAGAGAAAATATGAGAAAAGAGAAGCAGGAGAGAAAGAATGGAAGAATTCTCATTAACCAAAATGAATGAACTATAATT
Organism: Picea glauca; assembly: GCA_000966675.3. NCBI lineage: Eukaryota > Viridiplantae > Streptophyta > Pinopsida > Pinales > Pinaceae > Picea > Picea glauca. The sequence continues at coordinate 20,585 of JZKD02S1759017.1, forward strand.
TACACATGATATACTTTGTATAACTCAAATAATGTGCACTGGAGGAGAAGCCAATGCACCGTAGTGGTGTTCTAGAGTGATATGGACCCACACAAAAAACTACGGGAGTAAACTACCACCTAGTCTAGTCTCTCAGGCCGTTACAAGAGTTAACTGCCACCTAGTCTGAGTTAACTAGTCTGTCAGTCTTCATTTAACTGACTAAAACATAGTGAAGTGAGGAGGATATCAAGGAATCCTGAGTAATTCTCTAGCCTTGTGATAATCCCAAGGACAATGTGCATTAGTTGGTGATTATACCAATGCTACATTGCAAGATACCAGATATAAAAAATATGTAGAACAAAAAGAAAATGCTAGAAATTGCAGAATAACAGTGATATAACCAACATAATCTCCACAATAACACATAAATGATATAATAACAACAACAAAAATAGCACTTTGATTCAGAAAGAGATGTTCACAAGCCTCTTCGAGGGGGCAACCTCCAGTCGAACAACTCTCTGTTACAATAATCTCCAAGCTAGGGTTTTCATACCCTCGACCATTATTTATACTAAATATGTCTATCAAGAGAAGCATCTAGAGGAAGATCCTTCTAGAAGAGGAAGCTTCTATTAGGTCTTCTTACATCCACCTTATTCTATTTTATTGAAAGGCCTTATTAATATTGACTTTATTACATCCGAATATATTGATCTACCAATGTGCGGGTTAGGACCTATATGAGATAAATTAGTTAACAATGAGTGAGAAGGGAATCTATGGATTCACAAATTGCTGAGAACTGGAGATTCAAGGATCGTGCATAATCAAATGAGAGAAGAAGAGTAAGTTGAGTTTAAATATAGGATTCATATGAACAATGGAGATTGTATAAGGATTCATGTGCCCAAAATTTCACTTAATACCAAATTAAAAGTGGTACAACCATACCAAATGGTACATGAAGAATAGACAAGCATGGAGGTAAGACAATCCCTAGCTGGGGTGTAATTATAACATATATTTCAATGTGAGGTCTATCTCCAGATCAAACCTCATGAAGTCATTCACAACATGGATCCTTAAATATAGATGTTAATCCCAGATTTGGTAGATTTTTTGGTGGATCCTAAAATTAATTCTGACGGCTTATTTAAAAAATTTCTCTTTCTTAAAAGATTCTAATTAATTCTACCCTTCCCAATAGAAGGACCTTGAACACTTTAAAAAGGTGTTGGATAAACATTCTACCTTTTGGGTTTTTTGGCCGAAATCCGACGATGTAAATTTGAACAAAATCGTTATTTTATGTTGTTTAAATTGCATTTATGAATGCATAAATGGATTTAGTGTTGGGGCACTCATATTATACAAACTTTGTCATGCAAATATGTAGATCCAACCATTCATCACAGGATTTCGAGCAAAATCAAACAGAAAAAATTGTTGAAAAACAACCAAAAGGTAGAATGTTTAGACTACCACCTTCAAAAAGGTTGGAACATGATCAAATATGATCATTTTTGGGCAGATCCAGAGCTTATTAAAGTGAATCCATCATCGGTAGGAGCACTCGAAGTAGAGAAATGTATAGTAGTTAATAATTGGGTTAATAACTACCATCGGAGATGCCCTACTCGAACGGAAATACCATTGACTCCAATCGTGGTATGTTTATTGGATGGACCGACTAAGAGAGCAATGCAAGAGAACAATTTGGTTGAAACAATTAAAAATATGTTGAAGAATATTTCTTTAAAAAACATTGTGTGATGTTTTGAAACGTCTAAAGTTTCTAGTAGACACTTCACTTACTATCATGGACTAAATTCCGTTCATGATAATAGGTGAAGTGTCTACTTGAAACTTCAGAAGTTTCAAAATATCACACACAACTTTTTTCAGATATCTTTTTCAGCATTATGACTGACTGTGAAAACTTACAACCTCAAATTAAAAACTTATTTTCATATACAAAATAAAAAATAAAACAAAATATATTATACTTTTCACATAAACAAAATATATTATTTTAAGTGACATGATTTTTTTAAATACTGATAATGAGTGAAACAACAATTATTACGTCAAAGTCATTCTTTAAGGGAGAGGTTTTTTGCCAATTTTGTTGTATGTCAAGAGCGTATGGAGGGAATCCATGTGTCAAGTGGATATGTTTCAGAACGTTCAACCAAACCTTTTACGTGGCAACATCGATATGGTTTGGAACATTCAAGATGACAGAAGAACCTATTGGATGGATAACCATGCCTGCATCGTCGACATCAGTGTTATTCCATAGCCGATGCCCCTTCTCACATCTGAATACCCTAAGACACAAGAAAACAATGCAACTAGGGTCGTGGAAGCCAACGTGGTGCCTCTGCTGGTGAAACTTCTGACGGAAGAGGAACGTGAACGACCGGGCCTGGATGACGATGCTTTGGTCATGCTCACCATGGTGGTATATGCCCTGGAAGCCTATGTGATCCCCTCCCTCATCATGGTCTGAGGTCACAGGATCGAGTTTGTCTCGGAGCTGCCGCTCGTTCTCAGCGATGGCGTCAAAGGGGTTGAGAAAACCTCAACTGCTCTGAAGCTTTTGAAGAAGGTTGGGGCTTGCTGACATGGAAAAGGCCAAGAAACGACACAATATTCATGCTAGTAAAGGTAATATGAGGAACAGATGTTATGTTTCATGCAAGTGTCCTCTAATTGTTAATGCCACTGAAGGGGCTAAACTTGTTATATAAATGAGAATTCAACCACTTACAAGGATGGAAATTATATTGACAACATTTTTCTTTTGTCTACATATTGAAGTTGTAGGTGACACAGTATTTGTTGTCTGATTATCTCAAAGCAAGTATTTAAATCAATGAAAATCATTCTTGTTGGGTTATTTAACATGGATTCAGATGTTTTTCTATCTATATTGATAACATTGTTGTGCAATCTATAACAAATTGATTAATTGCAATTGATTTTTTTTTCCTTCTTGGTGAGATTTCCTTTTACTTATTTCAAGGATGGGTATGCATTTGACATCATTTCATATTATCTTAGCTAATGAAGTAGTCTAAGAAATAAATTTCACTTGAATTGATGATATTTTCGAGCTTGAAGGTTACCGGGTAGACAAATTCGACAAAAAGGAGGTTTGGAAAAGTCCACCAGACAAATTTGTGTTCGAATTTGTATCTGGGTTGTTCTGGAAACATGTCAGAGGCCTTTGACATTAGAGGAAGTCACAAAATTTATGTTGCAATATATTTTGCATTGAATATCTGGTTGGAAAATGCTTCAGTTTGAATAATTTTACTGTATTTTACTGAATGTTGTTGCCACCGTGGACTTGTGGAATGAACCAAATTGTATCGTTTTAAGGGTCTAAATGATGACCTCTGCTAAAAATTTGTATGGGAAATGGTTTCATGGTCAAGAAGTGGAGGGAAGTACGACGTTTTTAGTTGGTAGGCCGAGGCAGTTTGTTGAGCATTTGAGGCGATCCAGTGAACCATATCACCTATAGAAAATATTTGATTTGTCTCGTAATTTATTAGTATTTTTGTTTCTTTTCTCTCTTTAGACGGATTATTTTTTTTTACTAAAGAGGAAATTAGTTGTTTGATTCTTTCATATATTTCAAGTGCAAATCATTGGCATTGTATCGATCCCAATCTTCACACAATGTTGGTCTGTCATCCATCTAAAGTGTTGAATATACTTTGAAATTGTGGTGTTTAGGGAAGTTTACCCAAATTGTCATTGTGGGATTCCCATGGTTGTCAGGGATAAACTTGTCCAGGCTTTTAGAAATATTCTGGGTGTGGAGATTGCTTGTGTTGATAGATTGAATTTGCTAAAGCTTGCTCCTGATGGGCATTTGGGTCATTTTAATACATGGAGTCTTCTTTTGAGAATATTGATAATACTTTAGGGGGTTTTGAGAAGGAATCTCTACAGAAGAAAGGATATGTCTTGCCTCGTGTGAAGATGGTCAATTCCGATCTAGAAAGGATTGTGAGTTCTGATGAAATCCATTCTGTTGTGAAACCCATCAACAGGGAAATCAAGTGGAAGCCGCTCAAGAAGAACCTGCTTAAGAACTTGGGTGCTCTTCTGAAGCTCAACCCACATGAGAAAACTATGAGGCGAATGGATCTTTTGGCCAGGAGAAACATGCCAAGGAACCAAAGGTATGTAGATTCATTCATTATTACTTTGGTTTTTTGGTTTTTGTTGTTTCTCGAAATTTTCATCACTAAAATTTATGGTTGAACATTGTGTAGAAATGGTCTATTTAGTTAATATTGATTACCTCAAATCATCTCAAGTCTGTTTTTGTGTTTCTTAATTAATGTAAATAAGAAAGAGAAGATTCAATTTAACACATACGGCTAGGAAATATTTTTGTTAGTTCCATTTTAGGTGGTGAAATGCATGGTTTGGTTAGCTTTTGCAGAGTTTAAGTTTCCTTTTGTTGAAAAGTCAACAAGAAACATGTGTCTAATTTATTTTTCCCTTAAATAAATTGGACAATAAATATTAATCTATTATTTCATTCATAACTGAGTGAGTTGGATTTGTAACAGAATTATAAGTGTAGTTAAGTGATTTAAGATCAGTTGTACTAGTTGTAATTAAACTTGCACTAGTGAGAGTTCAGTAAATCAGTGAACTCACATGCAACTGAAGATTCACCATGGTTAACTACATGCATGTCAGATCCAGTTGAGACCCAGTTGATATAACAGGTGAAAGGGACAGGTTGGCTATCAGTTGTGATTTTATCACACATGTAGTGGATATGCTTATGAGCATGTGAAAACTAGGAAATTCCATGATGATCATTGTGAAAATTCGAATTGCAGAGTTTGTGCAGAGGAGGCAGGCTATCTAGACACAGAGAATTGGCACATGTATTTGTTGACTTGGGTATGACAGTGTGAAACGATTGTATCGTACTGAGAGCTCTTGGATTAGAGTTTTGTATGAGATTGTTTCATGATTCATGATATACATAATGTATGATAGTGGGGTTTTTAGCTTTACGCTTTCCCGGTAAAACCTCTGTGTTATGTGTTCTTGATATTTCACTTTGTGATTGTGGTTGTGATCGTGGTTGTGATAATATATTTTTAAAGTCAAGGTGAAGCCACATATCAAATTGGTGTATGAGACCCCCACCAAATTGTTGTATAAGGCTGGACCCCCTCCACCCAACGATTTGAATGGTATACATACCCTACCCCCCTGTAGATTTGAACTTGTGAGCTATTAGGAAGAAACACATGTTCTTAACCATTAGGCCCATTCATAGTAAAGTTTTGTTTCTCATTCCACTTGTGTTATAATTAGTTTGAATCTTATTATCCAAACTCTTTGGATAGAACATAAACTTTTATAAGTCCCTTTTTTTAATTCTCTTGAGAATAAAATTAAAGGATTGTACTAACTATGAATCCCCTACATCTAATTCATAAGATTTCAATTTACAAAATATAATTTAAATATAAATTAATTAAAAAATAAGAGAGAAAAAATAAAATATTTAATAATGAAAAATGAAAAAAAAAAGAAAAAAAAGAAAAAGGACATAATTAAAAAATTAAAATAATGATAATGAAAAAAAAAACACAAATAACAAATTATTGGAAAATTAAAATAGTAATAATAAAGAAGAAGAAATTAAAAAAAAACTATAAAGAACAAATAATTAAAAAAAATTAAATTGATTTAATGGATAATAAATTTTAGGAAAAACACATAAAATTTTATTTTAAGAGAAGAAAAAAAAGAAAAGTAAAATGAAAATGGAAATTAAATTGAAATAAAATAAAATATATTAATAATAACAAAGAAGTAGACTTCCTTATATATTGGAAAGTAAAATGAAAGACCGGAAAGCAATAGGGAACTAATAATTAAGAAAAGAGAGAAAAGTATTTTTGATTGAACTGATAGATATCAAAAGATATATAAGGAACTCAATGAGAGGGAGAGGATTCACAAAGACCATAATACCATGGAGTTGGGGGAACAAATTAAGGGAGATATTTGTCATGAAAAGTCAATTAATGATAGGATAACAAGATTAGTTTGATGTTAACCATCTTTCAAAGTAATATTCTTAGGGTAAATTTCAAATTCTATTATTAGGAAATTGAGAATTTCAATGCTGAATTTTAGTCTCCAATAATAAATTGTGGACCAAATGTTTTATTTTTAGAAGAGATTTTAATTGTAGCATTGTTTACATATCTTTGGCTTATATACTTCAACTTTTAGTGTTAAATGATGGATTTGGTATTCACTTAGTTATGTGGAATGTGTCTTTTAAGGGACACATCACCCTTATTTTTTGTCACTTAAGACGGATCAACATTTACCATAAATGTTTGGAAATCCCCTACCACCTATCCTCCCATCTCTACCCATCAGTTCTTCTCCATGAAAAGACTTCCTTTCTTTTGTCCACCAACTTGTTGTATTGTAAATGGAACTCCATTCTTGAGAGATTATAAAACATTAATATAATATGTAATGTTAATCATAACCAAGGTTCAATTCTTAACCATTATTCAAACATCTCATACATGTACCTCTACCCACAACATTACCATTTAAAGTATATATGTAAAATAAGATAGTTGTCAAAGTCGCATGAGTCATTTGCACACTTTGAAATTTCTTTTTTCTTATAAATAAAGGATTAGCATTAACAACTATGGACCCCTAGTCCATTGGATTAAATAGACTATTCCATAACATGCAATTTCTTCTTATTTTATTTTCTCCAACAAAATCAATGAAAACATTGTCTCCAACATTAAATGTTGATTATGCACTCGTGATCATATCAATCATTAACCCAATTCCTTTGAGACTTTCCCTTTGTTTGTTTTTTTCCTTTCACATTTTTTTTTAATATTTACTACATTAAACATCATATGTTAAAAGTGGGTGATATTAAACATAACTCCAAAATTTGCAACTAATTTATAATCAATTCATCTCAAGTGTGTGGAGTTTCTTCAACAATATAAACTACATGGAAATATCTCTTTGGTACATTTATATTCTATAAACTCAACCTTATTAAAATATAGTGAGATTGAACCATGAGAAAATGTCTTAACAAAAGTATCCTAAATACTAATCTAAATTGTACATTTCTTAAATGACAATATTTTTTGATAATTTGAATAGGGATACATGGATGTAGGTTTGTTTTTTTAGGGTTAGGATTATTCAGAGTTGCTTGGATTCTATCTTCCACAAAAGATTGGAGGATAATCATCTAACAATCACACGGGTATTAGATGAATTTTACTTTGAGGGGAATTTAATGTCAACAACATCATATTTGATTTTTATTTGTTCTAGCCCATTGATCCCATCTCACCTATTTTATTTTTCACATTATGATTAAGTTGTACCGGTTACCCAAGAAAATGTCCCAATACATAACAATCACCTTCATTTCTCACTTAATCCAATATTCCTCCCACCATATGTCCATTTATGATTAATTAATTGGAATCCTATTTTTGTCAACACTATACATGACTACCATATGCACACAAATGAATAAAAATACTTGAATAGATCCTCTATTGATTATTCATCTATCATCCAAAAGAAACGCCTGGGCATAATAATCACTAGAATAATTCAGAGTTTTATTTCCTCTAAAGTAGGGGAAAGGAAACACTGAAGTGGATGACATCTATCCAATACATGCAATGACATCTAGCCAATACATGCTCAATCCCATGTATCCCCAAAAACATCAAGTCCTGATGTATCCCAAAAAACTTAAAGTTTCTAATGAAAGATTTACATCAGATCAAATTTTTAACTTCACATAGAGCACAGGAAGCACTCTCATCACAACAATCTCATGCAGAAAATATTGTCTTACTTTGTCGATGCTTTATCCACACGTTTATCTGAAGGCATTTAACCAGTCCCGAGATCCAAACAACTTATACCCACACATCCCGGCGACCTATATTTTCTCAGAAACCTGACTAGGGTATTGCAATTTTTGCCATCCATGTTGCCTTCAATCATAAGTTCCTTCGCTTGCTTGATTGTGTTTCTATTCGTTGCAAACATGCTCCTAGGAGTCTCCCATAGAATGTGCACGTTATCCAAAATGCACGTTATCCAAAATTCTATTTCATGCTTTAGTAATAACTTTGATGATAACCTGACTGCAAGCTTATTGTGGAAGATAAGCTCTGAGAGGAAAAAACATCCTTTCCTGAAGAACACCACAAGAAATTGCAGCCAAAACACACATCGAAGCAATATCCCTGGTAAAGACATTTCCATTCCATCAGTAGTAATCATTTTACTTACTGTGTCATCAACTTTCCACTTTTGGGGATATTCGTGGGCAGCTTCTTGCAGCTCAAGGATATGCCTCGTCCAAAAGTGTTGGGCTCCGGATTTGTAACATTTTCTTGCTGGTTCTTGAAGACATTGTTCACTCTCCTGAAGACTTTTGTTAAGCAAATGGCATTCTTTCTGTGTTATTCATACTCTGT
>JZKD02S1759017.1:30791-41328 GCA_000966675.3 Picea glauca
TTTTTATCTTTATAGGATTAATGATATAAGACATCAATTTTAAGAGTAGAATATAATAAAAATATAAAAAAAAATGGGTTTATTACTCTTTCTGTAATGTTTCTGACTTGGCTAGTCTAGGAAACGTTGTTAATGTGTGTAGGATTAATGGTTTACAACATATAAATGATCATATAAATAATAAATGCTATTATGATAACTCTGTGGATTACAAAATGGTCGAATGTGGCTGAATAAACTAACAATACTCGACTAGATCAACAGACAAAGGATCTTAGTCGGAATACAAAAAAGAAACTAAAAGATAATACCCGAAATATGGGAGCACTGCAGAATCAATGGATGCATTGTGACTATGGCAGCTTTGACGGTAACTGTTGGAAGTCTAGAAAGTTCTCCCTAGGAGCTATACTTCTCGGAATGGCCTAGAAACTCTCCCCAATGATGCGCCCTGCTCTAGCCCTCAGTACTGGTATCTGTCAAACCCCTTTATTGATGAATCTGGACCCCAGATGGATAATCTTGGGGGAATGCACCCCTCTTCTTCTGGAAAAATGCGTCCTAGTGATTCCACTGTTGGAATCGGACGAGATATGTCTCAAAATGACTGCCTTGGTCTACTGGGAAATGGATCAGAAGGGTTTCCCTGAATCTGGTCTGATGCTCGCTCTGGAACCCCAATGTGCCAGCCAAAAGTGTCGCACGTCCAAGTCTAGAAAATCTGTGCAAGTTGATTCCTCTATTGGAATCTGATGAGGAACCAGGAAAAATATGTGCCTTGCCTTCCTCTCAAATGGGTCGGAGGGAAATCTCTAAATTCTCCCTGGATAGAATAAGTCAACTAAAAACCCTCTCAGAAGTTGTTCCCTCACTCTGGATGAATGCGCCCTTGCTGCTGAACATTATGTAACTGTTGTTGAAGAATGATGGAAGACCTCAATGATCTTCCCGGTGACTAGGGTGTGTCTCTCAACACTGAAATCAGCCACTGGTGTCTTCCTCTTGGAATCCACTGAACTATCTCCCCTGAGATGCACCTCTTCTCCTCAATGACAAGTCATAATCTACATAATAATGAATTAGGTCGCTGACCCTTCGTTTATAGATTTCCAAAACCCTAAATCATGTTGAAACCCTAATTCACTGTTGACTTCGAAAACCCTAAATCACTGTTGAAACCCTAATTCATTGTTGACTTCCATTTTTAGCTCATAATGACTTAAAAGTGCTTTTAACCCTTTTTATCTCAATGTCACTTTCTGAATATAACACTTGTGACTAGAGTGACCTCTAGTAACCCTGTTTACCCCTCTTTGGCCCTGGCTATAGTCTAATGGGGTGGTTTAGACCATTAAGCCTCCTCTCTGGAGCTCATATTTCAAAAGGGACATTACAGTCCTCCCTTCCCGAAATTGCTTGTCCTCAAGCAATACCAGTCCAGGGTGTTGCAACACCTTCTTGCTCTCCCAAGTAGCGTCCTCAACTAGAATCCCTCTCCATTTGATCAAACACTCTCTGATGACCCTGCTCCTCAATTTCTTCTCCCGAAACTCCAAAACCTCCTCTTAAACTAACTCCAATTGTCCCTCCTCATCCAGCGGGGGAAGCTCCTCTGATGTGCTAATGAATTGTCCCACTACATTTTTTAGGCAAGACACATGGAACACATTATGAATCTTGCTCCCCTCTGGAAGCTCTAGCTCGTAAGCAACCTCACCTACTCGGCACATGATCCTATAAGGACCATAAAATCCGATCTTGAGCTTCTCGGCCCCACTCTTCTTCAAAGATGACTGTCTGTAGGGTTGAAGTCTCAAGAAAACCAAATCTCCAACCTCAAAGTTGCGCTTTATCCTGTGTCTGTCCCTACTTATCTTTTGTCAGTTTTGTGTCGTCTGTAGGTTCTCTTTCAACAAATTGAGAATCTCTTGACTCTCTATGATCCAATCCTTGGCCTTGGGAGCTCTGCTCTCCCTGAAGACAAAGTCTACCAAAGTGGGAGCATCATATCAGTACAATGCTCGAAAGGGTGTCATACCAATGGACATGTGGAAGGTGGTGTTGTAGCAATGTTCTCCTAAATGTAACCACTTTAACCACATTCTTTGTTTTCCTCCTACATAGTTCCTCAAATACCCTTCAACCCACTTGTTGACAATCTCGGTCTACCCATCTGTCTGAGGGTGATAGTTGGTGCTAGGTGTCAACTCTGTCCCCACCAACCAAAACAACTCTCTCCAAAATGTCCCTATGAACCAATTATCCCTATCACTGACGATATTCTTCGACAACCCATGAATTCTGAAGACCTACCTGAAGAAAAGATTGGCTACCTGAACTGCGCTGCACTTTGTCGGTATGGCATAGAAGTGAGCAAACTTGGTCAATCTGTCGACCACTACATAGATACATTCCTTACCCTGAACCTTGGGTAGACCTGTGATGAAGTCCATTGATATACTCTCCCATTTCTTCTCTAGAATGGGGAGTGGTTGAAGTAGCCCTACTGGAAGAGAATACTCTAGCTTGTTCTGCTGGCAAGTGACACATTCACTGATCTGTCTCATAATTTCATGTTTGAGGCCCTTCCATGAGAATGTCTCTATGATCTGTCTATAGGTTTTGAAAAACTCCTGATGGCCTGCTAGAGGTGAATCATGAATTGTGGCGAGGATCTTCTTCTTGAGCCCTAAAGCTGGCACCAAGTAGACTTTATCCTTGTAAAATATGACATTGTCAATGACCCTGTACCATTGATGCTGTATCTACCCATCCATTACCTCACAAGTGAAGTTGTTCTTGGAATATTCCACTAACAAGTGGGATTTCCAATCTGCTGAAATCTCCATCAAAGAACATGTTGCGGGATTCCTCGATAGTGCATTGGCCACAATGTTCTTCTTCCCCTTGACATACTCTATGTCAAAGACGAATTCATGTACCTTCATCACCCATTTCTGTTGGCGCTCACTAAGGTCCTTCTGCTCAAGGAAATACTTCAAACTGTTGTGATCGGTCTTGACCACGAATTTGTTGCCCAACAAATATTGTTTGAACTTGCTCAAGGCATGCATGATTGCCAACATTTTCTTGTCATAAATGGAGTACAACCTCTCAGGTTGACTAAGCTTCCAGCTCTCGAATACAATGGGGTGTCCTCCCTACATCAAAACTACACCGATCCCTTCACTAGATGCATCACACTCTAGTACAAATGGCAAGGTGAAGTCTAGTAGTGCCAACACTCGACAAGTGTCCATGACTTCCTTCATGTGATCAAAGGCTTCCTGTGATTTCTCAGTCCATATGAAGGCCCCATGCTTGGTAAGATCTATCAGTGGTGCTCCAAGCTAAGAAAAACCCCAAACAAATTACTTGTAATAGCTACACAGCCTGAAGAAGCTCCTCAATTTTGTCATGTTCCTGGGCGTTGAACAATCTAGAATGGCCCTGATCTTCTCTTGGTGCACCTGTACCCCCTGTGCACTGATGATGTGGCCTAAGTAAAGAAACTCTGTCATATTGAACTCGTACTTGGACTCTTTGGAATATAATGACTTTGCCTCCATGATAATCAATACCTCATCGAGGTGCCTCATATGCTCTTGCCATGACTGGCTATAGATCAATATTGTTTCGAAGAAAACCAAGACTGATTTCCTTAACGGATCCCTGAATATATGGTTCATGCCAGACTGGAATGTAGCGGGTGCATTGGTTAGCCCAAATGGCATAAGCAAGAACTCGAAGTTTCCAAAATGACATCGAAATGTCATCGTCTCTATGTCATTCTCTCGGATGATAATCTGATGATATCTAGAGCATAGATCAATTTTTCAGAAGAAAACGGCCCCATGCAGTTCATCCATCAACTCGTCAATGCGTGAGATAGGGTATCGGTTCTTGATGGTTTTCTTGTTCAAGGCTCGGTAATCAATGCACATCCTCATGGTTCCATCCTTCTTCAGAACTAAGACAACTGAAGAAGCAAATGGGTTGTTGCTCAGTCTAATGTGTCCCATTGCCAACAATTCTTTGATTGCCTTCTCTATCTCATCCTTGAACCTCATAGGATGAAGATAGGGGGGGTGATCATAGTTTTGGCCCCCTCCTCCAACTCAATGGTGTGATCAAACCCCCTGTTAGGTGGTCTCCCTGGTGGAATTGCCTCAAAGACCTGTTGATGTCGTCCCAATAAATTATTGATCTTTGTATGGTACTTTTTTCGACCTTTTGAATCCTTCTGAGTAGTGATCAAGCATTTTGCGGCATATGCTACCTCCCCATGTCTGAATCTCCTCTCCATCCTCTTGGCTGAAACTATCCTGGGTTCTCCTGTCGACATACCTCTTAGAACAACCTTCTTCCCATCCTGATCTTTGAATCCCATTTCCAAGGTTTGGTATTTGGTGCTGATTTTTCCCAAGGTAATCATCCACTGAACTCCTAACACCACATCTGTGTCTGATAGGTCAACCACATAAAATGTGTCTCTCACTGTGTAGTTTCCTAACTTCATCTCTAAGTTTGGAACTCTGTCTAGACACTCCACTCTGTGGCTATCTGCTACTGCAACATCAAACCCCTCAAACTCCTTTGTCTATAGTGCTCGTCTCGATACTAGTGAAGCGTCGAGGAAGTTGTGGGTGGCCCCACCATCTATCAGGGTGATTTCTCATTTCCCCTGAATAATCCCTCTGATACGGAGGGTATCATACCTAGGAACACTAGAAAGAGTCACTATGACTCCTCCCTTCGCTGGTTTCCTCTTATTATCCTGCTCTGGCACTTGTGGGACTACTGGAGGATGGGCTCCTGTTGGTTTCGATGGTCTACGGGGAGGTTGCTCCTCTGCTAGTGCTGACTCCTCCTCTGAACTAGTGGATCCACTATCATGTTCCTCCTCCTCACTGTCCACGGTGTTTGTTTCTACCTCAATATAATGAATCTCTCCCTTGCCCATGCACCTGTGGCCTAGGACCCAAGGATCTCTACAGGTGAAGCAAAGTTTCTTCCTCATAAGATCTCTCCTAGTCTCATCATCTAAATTCTCCTTGCCCTTCCATTCTCTCTAGAATGGTTTCTTGTCTCGATCCCTCAGGGGCACAAATGGTTTGAAGAAATTTTTAGTATTTGGCACTGAGTTTGCTAGATCTCGAGTGAGAAGGATGGCATCCTGCAAAGTGGGAGGACTGTATTCCTTCACCCATCCTCTCAAAGGCTCTGTGAGTCCTTCTGTGAATAGCATGATCAGCCTGGGCTCTGATATATCTGTCATTTCCATGGCTACCAGTTGAAACTCGATGATGAACGCCTCTACTGTGTCAGTTTGTCTCAACTGGGCTAGATCCCTAAAGTGTATCTTAGGATCCTTCCTTTCCATGAGCCTATCTGTAAACTCCTTATAGGAGGTGATGCGATTGTGACCCAATGTCACCAGTCCATGATACCACCACTCGTGTGCCTCACCCTCCAAGTGTAAGGTCATGAAATTGATGGCCTCTATCTCGGTCATATGGTTGAGCTTGTAACATGTGTCTAGTTTTTTTACCCAAACTCTGGCGGTGTATTTGGACGATTTGTCGAAAGAAGGGATGGTGAGTTTCCCAACTTTTTGGATGAAATCGAGGTTATGCCCCTGCTGTTGTTGTGGTCCTCCCCTCTGCGGCTCTCTGGGGTGGTTCCTGAATCTGATTCCACCTTACTCGACTAAGGTCATTTCCTGATGGAAGTCACGACCCAATGCTGCATACTCCCTCCTATACTCTACAATGTCGTCTTCATGAGTGGGTGCCCTCTGTGTTATCGCTGGCAGTGCTGATATCGAGGGTGCCCTCTGGAAACTCGGAAACAAGGGTCTGGGAATCCTACCCACAGAGGTGTATGTGCGAGAGGGTGACTGGGGTCTACTACCTGCTCCTGAGTTCCCCTGTACTGCATGCGGGACTTGTGTGGATGGGGTTCCCACTCTAGCCAATCTATCAACCACCTGTGCCAAGGACTGAGAAATGGTTCGTTGACTAGCTAACATATCATTGATAACCTGCATGAATGTTGTCTTTGGATCTACGGGAGCCTTTCCACTACCCTCTGGTCACTCATATTTGTCTTCTAGCATCCTCTCAGCCTCGCGCTCTGTCCTTCTCTATGATTCTCTATGTGCCTCTTCCTCTTCCTCTGAGCTAGGAGGAAAAGGGGGAAAAATAGGCCTATGCCTTCTTTCCTTATGCCTATTGTAAGTGCAATATTCATCACCTACGTGTTCACGACCCTCTGGGTCTTTTGCTGCACTCATTGTCTTTAGTCATAGGCTTGCAGGACTAAAGCTATGATACCACTGTAATGTTCCTAACTTGGCCAGCCTAGGAAACGTTGCTAATGTGTGTGTAGGATCAATGGTTTACAACATATAAATGATCATACAAATAATAAATGCGAAAAAGGACTTCAAAGTTTGTATTACGATATCTCTGTCGATTACAAAATGGTCGAATGTGGCTGATTAAAATGAAAATACTTGACTAGATCAATAGAAAAAGGATCTTATCCGGAATACAAATAAGCAACTAAAAGATAATACTCAGAATATGGGAGCACTGCAGAATCAATGGATGTGTTGGAACTATGGCAATTCTGACGGTAACTGCTGGAAGTCTGGAAAGTTCTCCTTGGGAGATATACTTCTCGGAATGGCCTGGAAACTGTCCCCAATGATGCGCCCTGCTCTAGTCCTCAGTACTGGTATCTTTCGGACCCCTCTGCTGATGAATCTAGACCCCGGATGGATACCCCTAGGGAAATGCGCCCCTCTTCTTCTGGAAAAATGCATCCTAGTGATTCCACCGTCGGAATCGGACGAGATATGTCTCAAAATGACCGCCTTTATCTACTGGGAAATAGGTCGGAAAGGTTTCCCTGAATCTAGTCTGATGCTCATTCTAGAACCCCAAATGTGCCCGCCAAAAGTGTCGCACATCCAACTCTTGAAAATGTATGTCAGTTGATTCCTCCATCAGAATATGATGAGGAACCAGGAAAAAGAAGTGCATTTCCCTCCTCTCAAATGGGTCGGAGGGAAATCTCAGAATTCTCCCTAGATGGGATAAGTCGACTAAAAACCCTTTCAAAAGTTGCGCCCTCACTATAGATGAATGCGCCCTTGCTCTTGAACACTGTATAACTGTTGTTGAAGATTGATGGAAGACCTGAATCATCTTCCTGATAACTATATATATATAAAATGAAAATGAAAATTTTTAAATTTTTAAATTTTTTTATAATATATATTTAATTTTCAAATCATAAACCTTTTTTGTATAATAATGTTTCTTAGTTTTTAATCAATAAAATGAAAAAATATAGGATGGATAGAAAGTAGACATAAAAGTCGTGAAGATTTTGAAGAATAATAAATTTTATCTTCGTAGCAAAGAAAACGGAAGTCTACTTCAAACTTCGTAGCAAAGAAAACGATCCCACCATCCTACTCAACTTTTCTTTGATGTGCCCCTTTCTTTCACTTCAACTTACCATGTGAAAATGTTGATGTTGGAGGGCAGTTTTTCTTTCACTTCAACTTATCACATTAAATGTGAGTGTAATGTAAATGTTTTATTTTTTGGTAATTTTTTGGTAGATTTGAGCAGCTAAGTTTATATAATATAAGTGTTTAAATGTTTTTTTAGTAAGATGAATCTATTTATATATTCAGAAATGCAATTTAAACAATCATAACAATTTTGTCCATATTTAAATCACCAAATTTCAAAAAAAAACAAAAAATAAAACATTTAACCAACCCTGAAAATTTGTCGACCACAAATTTCTTAGTTTATTTAATTTCAACGTCACGTCTGGTTTCACTGAGCAAAACTTGGCCCCTTCTCAGAAAAAACGTACAGATGGATACTTTAGAATAAGATTGGCAGCATATTACCAAACCCCAATAAGTTCTTTATCGTATATCTAATCAATAAAGTAGAGTTCAGAGAGGATCCACCCAAATCTACGATGAATATTATGTATTGAAGGCATTGGTCAATTTTCATCTCCGTCTCAGCGATTCCTGTGTTTTGTTCTAAGTCATGGCAGTTCAGGAGGCGGTGCCACTCAGCCTGGGTGAATTTGCTGAGTTAATGAGGACTCTGCTGGGAGTGATCGTATTCATTACTCTTATCGGACTGGACACTTTCAAAGCATTAAATAAAAGAGCATATTGGATGCTCTTGTCCTCACAGGGCTTACCATCCAACTTTTGAATTTGCTCAATGGCCAGGGTATTTTACTCAAACAAATCTTGGATAATCCACAGCCATTGAATAGCGGGGATGTTAAAAATAACTTGTTTATGATACATAGTAGCAGAATAATGTTGTGTGTGTTAGTAGCTTATCTGCTGCCCGGAATGGTGCGTCCTGGATCGAAAGATTCATGGTGCGTCGGGTTTCTGAGAAAATATAGGTCGCGGGATATGTGGGTATAAGTTGTTTGGATCTGGAGACAGCGCAACATCGAACAGGTTTTATACATTATTTTCTCCATTTTGGGTTTTTGAAGATTAGTAATTCTCTCTATTTTTTGGGGTCTTTGAATTTGAGCAACCCTCTTTTCATTTTGGGTTTCTGAATTCGAGTAACTTTCTTTATGTTTGTTTTTGCAAGGTTTTTAAGGTGGTTTTGGTGAAGAAATTTTTATTTTTTTTTTTTCCGCAAAGTTGTTAAGGTGGTTTGGTAAGGTGGTTTAAGAGAAATTTTCTATTTTAGAATAATAAAAAACAATAAAAGATTTGAGTAAGTTTAATATTAAGAATATTTATTACCTCTTAAAAGATTCAAATAACCAAAGGAAATAAGATATATATATCTCTATAAACAAGTTGTAACTTAAAAATTAAAATATTATTAGAAAATTAAAATTATTAAAAATATAATAATTTTAATTGTTATTGTCAAGATTATATTAAAAATAATTATATGAAGATTAATTTTATGATTTAATTTTTATATTTTTAAATATCTATTATTAATTTAATTAATTAGATTTTTTTTTGTTGTTGTTGTTAATGCTTTTTTAAAGTGGTAAAATTTATGATAATTTAGTTGTTAATATATAATAAAAATAATTATTGGAATATAAATATAGTTGTTCAAATATCTTGATAATGAAATTTAGTTGTTCATATAAATATCTTGGAATTGATATTCACCACAAGCTCAATTGGAATTATAGCATTGAGAAAATGATTATTGGGGGATGTAAAGCTTATTATGGGCTTGAAAACAATTGTAAATCAACTTGGAGTTGGGATAAGAAGAAACTCCTCTTTGAGACTCTAGAAAATTTACGGAGAAAATGTTGTGTGATAAAGAGTTAGAGGAAAAAACAAAATTAAGGTATTATAAGGATGTAATCAACTCTAATTTAGAAGATCAAAATTATCTATAGTGAAACTCGAGGTTGGTCAATTCCTAAAACTCCATGGGATGAAATAGTCTGTCGTCTTTGTGACACTAAGAAGGTTGAAGATGAAAAACACTTTATCTTAGATTGTCCAACCTATACCCATATTAGATCTCATTTTCAAAATATTTATCAAAATACCAACCTTCCTAACCTCTTAACAAAAGTATGGTGATCTTGGAAAGCTTTTCTTAATACTTTTCAAGCACAGAAACAAAATTCTAAAGAATGGCAAGTAATCACTTACCCTCTTAAATATGGATAGACCAATTCAATCTTAGTGGACATTAATCATCATCATCATCATCATCATCAATATTTATTAATGTTGATTAACTCATAATTAATATTTTTTTTTAAATCATATCGCCATTAAAATTATTATACATTCATTAATTTTATTATAACATTTATCCTTACTTTCATATATGAAACTATACAATGAATTTTTTATTGCAATTTAACTTATTACATTAAAAAAAAACATTATTTAGTAATTATATTTATTTATAAAAATAAAATTACTACTCCAATAATTTAAAAAATAAACTATTAGGAAAAATAAAATAAAATAATAATTTTATTTATATTTTATATTTTTAAAATTAATTTTATTTATTTATTATTTAAATAAATTATTATTATTATTATTATTTAATTTAAAAATAATAATAATTAATTTAAAATTGTAAAAACATAACATTATATTTTTTTTTATGATAAGCATTAAATTTTAATATTAATATAAATTACTTTAATTTCTATTTAATACTAAAGCGATCTTTTTTTAATAATATTATAATATGTTGGTCACGCAACATCTACCATGTTAACACACTTAATGTCATTTGGATTTATGCAGGTGATTCGAAGGTCGCGATCACATTTAGAAGTTTCAATCGACAAGTAGATTTTCTATCACAAAAAGATAGACGAAGGGTTCATGGTTTGTATAGAACATCAAGGCCGGGTGTCTTTGACTAAGTTTCAAAGACATATATTAATTATGTTTTTTCTTGGTTAGAGTAACGAGGTCATGTTAGTCTTATATATTATTTTATTTTTTTTGGGGGGGGGG
>JZKD02S1759017.1:67979-94641 GCA_000966675.3 Picea glauca
ATATATATATATATATATATATATATATACATGAGGCTTCTACCAGCTTACTTTCTTTAATGTTAATTGTGGTTGGATTTACATGTATCTTAAATGTTTGTCTAACACATAGTTAGCTAATGCATTTGCTAATGTATTTAGACATCTAGGAATATGATAATATTCAATGTAATCGAAGTAACGTTCCAAGAGGCGAATTCGTAGATATACGTGTAAAAAAGTAAGACTTAGGATAACATAGACATTACTTAACTGTAGTACCACTAACTGCGAATCAATTCATACAACAAGGTGATGGATTCCAAGTGAAATAGCGTCGGTCAACAATTCGATGACTGCACTATATTCCGTTATATTATTAGTTGCACGACTGAGGAAGACACCATGTAGACTGATTAACTCATTTGTAGGTGCATAGATTTCCCAAGCATCGAATGCTAAGTTCTGAGTACTATGACTAGTGCCATCGACGAAGCCAATGTAGGGTAGTGAAGGCACTGGCATCTAGAAACCAAGCACAATGCAAGGTAAGCAGTTGGGGGTCAAAACCAAATAACAAAAAAACACACAATAGTAGAACACAATAGTATGATACAATAAAAATACAAGAACTTATGAAAAGATGACCTAAGCATAGTACTTATTTAAGTAAAGCCCATTTCTAGGCTCACTAAAAGGAATTCCATCATAATACACTAACTCATAAGATACCTTCTCCAACACCCGTTTGACAATATAAGGACCTCGCCACATAGCCTCAAATTTTCTAGCCCCTGGTAAATCACGATCTTGTTCATAGAGGAGAACTAGATCACCTTTAGAGAAAAAACGTGGCTTGACATGCTTGTCGTATTGGGCTTTGACATGCTTTTTCTGAGTTTCAATAACCAGGGTGGCATCACAACGGGTTTCATCTAATTGCATCAAGTACAATAGATGTTCCTCTTCGATAGAGGTGTTGGGGAGAAGTTCAATGGATAGCTTCAAAGATGGTATCTCACATTCAATCAGCAGGATAGCTTTGATAACATACATTAATTGGAAAGGTGTAAACCCCGTGGAAGACTTTACAGATGTTCGATAGGCCCATAACACTGAAAACAACATCGTGTGCCAACTTGCCTTGTGAATTCATATTATCCGTCGAAGCATAGTGATAAGAACTTTGTTTATTGCTTCAACCTAGACATTCGCCTATGGATAGTAGGGGGTTGAGTTTTCATGCCAAGGACCCAAGTTTTCAGTAAGCTCAGACATCATGAAGTTTTGAAAATGGATACCATGATCAATAACGATATCTTGTGGGATTCCAAAGCGAGTGATGATATGATTGAATATGAAAAGTGTTGCAGTTTTTCCGGTGTTATCAAATGTAGGCATCGCCTCGACCCATTTAGTGAAATAATACATAGCTACGATGATGTATCCATGCCCCCTGGTCGAGTGAGGGTTACATGTCATGAATTCAATGCCCCATTTTGAAAAAGGACCAACAGAAACTATAGGGTGTAAAGGAGCGGGATGAGATCTTATTTTATTATTATATGTTTGACAAGCATGACACTTCTAGACAACAGTAATATAGTCTTTAAATAAAGAAGGCCAGAAGTACCCTGCTCATAAAATATTTTGGGCAGTGGAATACCCAGACATATGACCACCACATGATCCAGATTAGCATTCATTCAAAGCTTTCTCAGCTTCATCATAGGTGAGACAACGTTGAAAAATAGAGTCAACACCACGATGATAAAGAGTGTCGCCGAGAATTATGTATTGACGAGCTTGATACTGTATATGTCGACGGTATGTGCTAGAAAGGTCAGGCCAGAAAGTTTGAGTCTAGAGATAGATGATAATATCTTCATACCAAGCGTCATCAGAACTAATCATAAAAATGGATTCATCAGGCAAGGAATCCTCTGCCACGTTTTATGTCTCAATGGAGGGAAGGTCACATATCAGTTTGACGAAAACCAATGATTTCTTAGACTTAGCGCGTTCAAACTCTAAGTTTAACTCTTGGAGAATCAAAATACATTTGGAGTACTTCCCCCCTAGCAATTGGCATGTAAGGATATGCTGCATAGGGTTGCAAACGAAAATAATAGTGGTTCTGCATAATAGGATAAGTGATGGAAACATTGGACAACTTGAACAGCTGCCAAGGCCAGTTTTTCCACATGTAGGTATTTGTCTTCGGTAATCATGAGACTCTGACTCAAATAATAAACTACATGTGAATCATACGAATCATCTTCTTGGACTAAGACCATGCCAATGGTAGAGTCCACAGTAGTGAGGTAGAGGAAATAGTCTCAACTATAATCGGTTGGGAAAAGTAGTGGTGTACGGGTCAGGGCAAGTTTCAAAGCTTTGAAGGCTTTGTTGGTAGTTTCATCCCATACGAACTCGTAACCCTTCTTCAATAGTCAATTAAATCCTAATGTTAATTCAACATAATTGGGGATGAACCGACGCAAAAAGTGTGCCTTCCCTTGCAAACTTTGGAGCTGACGAAGTGTAGAAGGAGGAGGTAGATTAAGGATAGCCTCAACCTTCATAGGGTCCACCCTAATTCCGTGAAGTGACACAATAAAACCTAGAAGTCGACCAGAATCCACACAAAAAACACATTTGTGTGGATTTAAATGTATACGATAGTAATGACAATGAATGAAAATGGCTCGGAGATGGGCTGGGTGATCTTAGCAGTGCATCGAATGGGCTGGTATATCATCGAGATATGGTTGTATGATGTGCTTGATATCATGAAAAGAATAAGACATTGCGCGTTGAAAAGTTGCTCCAGCGTTCTTTAAACCAAAAGGAAGTTTCTGGTAGGCAAAGGTACCCCAAGGATAGATGAAAGTAGTCTTGTGTTGATCTGCAGGTAAAATATTAATCTGATTATAACCGGAGAAATTGTCCATTAAAGAGAATATCTCACTCCTGGTGCAATTGTCGATAATCAGGTCAATGAAGGGGGTTGGATAATTATCCTTAGGACAAGATTTATTAATATCCCTATAATCGACACATACATGAATCATGCCTTTCTTTTTATTGACCGAAACTAGATTGGATACCCAATTGATTAAAGCCACAGGATAGATAAAGCCAGCTTTAAGAATCTTTTTTACTTCGAACTTGATAGCGGTGAATTTACAAGGGTGGATTGGGTGAAGTCTCCGTTGAATGGGTTTATCATCCATGTAGGTCTTAATTCCATGCACAACAATATCAGGGTCAATACCCGACATCTCTTCATAACTCCAACCGAAAACGTCACAGAATTCTTGAAAAATATCTTTATAAGTAACAACTTCATCATCGGAACATGCGGCTCCAATGTGAACATTTTCGACAACTCCGGGTTTAATGGATATGTCAAGAGGAATGATGGGTGAAATATTACTCAGGTTCCATTCATAAAGCACATTGTTTGTTGACTTCGGAACAAAGTAAATGACAATAATGGTTGACGGAGTTGAAATCTGTTGGTAACTCTCTATGGTGTGTTTCTCCAGGCAAAGTATGGAACGATGTTGTCCATCATCCCATAGGGTATCTTCCATAGACATAACCAATGTGATCATCTCATACATAGGAAAGATGACATGAAACGGATCGGGAGATGAATCACCAAGAGAGGGAGTAGAAGGGGTTGTCGATTGAATGGCTTGATAAGCAGATTCAACCGAATTTAAAGGCATTTGTTCACCATAGCGAAGATAATCAGCAAGATCGGGTACTATCCACGAGTCATAAGACGTGGGGATTTCGTGAACAGAGGTAGAAATCATGTTGATCGAGGCGACAAAAGGAGGTGGAACATCGGGTGGTGGTATTGGTAAGGTACCCATTAGAGTGGAATCTTTCAGAAGACCCACACCAAAATTATCATACCCAAGAGATGTCTTCTAGATAAATGGCATGTTGTTAGTACAAGAATCGAAGTTGAAAGAGGCTAGTTGGTCAACCATAACAACTTTTCCTTGATGTGGGAAACATAGCACACAGAAAAGGGTTGACACGATGGCACGCATGGAATCAATCCAGCTACGACCAAGTAAGAGGTTATAGTCAAGAGGTGCATCAAAGACCTCGACCTCTACATTGATTGATTTTCCCTCCAACGTAATAAACAATGATGGAAGAACATCGTAGGGCTTAAAACCAGAACCATTGAAAGCCTTAAGTGTATTGTGTGATTCAGTGAGGGGGGGGGAGCCAATGGATTTCCAACAAGCAACAGACATGACGCACGTCAAGGCTCCCTCATCAATAACAGTTCTACAAATGTTCTTGTTCTCAACAACAACTTGAATCTGAAATGTTAATTGAGGAGGTAGCCTTGGAATGTGATCTTCCAAGTCAAATATTATCAAATTCGTATCTATGGAATCAATTCCATCGATGGCCTTTAACAGTGCCTTTTGTTGAGCGGGACAACTTTGAAGGACTTCGAGAGAGGACATTGCAGAGGGTGCTTGCGCAATATCTTCTACAATACTATAGTTTTGAACAACACGTGCATGAGGATTGAAGGCAGACTTT
The DNA here is from genome assembly GCA_000966675.3 of Picea glauca. Taxonomy (NCBI): domain Eukaryota; kingdom Viridiplantae; phylum Streptophyta; class Pinopsida; order Pinales; family Pinaceae; genus Picea; species Picea glauca. The sequence goes on from JZKD02S1759017.1 coordinate 72,540, forward strand.
CAAACAATGCCCTTCGGAGGAGGGCTAAGAACTTTATCGGGACCCGATCATTCGATATGAAGAGGATCGTTGGGAGGTGAAGTTGAAGGAGGCAGATGAACCAACTAAGGTGGTAAATTGTCAACTTTCTCCTTTGAAGGAGAATAATATTTGGCTTGAGTGGTGATGGAAACATCATTATTGGTAGAATTACCAGTACACATAAGGACATATGAAGTGGTGGAAGGAGAGGGTTAGTCATGGATGACCAATTGAGCCTGTTGTTGAAAAGGAAAAGGTTGTGAAAAAATGGCAGGTGTGGGAGGTTTTCTGGTCCCTTGAAGGAACTTAGTTACCCCACCATGTCTTGGACAGTCTTTCATGTAGTGATCATCACCACATATAAGGCAAGGATATCGAGGTTTATGCTTATCCTTATCATCAGCAGACCGGGTCTTGGGTATATCGGATTTTCTATCCTCCTTATTCTTACCCTTACCTTTTTTAGATTTATTTTTGTCGGCAAGGGTGGATTGAATAGAGTTGACCTCAGAAGTTTTGTTGGTGGAAAGAGTAGGAATCGAATCATTTTGAACATTAGAAGCAGGATATTTGGGATTGGTGTGAGTGGTCGACGTTGATTTAGCATCAACATTGAAGGTTCCAATCACACCATCAACATCATGAGAAGTTGATGGGGTTGTTGAGGTAGCGGTGGTAGAAGGGCAAGGAGCATCAGGGAGAAAGTCGTAAAGAGTGGCTATTTGCGAATAAATGAGATCAAGGTAGTAAGCACGACTAATTTCCTGCTCTTCAGTGACAACGCCACCCATGGAAATATCACAGGATACTTCATTCACGAATTATTTAGTGAACCATTCAGCCAATAACTAATCAGCAATTTCGAGTTTGATCAAACATCATCTTCATCTCCACTCATGGATGTGATCAAAAATATGAGTGGCCAAAGATTTCTTAGAGGAACTCAAAATCTCGATTCTTGTCTCGTACCGGATAGGCAATTGGTAATGTGTGATAAAATCTATGGCGAGGGTGTTGAAGTCATTAAAGAAACCTTGCGGTAATTCTATGTACCACTTTGCAGCCGAACCCATGAGAGTTCGTTGAAAGAGACGTAATTGAATGGAGTCGTCCATCAAAGAGTTGGACGAGCACCAAAGGTGAAAATTCATGACATGGTTGTTTGGGTCTTCTCCCAATTTGCCATCGAATTTGGGAATGTCGAATGGTAGCTTGGTTGGTATGACGGGCCAATGGGGAGAATGTAAGATAGGATCATTCAAGATTCAATACAAGTGTGGTAGATCCAAAGTGGCTAGGAAAGGAAGTTGTCTATTCACTTGAGGGTACTGGTGACTTTGGGGAGGAAGTCTTGTCGGTATACCAGTAGGACCGTAAGAAGTCTTCATGTGCATGGTGTGTCCTGACAGATTCATCTGAGGATGTGGAGGCATGTAGCCCACAGGGTTGGGTTGGTTGGAAATGTTCCCTTGAAAAGGGACACTAGACTGAACGTGTGGACCCCAAGTGTAAACTGAAGAACCAAAATATGGTTGGCCTGAGTAAGGGGGTAAAAAAGGGTTGCTTAGAGGTTGTTACCCCCTGGATGATTGTGGATTTCCTTGGGAAAGGAGATTCCAAAGGTGGGCTAGTGATCCAGATGTGTCATTTCCATACAGTGGGTTGTAGAGTACAACCCGAGGTTGTCCTCCAGGTGGAGGATACCCCCCAATGTTGGAATTCCCTCTAACGGGAATATGGTAACCATAAGTGATCGAAGCATGGGTGCTTCCTATTGAATTGGATCCACTAGGGCCAGATCCCCCGGAAAAGGGTGGCTAAGACCCTCCGGAGAGGACCTAGGAAGGGGTAGGAACAAAACTCGAAACAACATTGTACCCAGGTGGAACAAAACGTCTAGAAACTCTAGATGGGACCTGGGTAGGGATAGCAGTGGAAGGATTCAAAGTGAAATACCTAGGAGGAAGTGATGTGATAAGTCTAGATGAGAGTGATGTACCAATGGGAGCTTGGCTAACCACCACATTCCCAGTAGGAAAACTCATAATGTGCGGGACCATAGTAGAATGGGCTATCTAGAGAGAAAAAGTCGAGCTATGACCAACGGACTGTGCATATGGAACGACGGTGATATGGTTGGTTGCACTAGAAAAGTGGTTTAGTGGCACCGTGTAGGTAGTAGACACTGCGGGTATTTGTGATACGACATGTATATCAACATCTACCTCTGAGTTAAAGGTCCCACATCATGCGAGGTGAGATTCTAAATATGTCGGTAGTCCAAAGAGGATCCCCGACTCCAGGTCCTGAATGGGATCCGGTTGGTATTGCAAAAGTGTCAACAACAAGTTCTCCAGATGAATTCAACCGGAGAATACATCTCTCGTATCCAGGAGGAATGAGGAAAGCCTCTAGAGAATTGGAAACAATTCAGAAAATTTCTAAAGAGGTGGAACCTTCCTCTTGTGAGGTTATAGTGTCCTGGACCTCACTCTGTTGAGGAGATCCCTCTGATGACTGAGGGGGTAGAGGGAGGTAATCCTCCATATTTTCAAGAATATGTCCCTGGAACCTATGCGAACAACGTGGAGGGTCGATGTTGGCCGAGCCAAATATTTTATGCAAAAAAGATATGGCCAACTATGAAAACAAACAACACTCTCTAATAAAATCTAGGAATCAAACCAAGCAAACAAACCTTCTTATTTCAAGGTCACTAGTTGGTGATGAAATCCAACATCTCAAAGTCAAGACAAGAAGGGGCTAGGATAGAGCGGGTGGAAAAGTTATGTTGACGACCTGCTTAACGGATTTACACCCTGGTTCAAGCTCCCACACATAATCATGGGTATACCCTCCAAGGAGCCCGAGTGAATCTGGCCAACGTCGATTCCAAGTACCGTGAAGACTTTCCCCTCCACAGTCACCTCGTGTAAGACCCTAAAAACATAGGCAACTAAGGCTACCAATAACAACAATGATTCCTGGGGAAACAGTCAACAGTATGATCCATGCACAAAGGTAGGGTATCTAGCCTGAAACCAACTTGAGAGGCTTCCACTCATCATTGTGGGTATACCTTCAAGAAACCCCCATAATACGCGCAATCTCTAGACCAAGACCAACAAAGCAGGGTGAGTAACTCTCCCAGTCTCAATGTGACCTTAGGTTTGACCCTTGTGTGAGAAGGGCTTCCCAAGACAAAATGTTACAAATGTATTTGAACACTCCCTATCACAAGATGCTATTGTGTGTTTTTTTATTTGGAGAGTGTGTCTCATAGCCTATCCCAAAGCGCTAGCCTAATGTTGGTGTAAAATATCCCTAGAAAATAAAATTTACTAAGTAAATTTTTAAATTACGCAATGTTTTTTAGAGGTTGTTGTTTACTCAAGAGGGAGACAAAGATGAAACCAATGTTGTGAGAGACCTTGACCCAATAATATGCAAACAGATATGAATGATGTAATCTTTCATTCAATTAATTCTATCTACAATAGGGAGAAGATATCTTTCTGGAAACACGAAAGCTATGAAACATAATTTCTTTTCTTGAATGAACTACAATTCCAAACAATCATAAGCAATGAAATTTCTCAATTTGTTCTCTTTCAATTTTGAATGAAAATATTTTATGAATGGTTACTTAAAAAGAATGAATGACTTTAACTTTCCTTTCCGGAACCAAATCTGAGGTATACTAAAGAAAGGAAATGTAATTAAGCAAATAGATACACTCAACAGAAACCCAAATCAAACTTTCAATGAAGATAAAAAACAAAGATGACAAGAAAGTGTCTATCAAATGCAAACAAGCAATAGATTTCAAATCAACAAGCAATCCAACAAATGTAAAATAATCCAAAACTTCACTCAAATGAAAGACTTTTGATCAATCAAGCACCCAGATCTATGATCAGAGATTATATCCTTGTTGATAAAAATCAAGAAGCAAAAAACTTACAAAATGATAATGAACGGTTTGCAATGTTTGAAAACCAATCAAAAATCAAGTTTTAGATTCAACAATCAATCAAATTCTGACCTCAAAAGTTCCCCCCAAGTGATCAAGCCAAAACTGGGCATCAAAAGACAATCAATACCCAATGCAAAAAAAATTACAGATTTTGTCGCAGGCCAACAGTAGGATACAGTGCGGAAATCACCAGTTTCCACAGGTTAGCAATGGGTAGGGTGCGGAAAGTTCGCACTGGCCTAAACAGTCAGGGTGTGACAATCTAAAGTTTCTGTAGGTGACATATAGAGTGTAGTGTGGAAACTTTTGTAAACACAAGAAAATTGGAAAGAGGGTAAAGAAATTTAGGAAACTTTCAGGCCGAGAGAGTCTGGATTGATCCCTTACAGACTCAGACATTGAAACAGAATGAAAAAAGATAGGCTAAGGGAAAATGGACAAAAAAAATAAAAAACAGGTCGGATCCCCAGTGGAGTCACCAATTTTGTTATTGGATATATCGATAAATGCGGACGTAAACAGATCTCCCTAGATCCACTTAGATCTAGAAGAAAAAAAGAAAAGAAATGGCGCTTTCCCTAAGCTCTAATCATTGAATCTATCATCAAAGAAAGGATGAGTAACATACCTTTGAATATTGCTTCCTTATTTTTTTGTTGTCCCTGCTTCTCTCTCGTGCTCTTGTGTTATTGATCCTGCAATGAAACACAAACCAACCAAAGTGAAAGAAATAATAGTATATTCAATGAAGGCTTATACATGTGATCAAGGAATCATGTAATAAAATGAGAGTGATTTTATGGGAAAGAAACATGCCACTATATTATATTAAGAGAAAGTGGAAGATACAACCAAACAACCTTGATGTCACTATGTACCCTTTCGAGTCTGGGGCATAAATGTGTAAGGTGGTCATCAGTACAAAGTTTACAAGGAAACTTCACCTTACGTTTCTCTTTCCTTCTCTCTCCAGTGTTATCATTTTGCTTCCCATTATTATCTTTGTCTTTGGGTTTGTTACCATTTTTTCCACCCTTACGGTTGTTTCAACCTTTTCTTTTATTCCCATATGATTGTTGGTCACCAGTTGGGTTCTTCGACGATTGCACATAATGCACATCCGCCGACTGGGTGGGTTTGGAGGATCCTGACAAAGTTGACCCTCCAACAAACTTCGTTTCCGAGTCTGCGGGATTTAAATTGATGGACCCTACGATTCCATCAGAATGAGGTCTGGGATTCTATCTAGGATCATGATTTGGCTGTGGTGCATCTGGAAGAAGGTGATATAACATCCCAGACTGAGCATATATTAAATCTAATTGTTGGGCTTTCAAGATAGCTTCTTCCTCGTTGAAGACCTCGAAAGTAGCAATGTCCTTTGAGATAGTAGTGTGCAAAGACTTTAGGAACCATTCTAGAAGAAATTTCGGGGGTATAGGAGTCTTAATCAACCATTTTTGCCTATGCCATTCCTGTATATGGTCCAAGATGTGAGTGTCGGTACCCTGGCGTAAAGTAGACAAAAGTTCGAGGCCAACATCGTAACGAATGGGTAGTTGAAAGTGGTTGAGAAAGGCTAGCACCAACTGATGAAATGACCCATATGTCCCCTTAGGTAGTTCAATGTGCCATTGTGATGCAACTCTAATGAAAGTGCATTGAAACAATCGTAATCTAATACAATCATGGTTCAGAGAATTCGATGAGCACCAAAGATGAAAAGTAAAATGAAATCTTTCGCTAAATGAACTAATCTAATGATAAAAGATCAAAGACAAAAATGTTAACCAATGAAGAATGCCTATTTTTTTGTATTTTCAATATATTAAAGAGAAAATGCAGGGACTGTAAAGCAACCTGATATATAAATTCTATTGTGTATAAATGAAATAACTCAAGCTAAATACCAAGAAGTCAAGCAAACAACCCAGGGTTCAAGGACAATAAGGATAAAAAACAAAGAGAAAGACTACGCCCAAAAATTTAACTCCTCACAGGTTTCCTGTCAACCTAGAGAAACTCAACGGGCACTACAAAGTCCTAAGAAGACTCAACAATCCCCAAAACTCACCCAGCAATCACTAAACCATGAAAACAAGCAAAGGGAAGTGTTATACATGATTTTATGGGAAAAAGGAGTGTATATACTTTAAAACAAGGCTAGGCAAAGGCAAGAAGGATGAAAACTCAGACCCAGAGTGAACAGAATCTGCCAAGTAGTGATACAACAAGAAACACAAAGGAAAAACGAGCAATGTAGGAAGGAAAATTACTTCAACCCTTAGAAGGAAGATCTCTCCCCAGTGGAGTCGTCAATTCCGTTATGAGGGAAAAACTCTCTATGGCCAAGGTTAAACCAAAACAGAAAGGTATGACTATAGAAATCAACTCAATTCCAACATATGCTATATAAACTAATGTGCAAGATAAGAAAGAGGCCTACCTCAATCCAACGTTTGATGGTGTTCCACCATTAAGCACTTCGACCCAAATCTTTATATCTGCAATAAGTTCTTAGCAAACAAGCAGAGCAAGTATATAGTGATGATATAAAGGGGTTAGCACATTAGATAGCATAATCCATCAATAAACATTACAAACATTCCCATGGATAATAATCATACATTTGCAATATACCAATAGGATGGGAAATGAGTATTTCTATTAATAATTGATCAGTAGAAGTAACAACATTACAGACTTATGTGTCGGCACAGTTCGAAACCAAGAAACTAAGTTCATTCCAACTGGGCCTCCACCACTTCAATCCTCCACCAAAGGCAAGCTCATAAGAGAGAGTCAATGAGGTTCTCTCAACGATAGGGAAATAGCTTGGGGGTTGAACACTGTGTTCAGACTTGAGGGACAAAGGGATGTAGACTCAATATGAAGTAATTTTTCCAGAGTAACTTTGCTCTCAAAGTTGAATACTTTCTCCTCTTTTCCATAGCTTGAAATTGTGCTTTTATAGCCTTCAGAATGCAACTGAAGGGCCAACTTGGAACGTTTCCAATATGTGGAAGGACAAGGATCAGAGATTTTTTGTCATGACATGGAAACCCGACTTCATTTTTGTATTTTCTGGCACAAATCTCGATGTACGGGGGCTGCAGTGGAGAAACTAGCGTATACGCATCTTGCATAACTGATAGGGAGTGTATATGTGAAAAAATGTATATTTTTGGCTCTGGATTTATCAGAAAGAATTACAAATCTACATAGGGAAATGGAAAAAGGCCCCCTGTGCAAGATAGCAATGGTGAGACAAATCTCGCTATAACAGGTTAGGTTTTTGGATGTCTAGGGTTTTGGAATTCATGTTTATTATAAAAGGCCTTCAGAACGTCATTGTAATCATGTTCTTGCAAATAAGCGTAGCTGTCACATCTCTTCTCAAAGATAAAGTTGTCACCATTCTAGAAAGTATTACACTCTGTATTTTTACAATATCTATACATTTATTTCATTAATAGAAATCATGTATTGTTGTATTTCTGTGTTTTTGGAAATATTTTTGTGTATTTCATAATAATGTTTTTTCTTTCATTTCGTTCCAAAAATAATCTGGATCGGTGGCATCAAAGAAGGATACTCTTGACTATTTTTCGGTGAATGTCCCCAACGAGGTCCAAGTATAGCAAGTTGGGTCTCTATATTTTCCCTATTAAGGACAATTGCTCCCACATGCCCAAGAAACCCTCCATGGTGGAAGAAAAGAAAAACAACGGAGAAGAAAATTCTATTAACCTATTGCTTGAGCAAGCTCTTGCACGACAGAGGGACGAAATGATGGATAATTTTTCCCACATCCTTCAATGCCTTCTGATAGCAACATGCACATATTCATCGAGTGACCACTTTGGAGGAACTTCTCCCTTCAAGGTACAAGTTAATTTTTATATTCTCATATTTGAAGGTCAGATAGATGCGGATGCGTTAGAAAAATGGTTGAATCTTCTAGAAGGTTATCTCTATGTTCACAATTTTTCTGACAGGGAAAAGATAACCTTCTGACTCCTAAAAGATCTCCCCCATGTCAAACATTGGTGGGAAACTTACTGGGAGAAAATTTCCACAGAGGAATCTGGAATATATGGGGCCGAACCCACTTGGGATTTTTTTGTGGATGTGATAAAGGAACAATATTACTCAGTTGATATCTATGAAAACTAGTACATGAGATGGACCACACTGCGGAAAGAGAAGAGACAAACAATGTCAGAGTTCACAAATACTTTCCATACCTTGCGCACCAAGTTGGGTATCAAAGACTCTGAGTGGAATAGGGTTTTGAAATATCCTGGGGATTTTCATAGGTACATCCAAACCGAAATGGATTTCCTAAACATCTCATCATTGGAAGCTTCTTATCAATATGTTTTCAAATTGAGCAGAAATTTAGGCACGAGAACAAATGGGAGTTCATGTTTGCAAATACGCAACAACCAAAGCATGATAAAGATGACCCTAACCAACAACCTCTCGAAAACTAGTCCAAGACATAGAAAAATAAGCGTAAAGGAAAGACGAAGAATGACATTGGGAAGTGGTGCGAATTCCACAAAAGACCTTGGCACAACACCGATGAATGTCTCTCAAAACAGTCATTGTTGGCCTAGGTCAAATACAAGGAGCTGAACCTTGATTCAGAATCTGATCCAAAAAATAATGAAAAAAAATTGATCATCGACGCAGAACCCACTACTACTGTCGTGACCACAACAATTCAACCAGAAGAACCAGTAGATCTTGAAGAGGGGGAAGCACCTCTTCCATTCATAGATATCGATGAAGGGGACCCTATTGCATTTCATTTTTTATAGTGGTAGCCAAAATAACCTCATCTCAACTGAGGTCATCAAACAATTGGGGTTATCAAAAACACCACACCTGCAACCATACAACATCGGGTGGCTTCATCGAGGATGGTATCTTTGTGCCAGCCAGCAGTGCCACCTAACCTATGGCATCCAACCCTTCAAGGATGAGGTAGTGTGTGATGTTTCCCCTCTTGATATATGTGATGTTGTTTTGGGCCAACCATATATATCGAAATGTCATGTTGTTTATGAGTCTCAACCCCCTAGTGTCATTATTACTCTGGGGGGTCAGTTCTATAGGATACCAGAGGTAGTTCTGACTATTGTTCCACCAAAATAGTGTCGCAAGGTAATCTATGATACTGCAAAATTCAACCTCTTCACATTATGTTCAAAGGATGTATAGAAGTTCACTGCAACCAGTGCAACCTCAACACCTTCTATCCAACAAAAGAAGATTGCAGAATATAAATACGATATCACTTCTTCACCTACGATGGTTCCCACAAAATGCCCCATCAAGCCCATAGACAATAGGTTGGTGGAACAGATTCAACCCCACCAGAAACAGGTTTGTGACAACCTTCCACAGACCAAGCAGAGCAACTTCTCCAGCAAGGCACGCAACTCACCAAGATTCAGATTCAATAAACAATTTCCCCTCTTCGTCAAGAACTCAACGCAATGGATACCATTACTTACTAAGGGGGGAGGGATGATCTAGGTGGATATTGGTGGACACCCACATGTTCCAAATTCCAACTGACTCATCTTGATAATTTTCAGTTCAACACGTTTCTCTGTAATGGGAACATTTCTTCGTAATTGTGGGTTATTCATTTATGGTGCTTTAATGAAGCCCTACACAACATCCAAGTGTATAATGGTGTCCTCCCACCTATTCCAATTGGCTTATTTTGTAAATTTTCATGTCAATACATCTTTCTAAACTTCCAAGGTCGTTTTGGGGTCCTAAACAGTGTTTTCTTGGCTTGACATAGTTAAAATGTATATAGAGTCACATTTTGATGGACTAATTTGTATCTCTCTAAAATACCTTTCCAACGGGCTATCACACGCCTAAAATGGAGATCGTATGAAAAAGTTACGACCCTGGGAAGTTTATGTACTAACTTACCCCAACGAGACCCACATGAATTTTGGCGTTCATCTCCTAGGGCTAGTTTTTTTATTTCTATGGTTTTGGAATTCATTTTAATTATAAAAAGGCCTTCAGAGCCAGTGCATCTATGTTTGGGTGATATGTTGTACTAAAATTTAAATTGGTCCCAAATCCTTTAAACAACCCTTTCCAAAAATTGGAAGTGAACTTGGGATCTCGATCCGACGTTATTTCCTTAACCATGTATCCTAACAATTTATTTAATATAAATTTATACAATATTGGTTTCTTTATGAGTTACTTTTACATGAATGAAATGCGCATCCTTTGTAAGCATCTCCACCACTATCATGATGGAATCATGTTTCCTTGTTGTCCTATGCAATTTGGTAATGAAATCGATAGTAACAACTTCTCATTTCCAGAAATACTTGAGTAACAACCGTCTCTGATGGAAGGGATCTTTCAAAACCTAGATGGTTTCAGGTGAGCTCCTAAGAACCGTGCGCATGAGCTCTGTTGTTAGGGTTTTAGTAAGCCGCCATGGCAGGCCAGGGAGGGGAGTCGTCGCCCCCTCCTTCCCCCGCCTCCTTCAGACGCCTGGTAGAAGCATGCAACAAAAAGTCGATCGTCTCCAAAACTCCAAGCTTCGTTAAGAAACTGAAGGACATTCCAGAGATTGAGCTCCCTCCTGAATACCCAATGAAAGTCGCCCTCTCTCTTTCTAAATGAGGACTCATCGGCCAGTTTATGGGACTATGGCCCTCAACCAGATCCACAGACAACTGGATTCAGCGAAACTGGAGACCTTTGCTAACAAACAGTGTGACCTGCTATGCGGTCGGGCGAGGGTACTTCATATTCCAATTTATCTCCCAGGAAGACAGAGACCTGATCTGCAGAAATGGTCCATACTTCATGGGCACACAAGGTCTATATTTAAATAGATGGACCCTGAATTTTGACCCTGCCTTAGAAATCCCCAAGGACGTCCCGGTCTGGGTAAGACTCCCCAACTTGTCAATCCACTGCTGGAACCCCACTTCACTTCAGGCAATAGGCAATGGACTTGGGCGCTACATCGACCGAGAAGAACCTAGAGACCAATATTCTTGTGCGTGAATCTGTGTAGAGGTAGATATGGAGGTAGGCCTACCAGAGGAAATAAAGCTGAAGGTTGGAACCTGGCAACACATCCAAAAGATGGACTATGAATAGCTTCCATTCAAGTGCAGAGGATGCCACGAATATGTCCATTTCCAAAGAAACTGCCCAAAAGTACCCCCCACCACAGAAAAAGAAGGGGATGAAGGATGGCAGCAAGCCCGGAAAGGGAGATCAAGAGCAAGGGGCCAAAGACGCAAGCAGACAGAACAACAGAACCCCAAACCCACGGAGGCCCAAGGAAAGGAGAACAACTTTAGAATCTTAGGCCAAGATACGGAGGAAAGTGCGCAAGATCCAAATACAGAAATCCATGAGGAAGGGAAGGAAGACCAGAACCTGGAGGATAAGGGGAATACGCCAGCAGAAGAGGACAGGACGCAAAGCAACTCCCCCCAGAAGAAGGACGGCAATCAGAACACAGAGGAAGGGGAGATTTCGATAGGCAGCGATTCAGAGGACACAAATGAGGTTTGTACCACCCCAAAGAAAAAAGGCAGAGGTCGAAAATCAAAAAACGAGGAAAGGAACCAGGAAGCCTACAACGTTGTGCTCAATGGGTCACAACCCACTATTAAAAAGGTGTTCACTGTCCATAATACGCAGAAGCAGGACAAAGCCTCCCAAGGAGGCCCCCCCCCCCCCCCCCAAGGTACATGATGATCATTTCCTCCTGGAACTGTAGGGGAATGGGCAGCAAAAAGAAGGAAGAAGCATTAAAAGATATCCTCAAATCCTCGAAAGCAAGTATCCTACTGCTCCAGGAGACCAAAATGAGCCAGCAAGATGCGCTCAAAACCTTGTCGAATGTTTGGAAAGGAAGTCACGGAGTCGCCAAAAATGCCAGGGGTGCCTCAGGAGGGCTCTACACTTTATGGGACGCCTCCAAAATAGACATGCTCAACTCCAATATTTGCATGCATTGGATTCACACCAGAGTCCTCCACAAAAACACGGGATGTCAGGTAAGCATCTTTAACATTTATGCCCCACAACTATTAGGGGAAAAAAAACACTGCTGGGAATCTCTGCAGGACTATCTTTAGAAAAATAATCTCTCCAATATTATTCTCAGAGGAGACTTCAATGTAATGCTGGCCCAGGACGAGAAAAGGGGTGGCTTGATAGTGAGAGATCCGGCCAGAGAATGGGTAGAGGACTTAGCCTCTGCATGGGACCTTCTCGATATAAAACCTGCCAGAAGTCGTTACACGTGGACAAATAAGAGAACTGGCCCTGGACACATCGCTGCCAGGTTAGACAGGTTCCTCATACAAAGCTCCTTCCTACTGCTAGGGCTTGAAGCAAAAGCAGAAATTCTGGCCCATAGTGTTTCTGACCATAAACCAATTCGATTAGAAATCAAAAAAGACCAAGTCAAAGGGCCCATTCCCTTTAGATTTAGCCCAAATTGGATCAATGATAAAGTATTCACAGAGCTTGTTACAAAAGTGTGGGCCACCACAGTCCAAGGTTCAACATCCTACGTATCGGAGGAAAAAATAAAAAGGCTGAAATTTGCTTTGAAGTCATGGGCCAAAAGCCAGCCGAGTCCAGCAGCAGTGCACCTAGCAACCCATAGCCAACTTGAGGCACATCAGGTGGCAATGGAACAACAGGAGATCACTCCAGAAACTTTGAATCAGGAGGACAACCATCAAAGGCAATGGCACCAAGCCTGCAGGTTGGAGGAAAATTATTGGAGGCAGAAATCGAGAAGTTTATGGCTGAAAGAAGGAGATCGAAACACAACCTACTTCCACAAACAATCAGAAGCAAGAAAACAATACAAGGCAGTGATGGAAGTGCAGGTCCAGGACAAAATAATTGTAGATCCTGATGGAATTAAACATGCAGCTTATGAAACCTTTGAGAAATTATACACAGCCCCAAAGGACCTGGATCTAGACCAGCAAGGATACCCCCTTACGCTGATTCCAAAGCTAATAACTGCAGACATCAACAACAAGCTGACCAGAGAGGTAACGCAACAAGAAATAAAGGAGGCCATTGACCAGATGAATCCAAACAAAGCTCCGAGACCAAATGGGTTCACTGCCAGGTTTTATCAGCAATGTTGGGAAACCATCAAAAAGGACCTAACCAAAATGATCCAGAAGTCCCAGAAGGCCAGCAAGCTGGGAGGAAGCACCAACTCTTCCTTTCTGGCACTCATTCCGAAAGAAAAAGGAGCGATTTCCTTCAATAGATTCAGACCAATCTCTCTATGCAACACACGCTATAAAATACTGGCCAAAGTAATAGCTAATCGCCTCAAGGCAGCACTTCCTCTTATCGTTCCTGAAAATCAAGGAGGCTTTGTCCAGGGGAGGCATATCACCGATAACATCATCCTGGTACAAGAAGCGATCCACTCCAGCGTGCTAAGAAAAGAAAAAGGTATGGTCATCAAACTGGATCTCGCTAACGCTTTTGATAGAGTCAGACATGAATTTTTATTTGAAGTTATGAGGAGGTTTGGATTTGATTTGCATTTCATAAGCTGGATTAAATCCTGCATTGGCTCTCCATGGATAGCCCCCCTGGTGAACGGGAAGGTAACTGCCTTCTTTAAAGCCTCCAGGGGTCTAAGGCAAGGCTGCCCTCTATCGCCTCTACTCTATGCTCTTCAATCTTCAGCTCTCAACTACCAATTGGAAAACACCCAAATAAATAAAGATCTAATTGGTCTAAGAATAACACACGGGGTGAAAGACATCAACCATGCTCAATTTGTGGACGACACACTGCTGCTGGGGGGAGCAAGCCCCATCATTGCAAAAAAATTTAAGGAAGAGTTGGACGCCTATGCAAAATCCTCTGGCAGCGAAATAAATATGGCCAAAAGCAACATTTATGGCTGGAACATCACCCCAAATGAAATGCTGAGAATCACTCGAGTTCTTGGAATGGAAGGGCACACAAATTGGGATGCTTTTAAATATTTAGGAGTTCCAATCTTTAAGTCTGCCCCAAGAGCTTCCCATTGGAGCCACCTAGCAGAAAAACTTAAGAACAAGTTCTCTTCCTGGGGGGCCAACTGGCTGAACTTAGCAGGGAAGACAGTCCTGATAAAAGCTGTAGTAGCTAGCCTCCCAATCTATCAATGCTCACTGCTACTAGCACCAGCCACAGTCATTCAACAAATTGAAGCTTTTCAGAGACGATTCCTATGGGAAGGAGGAAAGAAGGAAAAGAAGAAGCTGCATCTAGTTAAATGGGAAAAAACCATAAAATCCTATATGGAAGGAGGTCTCAACCTTAAAACCACAAGGATTCAAAATCTGGCCTTAGGGGCAAAGCTTCTTTGGAAAATGGTAACCGACAAAGCCACTTGGAGTAAACGAGCCATATGGAGGAAATACTTCCGAGGATCTAGGGATCGAAGTTTAGAACTCCCTTGCAAGGAGGGGAAAAGCTCTCCCATCTTTGCGCTTTGCAAAAAAGTGATCCCTCTCTTCACCCCCCATTTAACCTGGATTCTGAAAAGTGGCAAGAAAGTAAAAATTTGGACAGACTCTATAATGGGCGACCCTCCACTAGATCAGCACCAAGGCTTGCAAGACCTCAAAATATGGATGGACAGTCAAACCATCTCTACACTCTCAGACATCTCAGTTTGGGGAGTAGAAAGGCCTCATCTCTGGCAAGGATGGGCAGTCCCAAACAGACCAGCCATATTAGACAGGGAATGGGATGCTCTCAAGAAGTGTCTGCAAGGGAAAGATCTGCTAAAAAAGGCAGGAAAAGACGAACGAGGATGGGGAAGAAATGCTCAGGCTTACACCACAACAGAGGGATACCACCTTTTCAGCTCCGTTCCCACTGCATTGCCAAATCCAGCCCTTTGGAAGGCAATCTGGAATTATCGCTCCCTACCAAAAGTTGACCTATTCATCTGGACCTTGGCTCATAAGAGTATCCCAACGGGGGAGAATATCAAAAGAAGGGGCTGGGAGGGGCCCTTCAGATGCCCTCTTTGCCTCCAAGAGGAAGAAACAACTGACCACCTTCTCCTAAATTGCAATTACTCAAAGGAAGTCTGGATGAAGGTGATAGACTCCCAGCCAGCCACCAACCTCCCCACTGATGTAATCAGCCTACTCCTCCAATGGGAATCCTTGTTCCCCTTTGCCAACAAGAAAAGGAACCAAACTCTATGGATATGGGGATTTCTACCAAAGCTCGTCCTATGGAGTCTCTGGTTAGAAAGAAATCACAGAATTTTTAAAGACAGACAATTAAGCGAAGTCAGAACTGTCACTAAAATTCGAGCAATGTTGGGGGAGTTAGTTGCACATATCAGCTCCACAGTAAAGCTACAGAATCTGGACAAAGATCAGAGGAGTTGGACAGCTCAATTCAACGTCCCAGGATTAGAAATCCAACATCGAAGTCATCCAAACCAAGAAAGCTAGGAGATCAGGGTAAGCAGAAAGGAATTTGCCAACTAGAAAAGTAATATCAAAACACCTATCCTCCAATTTGATGGGGCCTTGAAAGGGAACCCAGGGCTAGCCGGAGGAGGGGGCACAATTGAAGATCCCAAACAAGACAAAGTGACGCATTATGCTCTTGGGCTCGGTATAGAAACCAACAACAGGGCTGAGGCATTGGCTCTCTGGCAAGGATTGCAATTGGCAGTAAAGCTCAGAATCCCGGACTTGACAGTAATAGGAGATTCCAGAATCATCATACAGGCCATGGTCAAGAGATCCAAAACTCAAAGTATCAAACTCAACAATCTCCTTGACAAAATTTGGCTCATTTTAAGAAATTTGAATTCTTGTCATTTTTATCACGTGCTAAGGGATCAAAATCGAAGTGCTGACAAAGAAGCCAACCAAGGCGTTTTATTGGAGGCAGGAGCGCTGTCAGTAAATGGCATAAGGGAATGACTGGAGATCCCATGAACCCACGCAGGACTCGGGCACTCCTCCAAATGCTGGATCGCGCAGGGACAAAGGATCTGGGCGAATCGAGCAAGCAGAAAGGGACAGTTGGTTTGATTGGAAGGCAAGCTCGGCTAAGTACCAAGAGGAATGGCGACCAAGATCTGAGGCAGCCACAAAATCTGCGCGGTCTTGTCCATCTCCCTCAGGAAATGATGGAAATGAGCGAAAAAGAAATAAAGGGAGGTCGGTCCCCTCTCATGCAAGCCCAAGAGAAGATCTGCAGAGCGATTAGGAACTCAAAGAGCACAAGGATTCAGAGTAAGCAAAGCCAGGCGCACGAGGTGAGAGCTCGTAGGGGGATGGCGTCTTCATCCAAAGGCACGATGAGCACAGAAGAGCGGCTGAAGGAGATGGACAAAACTCTTGCAAATCTGCAACAGATGCTTCAGCATCAATTAGATTTTCTGGAAAACTTGGATGTGGAAGCAGGACGCAAGCTAGAGAAGCTTGAGTCGGACATCACCCTGACTAAAATTGGTTTTGTAGAGGAATTGGACAAGCTTCACAAAGAGATGAAGAACCCTCAACAAGAATTTGAAGAAAGAATGGAACAACTGGAGGCTAATATGGCCCAACTGAATAGCAATTGGAGCCAGGAAGAAGAGAAGTAATCCCTTGTGTCATTTGTAAATGTAAGCAAGCTCTCCAAGTACTCTGGCATTTGTCTCAGCCAAGGCTTTAAATAAGAAGTATATTTAGCAAAAAGGGAGCCAAGTCAGTCAATAGATCTAGTTTCATGGTAGATTGTAATCAGGATAGTAGGCCCAAATCCACATTGGGCCATTTTTGTAACTGAATTTGTGGCTTTGCCACCCCTTTAATATAATACATACCCGTTTACGTCAAAAAAAAAAACAACTTCTCATTTCCATTTAGGAATGGACAATGGTTGCACCAATGTCGCTGGATGTCTATGCTCAACCTTTACCTTCTAAAATTCCATGCATCTAGCCAAACAATTAGTGGCATATCTCTCCATACCAGGCCAAAATTATTTCCCTCTTACAACTGTAAGAATTTCTTGGTATCCTATATGTCTAGCATATGGCACATTGTGCATCTCCTTTAAAACAAAATTTCTCAATTCCCAAAAATTAGGAACATAAACTCTATTTTAGAATAATAGGATTCCATACTCTTCTAGCTTGTAATCCTTATATTTATGTTGTACATTATTCTGCTGCAAGATTTCTTTAACTTACACATAATGTCGGTCTATTGTTACAACCTATGGAATTCTATCTTTTAAATTTGTCATGTACATACTAATGCTTGTAGCATGCATTTTATGCACCCTTATGTTGATTGTATCAACCACCATGTTGTCTTTTCCCTTTATTTGTTTGATGTCAAAGTCATATCTACTAATAAATTCCAGCTATCGAGTTTGTCTAACATTTAGTGTTAATTGTTCAAAAAAGTATTTCAAACACTATGGTTTGTCCTTAATCCATGAGGTAATGCCTCGACCTCCTTAAATCATGTAGTATGGATGCCAACGCTAAGTCATGTGTGGAATAATTTATTTCATGCCCCTTCAATTTTCTAGACTCGTAGAAAATTACATGTCCATTTTGTGTAACGACTCCATCGATCCCTTCCTTGCATGCATCTGTGCACATAAAAAAATCCTCATTTGGATATACAACTTCTAAAATAAGTGCACTAGTTAGTGAATCCTTTAAGTGATGGAAATTTTCTTCACACTTGGCATTCAATTCAAATTTTACTCCTTTCTTTTGCAAAGATATTATTGGGTGTGCAATCTTGGAGAATCCCACAATGAATATCTTGTAGTAACCAGCTAGAACAATTGACGATCTAAAATTTGAAATGATTATTGGTGCTAACCAACTTTTGATTTCTTCAATTTTTTTTGGATCCATTACTATTCCATCTTCGGAAACAATGTGACCCAAATAATGGATCTGATTTTAATAAAAAGTGAATTTACCCAATTTGGCATACAATTAGTGCTCTCTCGACACTTGTAGCACCATCCCAAAATGTTTTCCACGCTCCTCCTCTCTCTTGGAATAGATAAGAATAACATCCAAGAATATAATGACAAACTTGTCCAAGAAATATTTGAACACCGCATTAATTAGACACATAAAAGTAGCGGGTTCATTTGTCAACCCAAAAGGAACTACTACAAATTCATAGTGTCCATACCTTTTCCTAAAAGTTTTTCTTCTAATATATTCTTCTTTGATTCTAACTTGATGATAGCCTGACCTCAAGTCAATCTTGGAAAATATCTTTTCTCCCTTCAGTTGATCGAAAAGATCACCAATCCTTAGAAAATGATATTTTTTCTTGACTGTAACCTTGTTCAACTATTTGAAGTCAATACATAACCTCAATGTTCCATCTTTTTTTCTTAACAAAAATAACTAGGGCTCCCTAAGGAGAAACACTTTGGGTATATGTATCCCTTCTTCAACAACTCTTCTAGATGCATTTGCAATTCTTTTAGCTCCAATGTGTTTTTTCTATAGGGATTTTTGGACATTGGGGAAGCTCCAAGAATTAAATCAATAGAGAAATATATATCCCTCTTTGGTGGAAATCCCGAAAACACCCCAAACACGTCTTCATACTCTTTCAAGACTCGATAATCTTCAAGACTTGGCTTCTTATCCTTCATTGGTTCGTCCATGTGGGTTGCATATATTTGGCACCCTTTTCTATAACTTTTTTTCAACTGCAATGATCAAATCTCTCAGATAGATATAGGCCTTGGAATACCTTGCACTATCCTTGAATTCCCTTCCTCATTAAGACATGTGAAAGCATTGTTATAGAAATCTAAAACAACACAATGTTTTTCTAGCCAACCTATATCAATCAAACAATCCGAAGATCCAAGTGGTATGATCTTCAAATTTGTGTTAGTGTTGATTCCATTCATATTTACTAGGCAATTTTTGACAAATTTGGTTCTAGTACTTACCTAAACTAACCAAGATTCTTCATGCTTACATTTCTTCAACTTAAATATTCAACTAGATTTGAATCAATATATAGTTATAACTAACTCCATAATCAAAATAATTATGAGATGATTATCAATCTATTTAATGTCTTTATAATAGAATTGATGTTTAACTTTAAAATATAATTTATTTTAATGTCTTTGCCTTTATTATGAAATTAGATTTTAACTTTAAATTTTAATAAACAACACTATAACTATTAATGATTTTATTTTTATCAATATTATATTGAACCAATAACTATAATATATTATTATGTATACATCTTATAAATGTGACGCACTTAGATCAGTAATCCATTCTAAGAATGATGAAAAGCATGATGAAGGATTAAAAAAATAGTATAGAGTGAAATCCCGATTTTTATCCCATTTTGAAGTTGGTCTTGTTTATGTTTGGGTTTTATATTTTTAAAGAGATATGTTAATTTTTAGTTTTTTTTTTTAATTTATATATATATTATTAAAGTTAAATTTAAGAAGAATATATGATGGGATAAAGAATTAGAGAATAAAAGAAAAATAAGATATTATAAGGAGATGGTTAACCCTAATCTTGAAGATCAAAAGTAGTGTTAAAAAGAAAATCAATATTACTAAAATTAGAATTAATTATCATGATCATCCCCAAAACACCATGGCATGAAAGAATATGTCACCTTTGTGACAACAAGAAGGTTTAAGATGAAAAACACTTTCTTTGCCCCAAATATATCCAAATTATATTTCATTTTCAAAATAGATATCATAATACCAACCTTCCTAACTTTATAAGTCATGAAAACTAAAGTAATCTTGTCCGGATGTTTTTTAGCATAAAACTATCATTATAAAAAAATATAAGTAATTTCTTATATATTTTTAAGGTCCTTGGTCTCAATGAAAGTTCGTTATGAGTTGCCAATTCCACCATTCACAAACAAAAATAAAGTAGAGTTCAGAGAGGATCCTATGTTAAATTCCCAGGGATGGGTTTGGGCATCCACCCAAATTTCCGATGAATATTATGTATTGAAAGCATTGGTCATTTTTCATCTCCGTCTCAACGATTCCTGTGTTTTGCTCTAAAACATGGCAGTTCCGGAGGCGATGCCACTCAGCCTGGGTGAATTTGCTGAGTTAATGGGGACTCTGCTGGGAGTGATCATATTCATTACTCTTATCGGAGTGGACACTTTCAAAGCATTAAAGAAGGGAGCATATTGGATTCCTGAGGATGCTCTTGTCTGAATTTACTCAATGGCCAGACTATTTTACCATTCAAGTTCTGAATTTACTCAATGGCCAGACTATTTTACTCAAACAAATCTTGGATAATCCACAACCCTTGAACGATGAGGATGTTAAAAATAACTTCTTCATGATACATAGTAGCAGAGTAATGTTGTGTGTGTTAGTAGCTTATCTACTGCCAGGAATGGCTAGTCCTGGATTGAAATATTCATGGGGTAAATTAGCCGCCCTGGCATTGAGTATCTTCATACACATTTCTTTGGAGTTGTTCAACGTTCATCGACGTTTCTCAGATTCCGGGTTATATCTTGTCACAAATTACTTCTATTTCTGGCCATATGCCAAGGCGGTCACCAAGGCTTCGTTCATTGTATCTGGTGTCATAATATCGATATCGCTAGTATGGTTGATTCTCCTTCTCAGCTCTACTATTATTGCCAATAAAAGCATCAGGACTATAATCCGTAAAAAAATTCCCAAAATTCTAGCACTGCAATCAAATGGTGCAGAATATTCATGGCCGACAGTATAACATCAAGTACTCAAATCGTGGATCATCCTGAGCACATCGTAGCCAGATTAGTTTTAGCCTCATCAGCTACACGGGCAATCACAATTTGCATTTTAAGATCAATTATTGCATGGCTTGTCCAGGGTCCAATTGTAATCCTGTTTGGCCCTGCCAGTTCTTGGTTGAAATTCATCACAACTATCCTGGAAGTAGTATACATCCTAATAACATGGACAATCATCAATTTGAGATGGCTTCTGTCTGTAGTTTACTATGGAAGATGGCGATGGCGGAAAGAGGAGAGTTGGCGTAGCTCTTTCGTGGTAGAAGACTTTTGGACGAGGCTATTGCTGCATCAAACAGGGATATTGCTGCGATGTGTGTTTTGGCTGCAGTTTCTTGTGGTGTTCTTCAGTAAAGGATGTTTTTTCCTCTTAGAGCTTATCTTCCACAATAACCTTACAAGCAGGTTATTATTAAAGCATGAAAAAGGAATGGCGGAAGATAGTTCAGAAGATGAAACAATTTTCGAAAATGTGCACATTCTATGGGAGACTTCTTGTTTGCAACGAATAGAAATTCAATCATGATTTTTCTTGATTAGAGTAATGACGTCATGTTAACATCACTTTGTATAGGGTGACGATTTTTTTTTTTAAATCATCACCTTTTTATAAATAAGTATCACTTTATTAACACATCAATTTTAAATAAATTTATATTCTATAATTTGATAAAATATATTTTTAATAGGTATATTCAAAGATGGATCATCCCATTTAACCTTGACAATAATTTCTTTTAATGTCTTTATCATGGAATTGATGTTTTCTTTGAATCATCCCATTTAACCAAGAATAAATTCTTTTAATTTGTATCATAAAATTGAATTTTAACTTTAAAATACAATAAACAACACCATAATTATTAATGATTTTATTTTTATAAACTGTAATATTATTTTGAACTAATAACTATAAGATATTATGATGTATACATTTTATAATCATTATAATTAATCATTAATAATAACTATAAAATATTATGATATATACATTTTATAATCATTATAATTAATCATTAATAATAAAGAGGAAAACTACAAGTAAGAGAAAAGAAAAATGTCTTTCATTTTTGTTAGCGATATTTCTTGTATAGGGGGTAGAATGCAAAAGAAGGGGTAAAAACCCACTTGTCCAAAGTTTTGGGCGATAACGCGCCCGTGGTAAGCAGCAAGCAAGACCGGGCAGTCCAGATTTGTGCGCCCAAATCGACGGCGCACAGCAAATTCCGGACCC